>JAQHUG010000107.1:1845532-1871771 GCA_028555095.1 Dicrostonyx torquatus | reverse complement strand
CACCTTAAAGGGTACCTGTGGTGATATTTTGATTGTGTTTTAATCAAAATAAAGCTTGCCTGAAGATCAGAGTACAGAGCTAGCCACACTAATTAGCTATAGAGGCCGGGCAGTGGTGGCACACATCTTCAATCCCAGCAACTGGGAAACAGAGGCAGAGGGATCTCTGTGAGTTCAAGGCCACCCTAGGCTACTTGAGATTGAATCAGTCTAAAAGAGAAATAGAGTCAGGCGGTGAAGGCTCACACCTTTAACCCCAGCACCAGGAGGTGGAGATGGGAAGGGAGATGGCTGGGCAGAGAGAGGAGTATAAGGTGGGAGGGGACAGGAGCTCAGGATTCAGTCTGAGGACTTCTAAAGACAGGATAGCCCACTGGTTCTGAGGATTTCATAGAGGTAAGAACTAGTGGCTGGTTGCTCTGCTTCTCTGATCTGTCAGTTTTCACCCCCTAATGTCTGATTCCAGATTTTTATTTAATAAGACCAATTAGGATTCACGCTACAGGTACCTTCTGGTGGCAGCGCAGATAAAGAAGGTGGACGGAGAAAGCTTTTGCTTTTTGTCTGCTTACTCACACTGTCCATGCCACGTGTTGCATTCCTCTACTGAGATGAGGGCGAAGCCTCGGGTTTCCAGGGGTTCTGCAGGACCCCTCCCAGCTGCAGTACCAGCTCAGCCAGCCTTGTGGAGACAGCCTCCTGGAATACCCAGAATGCATCACGTCAGCATATTCCCTCTGGTCTGTCTCTCCAGAGAGCCCTAATACCCAGGGTATTATACCAGGAACACCCTTTTCTACAGGCAGAAAATATTTTTGATCAGTCTGAGTACTTCATTGAGCTTGGCAGCAAAAATTTCATAAATTCATACTACTTAGCACATGATTTATGCATTACTCTCTTATGGATTTTATCTACCCAAACTTAGTAAACTCTGGCTGAACTGACTCTCAACTGTCAGGTCCTGGAGTGAACTGGCTCTATACATGATCACCAGACGACTGTCAGTCTGCTGATGCTGTAATGTAGCACATGAGTCCATCAATTTGAAAGAGGGAAAATGTATTGACTTACGTACTTATTTTGCTCACAGTTTCATGGGTTGGTTTTGCTGCTGTGGGTTCTGTGGAGTATGTTGTGAGACGAAGATCTCACTCTATGCCTGGGGAGCCAAGAGAAGAGGAGGACAGTCCATAACTCCACTATGACTTTTAAGGGCACAATCCTTAGAATGGGAAGAGTTCTCACAAAGTGTCATTTGTGCCGTTTGGACCGGTTCTCAACATCACTAAGTTGGACTAAATCTCCAACACATGAGACTTTGCAAAACATTCCAGATCCAAACTGTAGTGACAGGTGAGTCATTAGTTATATATAGCAAGCTGACCTGGTCTTTTAAACATAAGGCTTTTGATCTATTCTTCCCTATAGTGTTGGAGGTCAGAGATGTGTGCATCTTTACAGGCACCGGGTATTAGACAAACAAATGGGTGAAATAAGTATCCATTCATTAGCTGCATGGAGACCATGCCATAAAGCTAAAAAGGCAACCAGAAAGATATCTGATAGTTTGTAAGATAAATTTAACATTCTGAAATAAAAAGAGAAATTGGTGTGAAAAATTAACATCACAATATCATGTCAGACTTACTTTTCTATTTCTGACTACATTTACTAAATTTACTCTTCAAAGGTGTGATGGCTATTTGGGTTGTCAACTTGACCACATCTGGAATTAACTAAAACCCCAAAACAGTTGAGCACACAAGAGGGAGTTTTGCTCAATTAAATCATTTGAAGTAGAAGATCTGCTTCTAATCTGGAGTGTTGAGGTGAGAAGACACACCTTTAATCCAGATCTTTTGAGGCACTGATACCCATCTCTAAGCTGGGCCACATCTTCTTCTGGAAGCCTATATAAAGGGCACGGAGGAAGGAAGCTTTTGATCTTTGCCTGCTTGTTATTGCTCTTGCTGGCTGGTTCATTCCTTCACTGGCATTAGAGCCTACTTCTCTGGGATTCCAGCATATACTGAAAACCAACACAGACATCCAGCCTCATTGAATAGACAACTACTGGATTCTTGGACCTTCCACTGATAGGCAGCCATTGTTGGGTTAGCTACAACACAGCTTGTAGGTCATTTTAATAAGTATGTACATATAATTAATATGTAATATATGATATATTACAAATATATGATAAATATATAAAAATAAGTAAATTATATTAAATTAGATAGATAGATATTCATTCTACAAGTTCTGTTATTCTAGAGAACCCTAACTAATACAGGTTTTGGTACCAGAAGTGGGTTATTGATTGACAGTCCTGACCATGGTTTCGGGAGGATCGTGGAAGGACTTTAGAACTTTGGGCCAGAAAATCCCTTGAGTATTGAGAGCTTAGTTGGCTCTTCTGTAGGAGCTTGAAAGTTAGGTCTGTAGAGAGCACTGCAGATGACAGAGGCCTGGCTTCTGAAGTTTCAGAGGGAAGTTTAAGCTATCAGGACCATTTGCTATTTTGAGTGAGGAATTTGTAGTTCTGGTTAGCTCAGGCTGAAGAATCAGCTGTGATCAACAAGAGACCAGAAATACTGAAGTAAAACCTTTGAGTTACTGGGACAATAGATAGCTGGTCAGCTGGAGCTGAGAGATTGATGATGATTAAGAGATCAGCATCACTAAGGTGAAATCTTCTGGGAAGTGTTTCTTCCCAGTCCATATGCAGAAGCTGTGCTCTAGAGGTGGCCACAGGGCAGCCAAACTTGGTACTGTAAGAGTCGCCCAGGTGGTGCTGGTCTTAAAGCCATGAAGGCATCATGGGGAGCAGTGGAAGCCTTGTGCTACACAGCAGGGCTGGAAGTCCTGAGGAAACCCTAGCAGAGGCTTCTGGTGAAAGTACGCCCAGTTGTAAGATGGGACTCTAGCATTCTGGAGATGCCACCAGGACAGCGGCAGCTGTGGAGTGGAGCGTGCCTGAGCCTAGAGGACAAGCTGTGTGTACTGGAGAGTGCAGAGCCAGAGAAGTGACCCAAACCCTTTGGGGGCAGCCCCCAAAAATTGTGAGTCCCATTGAACGTTGTGTTATTTACACAATTGGAGCTTGGGTTTGCTTTGATTTGATTGTGACTTGAAGTAAGAAAATATTGAATTTACTTTTTATTTTATAGGAACCCACAGTAGAGAGACATTATATTTTAAAAGACTTTGGGTTTTTAAAAGAGACTGAATTTTTAAAGGCCGTGGGATTTTTAAAGTTTGTAAGTGTTTTATATTTACATTTATGTTATGTCTTTATTAATGAGTGACTATCAGGAGGAAGAAGAAAAGTTGTGGCTTAACAGTGACATATTTGTGTGTCAAGCTGACAAGGGATAGTTGACAACTTGATACAGCTAAAGTCAACTTGATACAGCTAAAGTCATCCAAGAGGATGGAACCTTCATTAAGACAATGCCTCTGTAAAATCAGGTTGTGGGCAAGCCTGCAGAGCATTTTCTTAATTGGAGACTGCGGAGGGCCCAGTCCATTGTGGGTGGTATCTTGCTAAGGCTGGTGGGTTTTGGTTCTATAGCAAGCAGGCTGAGTAAGCCTGGGAGAGTAAGCCAGTAGGTAGCACCCTTCTGCATCAGCTCTTGCATCTACATTTCTGCCCAGTTTGGGTTTCTGTACTGATGGACTAAGATATGGAAGTACAAGCCAAATAAACCCTCTCCTCCCCAAGGTGCTTTGGTCGTGATGTTTTATTACAGTAATAGTCACTCTAACGAGGACAAAAGGTTACAACTATCACTCTTTCTTTCAACATGGTTATAGAATTTAAAGTAAATAATATTGGTAGAAGCCTGGAAATATAGCTCAGGTTATTGAGTGCTAGCCTAGCATGCACAAAGCCTTGGTTCGATTCCCAGCACTGTACAAGCAGGATGTGGTACTAAATGAAATGATTCCAGCCCTTAGGAGGTTGAGGCAGAAGGGTCTGAACTTTGAGGTCATCCTTGACTGTAAAGGGATTTTGAGACCAATCTGTACTTATAAACACCCTGTGTCCAAATATAAATAAAGAAATAAGTATAAAATGATGTTTGGAGAGTCCATGTTCCTTTAGAAGGGATTTAATTTCATCTATTTTTACACCATCAGCCTCAGAATATTGTTGTGGGGGGTTAAAGGAATATATTTGTTCTATAGTATCTCCCCATTTTTGATTACAAGAAAAATCAGCACATGTGATCTAATTCACTGGCTTACTCTTTTACACTCTTTTTCTTTAATAAAGCAGATGGAATTGCTGAAATTACAGATGCCTTTGTTCCTTTGATGGATGCCAAGAAAATATTACAGAGTAGTTGGAATCTGACTGAAAAACAAAAAAGAATAATCGCTGGGCAGTGGTGGCGCACGCCTTTAATCCCAGCACTCGGGAGGCAGAGTCAGGAGGATCTCTGTGAGTTCGAGGCCAGCCTGGTCTACAAGAGCTAGTTCCAGGACAGGCTCCAAAGCCACAGAGAAACCCTGTCTCGAAAAACCAAAACAAGAATAATCAAGGAGTATGTCAAGCTTTATGTGTGTGGAGATTTGATGAAAGTGTAGGATGACAGCTTTTCACCAGGAGAGGGCTGGCTGGTTAGTTGTAGAGAATATCTAGGCAGAAGTATTTACTTATAACTTTGTATCTGTGTCTCAGTTGTGTGAGTCAACAGCTTGACACAGCAGTGTTCTGCTGTGAAGGGACACACAATCATGGCAACTCTTAATAAAAGAAGATATTTAATTGGGGCTGGCTTACAGTTTCAGAAGTTTGGTCCATTGTCATCACGGTGGGAAGCAAGGCAGCAAACAGGCAGACATGGTGCTGGAGAAGGAGCTGAGAGTTCTGTATCCAGATTCACAGGCAGCGGGAAGTGAGAGACACTGCAACTGGCTTTGGCTTTTGAAACCCCAAAGCCCACACCCAGCGACCCACTTCCTCCAACAAAGCCATACCTACTTCAGCCAGGCCATATCTCCTAATCCTTCTCAAGTACTGCCACTTCCTGGTGACCAAGCATTTAAATTTATGCACTTATAGGGACTATTTTTATTCAAACCACCACAGCAACTTTCTATAATTGGCAGTCCCAGTTTCTCTCTCTTCCCTTCCCCCCTTTTATTTACATATTACCAAAACCGCTGCACTGGAAAGACTCATTCACGCGGCACTTACTTGAGTCCCCAACTAAAGTCCCTAGTTTCCCAGAAGTCTCATTTACCTCCATGGCAAACCACATTCTCTAGTCTGACCACGCGCCCTGAGTGCCGACTACTGGAAACCGGACACGTCCTGCCAGTGAATGCTGCAGAGACTGCAGTTCCCTGAGCGATCACTCTAAGGCTTCCCCTGCTCTCCCAACGGACTGCATTGGGGTGTGACATGAGTGAAAAACGAAGCTTGCTGTCGTTGGACCCTGATGTTTGGGGCTGTTGGTCCTAACGGGAAGCCGCTACCAGTGCTCCTTTGCCCCTTTGGAGCTACTGTTTCGTCGGATCTCTGTCCTATTTCTGTGTCCTTTCATTTATTTTCTTGTGCTTTGTTACTCTTTGGAAGTGAACTCCCTCGACTGCTCAGGTATCAGAGGCTTGCTCGACAATAGATAGGCCTTTGGGACATGACTGGATTATTATTAACTCCATCAGTGGGTCAACCCACTGGTGGATTCACGATGTGAAGGTGTTGTTGATAGGTGATGGGGTCCAGGAGGATGAAGTAGGTCGCTGAGGTGTGTCTTAGAAGAGTATATCTTGACCACTCTGTGTTTTCATTCTGTCTGCTTTCTGGCTGTGATGAGGTAAGATGGTTTTTCCCTCATAGTGACATCCCACCATGTTTCTGCCTTTCTCTCATCCAGCAGTGGAGCCAGATAACCGTGGATTGAGATTGTGATTTAAGTTGTTTCTCTAAGGCATTTTAAGGGATACAAAGCTAACATGTACTTCTCTACACAGTCCTTAAATATCTGAGAGTAAGTTTGCAAGGTCCACTGTTTTCTTTCTCGGCAGGCTCCTATAATCTCATCAGCAGCAGATGTATTTCTTTTCTCCCTGGTGTTTGAGTGATTGCATGTGTGTGAGGTGCACATGTGCACATGTGCATGCCTGTGGAGACCTGACATTGGCGCTGCTGTCTCCTCCATTGCTTTGTACCTCATATATTCAGCAGCATCTCTTGCTGTACCTGGAGCCTAGGGATCCCCTGTCTCGGCCTCTCGCGGGCTGGGTTATGGATGCCACATCTCTCCAGCTTCTCCATGTGTTCTGAGATCTGAACTCCATCCAGTCTTCACATTTACAGATTGCACAGCTTGTGCTCTCTCCAACTCCATATGTACATATGTATATATGTATATGTTGTTTTTTTCTGAGACAGGGTCTCTCTGTAGCTCAGGAGCCTGTCCTGAAACTAGATCTTGTAGACCAGGCTAACCTCGAACTCACAGAGATCCACCTGCCTCTGCCTCCCAAATGTCCAAGTGTTGGGATTAAAGGCGTGTGCCACCACCACTTGACTAAATATACTAATATAATTAATACGTTAATTATATATAATTAATACGATAATATTAATATAATTAATAATTAATATAATATCTGTATACTGAATCTATTTTCTACTGTGTTTCATGAGGTTATTCATTCATTTATTATTTTTCTTGGCAGGACTTCTCTGTGCAGTCCTGGCTGCCCTGGAACTTTCTTTACAAACTAGGCTGGTATTGAATTAAAGATTCTTCTGCCTCTGCTTCCTAGGTGCTAGGATTAAAGGTGTTCTCCATCATGCCTGTCTCTCATGTCTGCGTCTGCTTCCTGGGTACTAGGATTAAAGGTGTTCGCCATCATGAATAGTTCTCATGAGGTTTTGTTTATAATTTTAAAATCTTTATTGTTTTACCCCAATCCTTAATAAATTGAGAGTTGGTATTTTAAAAGTGAACTTTTGTTGAACCATAGAAACTCATTTATTCAACACTGTTTATATGTGAATGTTTATATAGAATTTAAAGATATATAGATTTTAAGATATACAGAATGTATTTATAGGAGCTGTCCACATACATTTATATATCTATATATAGATGTATTTGAAATGTGCCCTGAAGACTCATGTATAGAAAGCTTAGTTCCAGTCAATGCGCTTTTGAATTTTGCAGGTTAATGGATCTAATCTAAAGTAAATCACTTGGGACTAGAGAGATGGCTCTTGATTAAAAGCACTTGATATTGTCATAGAGAACCCAGGCTCAGGTCCCATCTTCCATATGGTCACTTATAACCATCTGTAGCTTGTGTTAGTGGCTTCCCTTCATCCTCATTAGGCCTCCTTGGCACCAGGCATGACACATGGTGCACAGCCATAGACTCAGACAAAACCACCATCCACATTCATGAGATAAAAATAAGTAAATCTTTAAAGTGTTTCATCCTAACCAGTTGACTAAAAATATATACACATTTATATTTTGTTTATCCATTCATGTACGGGAAAGCAAGTTTACATTTTGAAACAGCCCAAAGAGTCACGTGGCTTTGAGAAACCAGTCTAATCTCCCTTTGCCTTTTAGGTTGTAGTTGACTTAAACAGGTTAGAATAATCCCTGATACACACATGGCAAGCATCCAAGTGTCAGCAGTTATTAGCTAGTGAAATAATTAGTGTGGAGAGTAAAATATCTGTTATTTGGAATATGTTTGCTGCTCCTGAAGGTACCATTTTTTGGGAAAGATACTCTCATGTTGCATGAGTAATAAAAACTCAGGGACATATATTGGGGTTCAACCTAAAGATCAGAAAAGAAGCCAGCCACTAGAGAGACCTTTCACCTCTACAAAATCTTCAAACAGAAGGGGCAAGATCCTGTCTCCACAAATCCTCAGATTCCACTGAATGCCTGTCTCTTTCCCTTTATATTCCTCTCTCTGCCCAGACATACTGCTCCTGTTTCTACTTTCCTAGTGCTGGGATTAAAGGCGTGTGACCCCAAACACTGGGATTAAAGGTGTGCACCACCACCATCTGGATCTGTTTCTGGATCGATTTTATGCAGCCCAGGGTAGCCTTGAACTCACAGAGATCTGTCTGCGTCTATCTCCTGAGTCCTAAGATTAAAGGTGTGTGCCACCACTCCCTGGCCTATATGACTAGCTAGTGTGGCTGCTTTGCCCTCTGATCTTCAGGAAAACTTTATTTATTAAAACACAGATAATATACCCCTAGACTCTCATTCTTGCCAAATAAATGCAATTACAGAATATTCCTCTGAAGGTCAATAATATCTTGAAGGCTTGGAGGTGCACAGGTCATGATTATTGCTTAACTAATGAAAACTTTTAAAGTTTTTCCATGAGGAAAAAGTTCAGAGAAACCAAAGCACTTAGCAGGGCAGGCCTAATAGATTGTTCTAGGACGTTTAGTTCACCTTCAACAGGTTAGGGACTTGTTGGCTCAGTTTAGAAGCAAAGTCTAATTAGTGCTCTGCTTCCCCCAGAAGCCTATGGCTGAATGCTTGTTAAAAGGGAGATTTGGAAGACCCTCTGGGGAATCTATTGATTATCTGAAGAGGTAAGCAGCGTATCAGATGTTTCTTTGTGTGACTCCAATTTGAACAACCCAGGCATGCTCCATAAGGCAGAAACTATCTCTGCAGCGTTCAAGTCTACCCCATCCTCGGCTTCTTTTAGGGTGTTTTGACTGGGTAAAGTTGAGTGGCTACACCTGATGCCTGGCTACCAGGTATCTTCCGAGTGGCCCCGTTTAAAACCTCTCCTTGCCAAGGTTCCACGGTCAGAGCTGGCATATGTTGCGTTCTTTAGTTGGTTCCTTCAATAGATAAGAAGAGAGACGGAATCTTGGCCAATCAGTGATTGTAGAAACCAAAGACGGGCCTGTTCCACCTTAAAGGGCCCAGGCATGCCTAGTCCTTGGGTCTTGCAGAGTTTGGTCGCCACCATATTAGGAGCATGCCTACTTTGGGGCGGGAACCTCCTTGGGAGTGATTAGGTCACCGCTGGGGGAGGTGACCTTGTTTGGTTTCTTTGGCACCCGAGAACAGCGGTGCACTGTTCCTGCCGCCCCCCACCCTCCCCTACCCCTCAGCCCAACCGCCCGGGTGCTCCTCGCCGGCCTCCCTCCGCGGCCCGCGGCCAGGCAGAGGCGGGAAAGCCGCGCGCCTGCGCCGTGGGAACCGAGGCCGGAGGCGAAAAGCGGGGAGCGGAGGGGGGCCGTTGGAGCCGAGTAGCAGCGTACAGAGCGGCGTGTGACGCGGGGACGCCGCGCGCTCCCAACGTCGCCCCGGTTTGACGCACACGGCACCAAACTGTGAGTTTCGGGGGGTCTTCTCTGGTCGGGTTCAGCCGAGCCCCCCCTCCCCTCCCGGCCGAGTGTCGGGCGTCCGGGCTCAGGCGGTGGCGGGACCGAGGGTGGCGGAAGAAGTTGTGGGGGGACCCGGCCCGCGGCGCTCGGGCCCGGGGAGCTACGCCCTAGGCTGGCTCCCAACCATCCAAAAGGACGCGTTTTGCCGCACAGGCTAAGATGGCGGCGGCGGCCGAGGAGGCGGAGTTGCTGCTGCACAAGGAGCCCGGGCCGCGGGGTCCGGGAGGCGGCGGCCGCGGGGGGCCGCGGAACCTTAGGTGAGCGGCGGCGGCCGCTGCGGGGCGGGATTCGGCGGCGGGCGGGCGGGTGTGGGGGGCTCCTTTCCGCTCGGGCGGCGGAGGATCCGGTGGCGGACACAAAGGGGCTGAGCCGGGCTCTAGACTTGGGGGGTTTTGTTTAGTCACATGCAGCGGAGCAGCCAGTGAGCGGTAGGGGGAAGGGGGCCGAGATCGGTGAGGCCCCGGGGGACGGGGGGAGAGCCTGGCGGTCGCCATTGTAAATGCCCCGAGTAACGGGGGCGGGCCGAGAGCGACTCAGCCGGAGCTTGGTCGGTGCGGGGCTGCTCCGTCCGGGCGGTGGAGCTCCGGCTCTGGCGTTAACTGTCCACACCCCTCCCCTGACTTTGACTTTGGGACAAGACCACATAGCCCTCCCCTTCTTCCCACTGGTCCGCAACATCTTGTGCCGTTAAGTGCCTGGGAAGTAACTCCAAGAGGTTAAAAAAAAAAAATCGAAGTGTTTGGGTTGCCAGGAGATGATTGGTGGGTATCCAGCTAAAGCTTTTTGCCTCTCCAGGTCTGATTCCCTGGCCTTTGTGTCCCTGGGAGCTTAATCTCTGCCCGAGGAAAGCAGGTGTGCTCCATCCACCTCTCCCGAGAACATGAAGATGAGTTGTCCCAGACCCTTCCCCGGGATTGGAAACTTAGGTGGTTTCTTGTCTCGAGACTGCCACAGACGACTCTCGTGTTGGGATCCATCCATGGTTTAGCGACATTAGTGGAAAAGTTTTCTTCAGATGTTTAAGTAATACTGACTTAAATATAGTTGTTATAAAACTTTTATAGTAGATTTCAAATTTTATGTGATAAACTCAATGGGGGGGATACTCACAGCTGGGGGCCCCTAAATGATGGTCCTGTTCTGTGTACAAGTTAATTTCCATAACTCCGTCTTCTGTACTGGCTAGTACTGGTGGATGCTTACTGCATGGGAGTGGGGATGTGCTCTATTTGTCTTAAATGTGTCGTAGGTAGTTTAGTTAGTTTTTGGAAAGCATTTCAGAACATAAACAACTAAAGTTCCCCAGAGCAAGGAAACTTGCTTCAGTGCCATGTGTACGTATCCAGGGAATTTATATCATTTATACTGTATTTCGGGTAGGCTTGGTAAGAAAGAAAGAAGCTGAGCTTCTATAATGAAGTTATAACTCAATGTAGACATTTAGATTAGTGAAACATGGGTGCCTAACTGGTACCAATGCAGTGGTTTGTATATTGCTGCTAAAAAGTATGGCTGTAAGTTTTTGTTACCATGCATTGTGTTGGAAGAAATGATGTGAATCTCAAAAGAGCTGGTGCCTTGTGTTTACCGTTAATGTAATTACCCGAAGGAATGTTCAAACACATTTAGATCATTTAAATCTGGACTTTTCAATATTACTTAAAACTTTGGTTTTCCTTGTTTCTTTGCAGTTACGTATTTTCCCTTTCTTAGTTTCTTTCTCATACAGAGCAGCTACCAGTCAGCTGTATTCCTGGATCGTACAGTTTGACCAAAGGAGGAACTCTGAGAGCTGCTATCCTTTCCCATCCTCTTAGCAATGTATTGCGTCTGAGTGAGTGGTATAAGAAGATGGTCTTCAACTCCTCTCCTAGTTCTTGTTGTTAGCCACAGGGGAGGCCTGTTAATTAAGTAGTGCCATTAGTGTGATCACCTGTGACAATAAATTTACTGTTAGGTAGTTTTGGAGCAATATTGCTCCAAAGTCAAAATATATGACTCTTTTCAAAGCAGACTTAACCCAGAAATGTAAAAATTAAAAAACAAACCAAAACAAAAACCCAAAACCCTGTGCTTGTTAAATCTTGGAAAGTTGGAGATAACTGCCATTATTGCTAGAAATTGCTAAGAAATGAAATAGGTGCTGAAAACCATCCTAGTGCCCTTCATTTTGTAATGTTGTTTGGTTGAGTAAACAGATAGCCTCTTAGGCTGCTATTCAGAATGACCTTTTCAGACCAGCTACTGCTAGCACAGGTCTCAGGGATGCAACAAGTGCTGCAGCCATCCGCGCGGGGGCTCTCAGTGCTGCAGCCAGTGTTTGTCAGCTGCACAGAAACAGTTGAAATTGGCAGAAGCCTCGTAGGGGTCATATCAAGTGCTTTTAAATGACCCTTTCCCCTAAGAGGGTTGAACTGCTGGTTGATAGTTTCCAACACTGAGTAGATGTAATAATCCCACTTAGTCTTGTGGTAATTAGGGTTCCGTTGTGGTGAGAGTTGTAATTATAAAGTGAGTGTCACTTGCACATATTGAATACTTTGCAGGTTTTTTGGTTTGTTCAAGTTCTCGGAGAGTGTTGGGGTTAAAGACTAATGGGTAGAGTAAAGGAAAACAGAGAAAATGGTGGTGTGTCTGCCATGGCAGAGCCACTATTAGCTGTGCGGATCAGTGCTTCGGACGGTTGTTGCCGCGTGACTCAGGGAGGACAAGTGTCTGAGCTGAGCGCTGTCTCAGGGCTGCTCTCCCGCACATGGGGACTTGGCCGTATAGTACATGTAGAAATTGGCTTGTCGAGTTATCAGTCTGAATCCCTAGTAGAGCACAGAGTTTTTAGCAGCCCTTATAAAAAATTAAAAAGAAAAATTTTAAATTGGTGTCTTTGTAAAATCAAACGTTGGAGTGAATGGTGGATGTCGTAATTTGGATATTCATAGGTCTTCATGTTTTTCTGTGTTTATCTGGTGTAGAGATGTGTTTGGTACATGGGAAATCTGTAAACATTGAACAGTTTATGAGGTGTTGTCCTGGAAGTGCTGTTTGCTATAGTGCCACTTAGGCCGTGCAGTTTGGGATTTCAATTGACTGCTTCCAGCAGTAGCTCACCCTGCTGCTGGGCCGCAGTGTCCCCTCCCCTCCACAGAGAAGCACCCCTTGAGGTCCAGAGGGTGTAACTCCACCATGTTCAGTTGAGTCTTCATTAGGAACAGAGTCCACGTGAAAGGGTGTTTTCTTGTCTTTTAAGGCCTCAATTTCTCTGCTCCTTAGATTTTTCTCAGCTCTCCAAAGCTGAGCTGTGGGGTTGCTTCTTGTTTGAACTTAACCTGACTTTTGCGTGATTATGGGGTTGTATGCGTTTGTGTTTTTTAATTGAAGATCTCCAAGATTAGAGACTTGCCAGACTTGGAAGCCACATTTGAAGTCTTCTCGTTGCTGTAGCTGAGGAAGGATCGTGGATTTGAGGCCACCTGGGTTACAGATACAGTAAGACCCTCAGCCCCTCCCCCCTCCAAAATCCTCTCCCAGTTGAGCTGTGTTAACAAGAAAAACAGCACTCTGGTGAGGGTGAGGTGACTGCTGCTCTCCAGGAGGAGGAATATGGAGATTTCAAAAGGAAAAAGAAGGACCTAGCTGAGGTTAGGGAGGCTGGATGAGTTTGTCTTGAGAAATCACCTTTGTGCTAATCTTTGACTTCTGTCAGTAGGGAATCATTTAGGATTCTCGGATCTGTGGCTTTGTGAATAACAGTGCAGATAAGTGATTTATTCCATGAAACTCAGTTCTCTTCGTGTAGACTGTGGTAGAACCAAAGTTGATTGGAATGGTGTACACAGGTTTTATGTATTGTGCATGTCTCAGCACATACATCATCCATTTAATGTGCAGTGTTAGGGAGACCAAGGTGGGTGAGTTTCGCAATTAAAGTACCGTTTGCCAAACATGGCGTCCTCTATTCTGTCAGTTACTGAATTTTTACATTTTTGTGGGTTTTTTTGTTTTTCTTGTCTCTATTGCATTAGCTGTCCTGGAACTCGTTGTGTATACCAGGCTGGTCTAGAACTCACAGAGATCCATCTGCCTCACAAGTGCTGGGATTAAAGGCCTACAATACCACTCCTGGCTCAGTTGCTTCACTATTTTTAAAGGTTACTGTTTTAATCTTCTTCCAGAGTGTTTATTTGCAAATGTGCACATGGATGTATTTTATCAGTTTCCTGACCGTGTTAGCTATAATTGGTGCTTTCAGATCACCGTTAACTGGAGAGGAGGAGGGGTGATTCGGAATTTGTTTGCAAATGGTTACGAAGGTAGAGGAAAGCCTTGCTGGAGTTGGAACTGATTTCCCTTGCTAATACCGACAGGTAGAAAGCGCGCATGTCAGCATGCATACGAACCACAGTGGAGGCAGGAGGGGGTAAAGCTGAGAAATGGGAGCTTTCAGGTGAAACTGGTAATGTTCAGATTTAGCAGTGCACACTGAGTGGATATAACAGCAGTGCCCTCTTAGAAGTCTAGAATTCACACGAAGTTAGTGTTCTGAACCATAATTCTGAGTAAGTGTTGCCTAATAGACAGTGGTTATTGTCATTGCTTAGTCTTCCTACAGTAAATCAGCTTTTCTCCTGTGGTAGCTTTAGAATTGTTTCTGTAACTGCCCCATCTTTAGGCTGTATCTACAAAAATGAGAGTTAAAGAATGTTGGAGCAGGCACAAAAGTGTAACGTTGACTGCGCTTCATTTGTTGTAACTGGAAGTGGGTGAGCAGTTGTACTGAGAGTAAGTGCTTTCCAGTGTTGACGTCCTGGTTCAGAGTGGTCTTTGTGGCCATGTGGCAGCGACCTTCAGAGGAGAGAAGGTGGATTGGTTCTGTATATATATATCCTAGGGAACAGTGAGGGGAGCTGGACAGGTGGGTCAGTCAGTGCCTGCTATGCAAGCATGGGGACCCCAAGTTAGACTGTTAATATGCATGTAAAGTCAGCCAGGGTGTGCCTGTGAGTCATCCCCAGTCCTGGGCTGCTCAGGATCAGTGAGAGATGCTGGCCTCTGGCTCCATATACATGTACAGATGCACCCAGTCTGATCCCAGGAAATGGGATCTTTTCATTGAGATTTTTTTAATTTCTCCAAATGGAGCATTTCCTTTGCCTGTTTTCCTTTCGTCCTGTGTGCCCACGTGCATGTGTTTGATATAATGGTAACTTCTCCCCTTGATACTCTGTTCTTTCCTCATCACAAACACAAACTCCTAAACAAAATTGTACGGGCTGGTGAAATTTTTATTTCACACAAGGAGGTATGTTGACATGAAATACTGTTTCATTTATGTTTAAGAGTTGTTTTCAGCAATATGAAAAATAAAGGAAAGTCCCCCCCTTTTTTTTTTCTGAAACAGGGTCTCATGTAGTCCATGCTGGTTCCCAATTCATTATATAGCTGAGGGTGATCTTGATCTTCCTGCCACCTCCCAAGTGCTGGGAATACAGACTTGCATCATCATTTCTGACTTGAAAAGCTACCCCTGATCCTAGTACCATAATATAGTTATAGTTAATATAAAGTTAAATTGTCTATCATGTGTTTTCATGTGCTAATGAGCCATATGTTCCCATTTTACATATAAGGAAGCAGCTCAGAGTTAAAGCGTTACAGTGAATAGATTCTGGTTTGAGCTCAGGTGTGTCTTGGTCCTAGCTAGAGAGGAGTGGCACAGAAGAGTTGGCTTGTTAGTGATTCTTGATTGTGAGGTCAGCACTGCACAGCAGACATTGGGGTTGAGCTGCAAGGCTCAGTTTAAAATTGTAGCCACACTGAAAGAAGAAATAGGTCAAAAAAATCTAAATATAGTTCAACTCAGTATATCCAAAATGCTATTTTAATGTATGAATATAACTGAAATGTTCACATTTGTTATCCATAACAAGTCTGTAAAATCCCGTGCTACTACAGGTGTAAAGCACATTTCAGCTCAGAGTAGACACATAGTTACTGTGTTGGACAGTGCACATAGGGAAAGTCCTTTTTAGGGTGGAGAAAGTATAAAGTTGAAATCAATTAAAGAATGCTTGAGAAAAAGGAACACGTGAGAAGAATTCCTTTAAAAGTTGTTGGAAATTAAAGCAGCTATACATTAAACCTAACTGATAGATTGGAATTCTGGGTTGGGTTGAGAGAGGTATAGGAACACAGACTAATAACTATATGGTGGAGTCTGTGTGTGCATAATCTATTAATACTTCATGAATAGTGAGCTGATATTTAGGAAAATTAATACCATGCAGAGTAAGAAAAATGCTGGGAAAATTCTGAAGGTTTGTGGACCTTCTGAGATTTCCCATATTGGGATATTATTGTTTGATTTGCAGTATATGGTGATTGGTCAAGAAGACTGGAAACTGGGCTGGAGGAATGGCTCAGAGGTTAAGAGCACTGACTGTTCTTCCAGAGGTTCTGAGTTCAATTCCCAGCAACCACATGATGGCTCACAACCATCTGTAATGAGATCTTGTGCCCTCTTCTGGCCTGCAGGGACACATGCAAGCAGAATGCTGTATAAATAATTAATAAATAAAATCTTTAAAAAAAGAAGACTGTTAACTGAGGAATGGATTTTAGATTTAGCTAGTAGCGGCGTGTTTTTAATTGTTTTATTTAGGCAAAGCTTAAACACATGGAAGTAACACAAATCTATCGAGTGCCAAATAATGTACATAGGTCCTTTTCCCTAGAATCTAGATCATGATAATGAACATTTTTGGGGGCTGAGGAGTTGGCTCGATGGTTAAGAGCACTTGCTGCTCTTCCAGAGGACCTGGGCTCAGTTCCCAGCACCCACATCAGGAGGGTCACAACTGCCTGTAGCTCAGGTGCCCTCCTCTGGACTCTGGGTACTGCACTCAAATGGTGCTTGTACATACATTGAAGCACACACACATGAATGCAGCCTTTAAATTCTCCACCCCCAATTTCAGCACTGCTCTATAGGCAGGCAGATCTCTGGGTTCAAGGCTACACTAGGCTACACAATGAAACCCCATATTTCACAAAGTAATAAAGAACATTTTCTGCACTGAAAAGGGTGTTTTGTAGTAATTCCCTGTCAGCTGTATCAGTGCTAGGTTGTGTTTGTGAACTTGGTGATGGCATACATGTTCTCCTTTCCAGGGATGGGAGGAGCGAGTGAGCCTGTCTTTGCCCTTGCATGAGTTTGGAGGAGTCAGATGGGATGGGAGTTGGCTTGGTGATTCCCCTCTAGTGGGATTTATGCCCAGACTGCAAAGCAGCTCCTCGGTTTACTGCCAGCAACCATGTAGTGATTAGTGTTAGGACCTGGAAGTTTTAGAATATAGAGATTTGAGTGACTCCACAGAGAACAACTGTCTGCTTTCAGTGTAGTATTCTTTATGCCTGTGGCCAAGAAGTGTGATATGTCTCCTTACACAGATGCCTTTCGGAGACTTTTTAATAGTAACTTCTAGATTAATGTTGAGGTTTTTCAGGCTGCTTAATGAGGTATTTGAGGATGTCTTAGTGTAATTGTGGAGGTAGTAATAAGTTATACTTGTCTTTACAGTTAAGCACCCACCTTTTAAGTTAAAAGATTGTGGCATTTGTTAACCTATGAATAAATAGAGCTTTACCTTATTGGAAGATTCTGAATGGTTAAAACCTATAGAGGAGGCTTTGCCAACTGAAAATTGCGATGGGAATGCTGGCTAGCAGTGCTGCCCGCCTGTGATCCTAGCATTTGGGAGGTGGAACCAAAAGAATTAGGAGTTGAAGGTCATCTTCTGGCTACAAGGTTAATGAAGTCAGCCTGGGCTATGTGAAAGGCTGCCTCAGCCCTCCTCTCCGCTCCTCATCTCCACAGAAAGAAGAAACTGAGAAATGTATTTGTTGATCATGATTTTTACTTAGAATGTTTGAATTTTTCCTCCTTCTGTTGGCATTACTGCTAAGCAGTGGAAGCCTTTTTGTATAATGTTAAATTGGAGAGAAAGAGTTTCTTTTCCTGTGAAATCTAAGGACTTAGAGTTGTAAAGGTGTATAGTAAAGAAAATATGTAGCTTACACTTTATTATACCTAGTTTTGGAGAATGGATACGTTTTGCATGTTCTGTAAAAATTGCCATGAAAAGATTTTATTAACATTTAGATAATGAATGTGTTTGAGCTAATAAATAAAAATTTGTATTGCTTGTGAAAAATTTTGTTTTTTTTAATAAGTGTTTAATATGGGAATTTGCATAGCTGTCTTGAGATAGCAGTTGTATCTGCAGGATTGTCTTAGGTCAGAGGACAAGTACACAATTGGGCAGATTAGTTATTGAAAAAAAGACTTCAAAATGGTAAGACTTTATAAAAAACTGGATTTAGGAATTCACAAAATAATGGAATGTTATTTAAGTTTTTGGAACTCACTTCTTTGTAAACTTGGATATGTTTTTGGTGCTGTGTTTGATAAATGTGAATTTGCTTTTGTTTTTAGAAACATTTTGTTTGATTGCCTGCCTCCCTTTTTATGTCTTTTTTTCAACCTTTTGAAATTTTATTTAAAAAATATCACAAATATTTTTCACTGCAGTATGTGGTGTGTTGCATCTTCCAGTCTGGCCACTGCTTTAGAGCTCCTGTGTGCCACTCCGTGAATTCTACGTGGGTCTGAGCAGCCTGCCTTGACAAGCAGGCAGGAGACTCAACAAAATAATCAAAATAGCAGCTGACTAAATGCAGAGCACATCTCTAAACATACTAGAGTTGGAAATGATAATATCAATAAAAGTGGTGGTGCAGTTTATAGGTGACATCTGCTACCACATGGTTTTGAATCTGGAGTGATACAGTAAATTATTTTACGTGTGTGTGTGAGATAATTTTTTTTTTTACATCAAGTGGAATTTACAGTCTATGCTTATACTTTTCAAAAATTTAAGCAGGGTGGAAATCCAGGCTAAAAGCTAATTTTTCTATAAAGTAAATCCAACAACTAATTGTTAAAAACCTTGAAGTAATTAACATAACTAGAAAACAATCCATACCACAGCTGCTCTTCACCTGCTTTACCTGGGCTGGTTGTACGGTTGGCTTAGTGTCTCAGTATTGGTAGGAATGCTCCAAAGAGCCAGTGACTTGGAGGCTGCTGGAGTGCACGCTGGGCTGCTGTAAAGAGGATGTGAGTGGATTAGTCAGTAAGCTGCTTCGTAAACATAGTGGCTACCTAAATTTTGAGGAAATGCTACAGATAGATACAAATAGACTTATGAGAGAGAAATTGATGTTAAGAAAATCACACTGGTGGGAATTGTAGGATGCAAGCTTTATCCTTGATTAGTCAATTTTAAAATAAAGGGAGCACAAATAAACTTTTAAGATTGTAGCATGAACTGGAAGGATCTGAAGTTTGCCTTGGAAATTTGAAGTAAAAGTTTCACTGATAATTGATTCGCCAGAATTTCATAAAAAAGGTAGGAAAAAATGTAGCTACAGTGTGCTTGGGGCAGTGACAGAGCTGAGTCAGGCAGGGCTTGTCTGCTTGGTGGGGACGTGGTGCTGGAGAAATGGCTGGGTGGGTGTACAAGCATGGGGACATAGTCTGGTAAGAGCTGAGGGCAGATCTGTTTACTTTCAATCTCCGAGTGAGGATGGGGTGGGGATGTGGAGGGGACGGGTTGGTCTTTGGAGGTCCTTCACCGGCCAATGTAAGTCTAGTTGAATTGGCCAGCTCCAGGACATCTCCAGCCTCCAGTCAGGCACACCTGTGAATAACCGTGCGAGCACATGCACTCACTTATACCACACACAAAGTGGAACGATGTTACTATTTTCTGCTATCCTACAATTTAGTTGGTAAAGTTTACATACAAGTTACAAATCTTATGACACATGAGTTTTTTCTATGAGAAACTCAGTGATTTTTTGTTAAGTTTGTTGTAAGAACATTGCCGATTAGCTGGACCTACATAGTGAATTCCAGAAGAGTCAAGGCCTTGGAAAGACCTTTCTCAAAATCCAAACAAAAACCACTAAAATCAAGAAAGTTATGCTGTGATGGAATGGATGGGTTTTGGAAATATTTGAGTTCAATAGAATTCAATGCTGAATTTTAATGAAAATGGTGCATATTAGTCATAGTGTAAGAGAAAATTTGCGTAAGAGCTGATAGAAAACCAGGTAGTAATTAAATTTAACTATCTGGACTGTGGGTTTCTGTTATTAAATAGGTACTTGTTTTAAAAACTTGGGACATTTATAGACACTCAACTAGAGGTGGGAAGAAAGCCGGCCCTGCCTTTGAGAGATATTTTGTGCTCAACATTAGGGAGATATATTTAAAGATTTAATTCCCTGGCTTACGTGTTTTTATAGTTTATATGATTTATCTTTACTAGAATGTCTAAGACCCCTTAATTGAATGTAATTGTGTTTGATGACACCTGGAAGTATGTAATGTGTAGATCATTCTTGAAGTGGAATTGGGAAAAACATGAAAATTACAGCAAAAATATAATTTAATTATTTTCTGCTTTTTAGAGAATTAAACAACATTTGGGGTATGTGGAGTTTTACAGTTTTAAGTTAGTGTGAAATTTACGTTTTAGCCATTCTGACAGTTAATATTAGCTTACAGCTCAGAGTTTTTGGAAACTTGGGAGAATAGTTACATCTGACTCTTATCTTGGTTGCCTATCATCCCTCAAATCAGCTAAAGCAAAAAAAAAAAAGTTTCCTTTGCTGTCAAGTAGGACCTGGAAGGGTTGAGAAGCGGAGACAACAGAAAACGACTCTTGTAATGGGGTGCTTTCCTGAACTGTGGTGTCTCTGGCCGAGGGTACCATCAGCTGAGCAGTAATGCAATGGCTGCCTGCAGGGATGGACACACCAGGGCCCTAAGCTGATTGCTGTAAAGATTCCCATCTAGCAGTCCACAAACTGTAGACGCGCCTGGTAAGGCATTGTTGGGCTGCCTTCAGCTTGCCTTGCTTTCCAAACCTGACTTTGACTTGCTAGTTTTTCTTTGAGATGTAGTTACTGTGAGACTTACTCAGTATTGATTTCTGCTCGTCTTCATTAAAAATTTGCTGGATTTTGTTTTACTCTTTTGGTTTACTCTGTGTAAGCCAGGCTGGCCTGGGCTGCAAACTCAGAGATCCACTTGCCCCTAAGCTGGAATTGAAGGCTACTGCCACTCTGCCTGGCCTTGTTGTGCTTTTAAAAAATGATAACAAATGGTGAAAACAAAAAATGTAAAAAAAAAAAAAACTAAAATGCATGATACTTGTATGCCAAAACATTTGAATGAAGAAAGGATTGTTTCATTAAAAAGCTCGTAAACAACGTTAGGCTTAAATTTGTGTGACTGACAAATAGCTTTGAGATATAAACAATTAACTTCCTCAAGAAACTGGTAACACTAGCCTTGGGTCTTAATTCATCTTTTAGAACTTTATAAGTCAAGTTAAACAGCACCTAAAGACTGCTTAGATTTGAATGGCAGTGTTTTATTTAATAGGTTATTCCTAATATTTCCAATAGAGTACTTATTTTCTCAAACTTCTGTGATTCTTTTTATTAAAAAATGTTTTTATAAGTTGTATATCGGAGGCTGGAGAGATGACTCATGGGTTAAGAGCACATAATCTTGGATATAAATCTTTTTAAAAGGTTATATATTGGCCTCAAGGGGTTTTAATTTTATACAAGAAAAATCCTCTAGGTTATGTTTAACTGTAGTGTGCAGTAAAATTTGTTATTAGTTCGTAGTAACCAGAGGAGCTACTGAGACTTGGTTACTGTGCTTTGCTCAAATTTGGAACAACAACAAAAAGATGATTAACCTTTCTTTGAGCATGGTAGGTTAAATAGCCTTGTACTCTCAGCATCCTGCTAGAATTTAAGAGGATTAGGAGAGTGACCATGAGCTAAAGCCTGGCAACAAGCAGTGACTAACTAGAGAAACCCGACTCACTCGGTGACGAACCTACGCCTGGTCCTGAGTTGGTGGCTGCAGGAACCTTCGAAAGAAACTTCTAAAAACTTGTAAAGCAAGCAGCATTTGGGATCTTTTACCTTCAGTTTTCTTTTCTTACGCTGAATCGGAAGATCTGTGTAGATGAGAATAACTGGGCAGAGCTCAGGTTAAGAGTATGGACCTAAACTCAGGGAGGATATCTAAGCTACATTTTGAACTAGAAACCAACACCAGCCTGTTTTCTCCTCAGTTCTGTCAGGATCCTATTCCCAGATGCAAGATTGGAAAATTCATCCCTTTACAGCAAGCTGGTATGAGAAAGGAAAAACAAAAGCTCAGTTGATAACAGAAGAAGACCCAGGTAAACGACTCAGATTGATTTGATTATAGTGGCACCTGCCCACAGAATATTCTTACATGACTTGAAATACCTGATCCTAGGCCTGAGGACCCCCAGATGCTGAGAATAACAGAAACTGCTGGAGGAGGAAGTGTTGCAGGAAAGCTGAAAATGCTAACAGGGCCTTTGAAATCTGCAAAGAGGCAGAGTTTAGAGAAATAGGAAGTCATAGGGTAGGAAGTCCAGAGCACTGAACATTTAATAGAAGAGTTAGGAGTTGAGAATCTTAATAGAAAGTTGCGTGGTAAGGGATGTAATGTAGAGAAAAAAAGAATCAGAACATGTGTGGGGGTTCAGCACAGGAAAGATTATTACAGATGAGAATGAATGGAAGAAGTTAGTGGTTGAACTGGAGTTGAATTTTACATAAGAGAATCCTGGCAGAGGTGCACACCTGTGGAGCTGCACACCTGTGCTTTGCTGTGACTGAAGCAGGATTGCCAGTTTGAGACTTGCCTGGGCTTGCTCAAGTTCAGCTTGGGTGGTGTACAAGACAGTGTCTTAGAAATTGAAAAGGGGGAAAGGGAGGCTGGTGAGGTCGGGAGCTGGACTGTAGCTTGATGATAGAGCACTTGCCTAGCATGCCCGAGGCTCTGGGTTCAATCCCCAGGAAAACACACACATCACAGAATGTTCATCGTCGTGTTTGGAAACATGTCCATGTTGCAGTTTTAGACACTAGGAATAAGGGAAGGTGGTAAATGTTCATAAAAAGAATTATGAATCAACATTAGAAATAATTGATGATGAGATGATGCTTTCACAGTTCTGAAGGAAAACTGTTGTTGTATGT
This sequence comes from Dicrostonyx torquatus, assembly GCA_028555095.1. Classification (NCBI taxonomy): domain Eukaryota; kingdom Metazoa; phylum Chordata; class Mammalia; order Rodentia; family Cricetidae; genus Dicrostonyx; species Dicrostonyx torquatus. The sequence continues at coordinate 1,849,201 of JAQHUG010000107.1, read as the reverse complement.
GACTCGTTTGTACTCCAGCACCTTGTCATGTGTGTGAGCAGCCATAAAAATCCCAGAACTGCCTAGAATCTTTCTTCAGATGCATTAGGAAGTTCCTGAAAGGCATGTGCTACACAAAAGACAGTGGGGTAAACTTAAGAGAGGAGTGAGCCCCTCTGCTAGACGTGGGTGAATAGATCCCTGAATGGAGGTAGAGGAAGAACCAAGAATGCAAGGGTTTGGAGAGTAACCAGTTGAATTTGGGGCAGGAGGAGGAACAGCTCTATGTGGTATGTCATCAGGTAAAACTAAAGCTGTAATGCTTCGAACCAGAACTTAAATTATTTCAAGTCTTATTTTTAAGTGTGTGTGTGAGCGTGGTCAGAGGCCTTTGTTGCTTCTTGAGCTGGAATCAGAGGTGCTTATGAGCCACACAGTGTAGATGTTGGGAAGTGAACTTGGGTTTTCTGGAAGAGCAGCAAGTGTTCCCATCTGCCAGGTCCTCTGTCAAGTCTCTGGAACCAGAAATTTTTCAGATTTCAGAGGGTTTTGTTTGTTTGCTTGTTTGTTTTGAATATTTAAGTGGAATTTACCAACAGCATCAGATGCCCCCAAAGTTTTGGATTTAGGGGTTCTAGATTTCAGAGTGTTGGACTAGGGCTGTTTGTAGAAGCTTTGCAACCTGTATTTGTAGGGGTAGGTGAATTTCTTTAATGGCTGTGTGCTCTGGAATGGTGAGTATTGTGCTGGGAGAGTTAGGAAGTACGAGGAGTGACGCTAACTCCTGAGACGTTTGAATAGATGTAGACTTCACTAGAGAAGGCAGCAGAAGACTTCTTTCTTATATCTTGAGTCAGTTTGGGCAGTTATTAGTAGGAAAGCCTCACAAATTTGCATGTCATCCTTGTACAGAAGCCATGTTAACGTGAAGAGGCTTAGATAAGTATTACTGTGAAGTAACTTAGTGGGAATTGTGTGCTATTAGAGCAAGTGTCTGAATCAGCCAGGCAGTGTTTGGCTGAGGTTTGCTCCTAAGTTTGGTTAGCAGCAGATCAGGAAGGTGCCTGGCTCTCTGGCCCCTGACTAGCTTCTCCTCCTCAGCTGTAGCTGCTCTACGATTGGCTGAGACAACTGAGAGACAGTTGAGATAGCCTGTCAGACTTCACCCAGTATGCATGTTTCAGTGGTGGCAGCAGGATCCTGAAAAGATAGAAGTGTGTGGTCCTGTGACAGCCGCTGCCTTTCCTTACGAGGGCTGCGAGAAGACCAGTGTGCATGTGATACAGAATATAGCTGTTTTTTTGTTTTGCAACTATGTTTTTATTTTATTTGTATTTGTTTGTGTATGGGTGCTTTACTTGCATGTATGTCTGCATACAGTATGCTAGGAAGCCAGTGGGAGCATTGGATTCCCTGGATTGGAGTTGGAGGTGGGTGTGAGTCACCCTGTAGGTGGGTAATGGGAAAAAACAATCAGTCCTCTTTTTTTTTAATCATATTTTGAGATTATAATTTAATTCTATTTCTCCCTTTCCTTTCTTCCCATCAAACCCTCCAGTGTGCTCTTCCCTGCTCTTCTAATTCATGACTTCCTTTTTTCACTGTTACTGCATGCATATTACATATTATATATATTCTTAAATATAATGTGTTCTGGCCATGTAATGTTACTTGTATGTGCATCTTCAGGGTTGACCATTTGTCACTGGACAGCCAGTTGGTGTGCTCTTCCTTGAGGACGGCCACCTCTCCTACTCCCAGCTTTTCTCAGTTGCCTGGAGTTCTTTTTGTAGGGTTAATGCCTCCTGGGTTTTTCTTTGTCTACTTTGGCATGTCCACTGGTGTCATCCTGGTTCAGGTCAAGTTTGGGTAGTCGTGTTGGTAAGATATCATGGGTCCAGCTTCTGATATTACAAGGAGGCACATCTCACAGTAAACTCCCTAACCTCTGGCCCTTACAGTCTTTCCAACCCCTCTGATTCCTGAGCCTTAGGTGTGGGAGTGTTTTGTAGATGAGTCTATTGGGGCTGGACTCCACAACTCTGCATTTTGATTGGGTGTGGTTTTCTGTAGTGGTCTCTGTTACAAAGAGAAGTTCCCTTGACGAGGGGTTGAGGACTACCCTTACCTGTAGGTATAAGGACAAATATTTAGAAAGTAGTTAGTATTATGGTGCCTAATAAATTAGTGGTTATAGATTGTCCTCCATAACTGTGAGTTCATGAGCACTGGGTAATTAACTAGGTTTTCAACACTACAAAGCATAATTCCCCTCTTGTTGAATGTGTCTTCAATCCTATTGGAGAGTTGTTGGTTACCACCAGAGTATGTGTGCCTTTACCACTCCCTTAGGGTTCTGGTGCCCTGCTGGTTGTTGATACAGTTTGTAGGCATCGTAGCTGTGTAGGAATGTTGGGTATCTCCCCCTCCCATCCCCACGCCTTGGAAGCTTGCATGGTGCCTTCTAGTATCATGAAAGCTAGTCCTCAAAGAGGGCATGCTCAGGTCATTTCCCAGAGTCTTTGAGGTAGCCAGTCTAGTCTTCTTAATTGTTAAACCATTTCTCTAGCTCCTGAATTGTGATTTGAGTCAGCCTGTAAAAGTAGGCTATTTATTTATTTTTTACACTAACAGAAACTGCATTGTCCATTTAATAGTACAGGTGATTCTGCTATGTTTGTTTCATAAAATTTGCTTTGAGATTTTGGAAGCATTGTTTATATATTGAGTTACCAGTTATAGAGAAGTTGGTAATTCATTTGTGCTTCGTCTTCGTTGTCAATTACATTATTTTTGAAAATTTATGCCATTATAATTTTTGTAATTTAAAGCTGGAATTTTTTCCCTAAAATCAAATTTGGCATGTTGTAGCTATTTTAAGTTATGGACAAACAGCTGTCAAGTCTCATGTTCAAACGTAAAGTTTGGACAGATTTGGTGGCTGTAGACACCATGAACTTGTCCTTATGTCATGCAAATGAGCATGCCCATTACTTGCAAGATTCTTTTTATCCCATGGCCCTGATCCTTTCCTATTGTACGTCCCTTGTGTCCTGGAAATGATGGATTGCATTGTCATTATGGGATAGTTTGCATTCCCTGCAATTGTATTAAATGAAAGAGGATTCTTTTGCACGGAATTTTTCACACAGCATACTGAGATTCAGACATGCGCTTCACTAGCACTCGGTGTGATTGGTTTTAAAGTTATGTAGTGGTGTCTTATTGCAGCTAGTGACAAAGGATGCTGTATATCTTCATGTACTTAGTCATTCAGGGGTGGAATAAAGGATACTTCAAGTCTCCTGCCTGTTCTGTTGAAACTGTAGTAACAGGCGATGAAGCACACACTTACTTGTAGCCTGTTGGTGATAAGCCCTTGAAAGTTTCTGGAACATGTGCTGTTCAGGTGTCTTACATGCAATGCCACAATATTAGCATTTAACGTATGCACATCCTGCTCTACGGTTTAATCTCTTGGTGACTGAGTACCCAGTGCCAGCTGGGTGCCCTCAAAGTTTGTGCCTTGTAATTCTTTGAAACTCTTCCATTCTCTAGCACGCTCCCCACTTTTCCTTATTTTTACACAGCCTGTCATTCAGCATTGCTTTCTTCTCTACTAAGACCCCTTTCTGTACTGATTGTTAACCAGCCAGTGATGTTTTCTGTTCTGTACTGATTGTTAACCAG
>JAQHUG010000107.1:1791186-1821548 GCA_028555095.1 Dicrostonyx torquatus | reverse complement strand
TGAGCTCGGGTGGTTCATGCCTGTCCTCTTGGCATGTGGGAGGCAGTCTCTCGAAGAGAAGAACAGGACTAGTTAGGGTGCCATATAGAGTCAGGGTGGCTGTTCAGAGCTCTTTTCTTTTCATTAAAGGTAGCCAGCCATTCGTTAGGTAATAATTCAGATACAAGGGACATGCCCATCAGTGAACAAACTCTGTCTTCCAGAAGCTTGCTTGGTAATTAGAGGGAAACCCAAATGATTAAGTAAGCCGTGCTCTGTCCAGTGTTAGAGATGAGCGCGTGCTCTGTCCAGTGTTAGTGAGAGCACTGAGTGTTAGCAGAGAGATGAGAGGCTGTTACTTCCAGTGCAGGTGCTCTAGTGCAGCTAAGGAGACGGCTAGGCATAAGGGTGACCACACATGTGTTTGGAGACAGAACTTGAGGCAGAGACACTAAAGGCAAAATAAACGGAGATGGTTAAAGAACAGCAAAAAGGCTAAATAAAGTGAGAACAATGAGAAAAGTGGCAGCCAGGGGGTTTATTAATAAGTATGTTAGAGTTAACTGAGTGGGAGCTTTGTGATGGTGCTGCTTTGGTTTTTGATATGGTTTTATGCTAAAATTTCAGTCAAATTTAAAAATTTAAATTCAGTGAATAATAATTATTTAAATAAGTTGGTAAAATTTAGTAACTTAAAATTGCATTTTTGATTTAAACTATTTTTTTTCTTTTAAGTAAGAAACTCATTGTAAAAAAAGTCAAATACAGAGGGTGTTGTGTTTGGTTTTCTCTAAAGGCTATGCATTAAACTAATCCTGTATACCCCAGAGTGTGGCCTTACTTAGAGATAAGGCCTTTGCAGATGTAATCAAATTAGTTGATCCTGATTGTGGCTGGTGGTTTTGGGTGCTAAGATACTCATAGACGTAGACAATGTGGAGTCAAAAGAAAAGGATGGCCATTTAAAAGTCAAGGAACTTGTTCTTCTTAACCCTCTTGATACCTTATTTTGCATTTCTAGGGCCCAGGGCTCTGACAGTCTTATTAGCTTTGTAAGGTGCCTGGTCGGTAGAACTTAGTTGCAGCAGCCGGTACTTGACCCTGCTTCCCCTCGTGTACCCCCAGCCAGGGTGCCATGTCCTGGGAAGCCTTCAGTTGTGGCCTTAGTTCCTAAAGCAGAGTATGGGAAAGTGGGCCTAAAGCATAGCATGCTTTGGTTGGAGCTGCGGCGAGAAGCAGGACTTTGCTGTGACTCTATAGTTCTCGGGTGCGTATACTTTCTCAGGAACAAAAGACGCTGCCTGATTTCTAAACTTTGACTAGAATTATAAGATTGATTCTCTTCCCCATTTTGATAAAATATTGCAATCTAACTTTCAATTTCTTGAGGTGTTTTAGAAAAAATAATTGTTGCCACTTGGTGGCACTACATGGCTTACAAATGAATTTAGATTGTGATGTTAGCTGTACAGTGTTAGACATGAATTAGATTGTGATATTAGCTCTACACAGTTACACATGATTACATTCAGGAAAGAAACTGTTTATGATGAGAAACTTGATGTTGTTTTGGTTCTTGTTTTTAAATAAGATAATTACTCGCATTCTAGAATAGGGTTTTACTAAAATTCCATAAAAAAGAAAATTTAAGCCAAGCTTAGTTGAATGGGTAGGGAAGTATGCAGTTTCTTTCGCAAGAAACCTCCATTAGTTCAGATATTATTTATCATTCGGCCTTAGTAATTTTTATATTAGAAAATATTTCAGTTTTTTATTAGTAATATTTTTTAAAGTGAGCATTTTATATTTTCTTACGAAGCTAAGAAACACTTTTTAGGTGATCAAGGTAGCATATTTAGAAAACAAAGAGAACTAAATATTCTTAATGAAGTTTCACAGCATACTAAAGGCTCTAGTCATGATCTCTATAATTTTTTATTTTCTGTATTTAGACAAAGTGGAGTTGAAGTGTGAGAAGTGAATTGTATTTCCAGACATACTTTTACTCCCAACAAAAGACATATATGCTGTAATAAAGTGTTGTAGTGTATTGTTCTCTAGGTCACACAAACAGCACACAGTGTGGCACACATAGGCCACAGGACAGAACACCACAGCCTGGAGCACCCTATGTTTGTTCCTCTTCCCAGTCCCTAGGCCTTTCTTTCAGAGTAGCCTACTCTGACTTGAGAGAATACAGCTCTTTATGTCTGGCGCACAGTGTTCCTGGGCATGGAATTTCACACTCTTTTATCACTGGATTTCTTTCATCAACAGTGTGTGAGGTATAGCAGTGCTTTATTTGGAGTTATTATAATGGTTTATCTTTTACTGCAGGACTTTGGGACTAAGTAATACTGTTTTGTTGGTGTATTTCAGCTGGAATTAGAAGCTAACACCAGAATTGTTTCCAGGTGTGCCCTTGCCAGCTGCCTGTAGTGGTTCCCATTTCCTAACCAGTGCTTGGTCTGCTGACCTGGTTCTCCTGGAGGCTTTGTCTCCTGATTGGTCACCCTGCCTGAGTGTGTTACTTGCTCAGTTAGCTATTCTCGCTTATGAAACCTCTCTATTGTGTGCATATTTAAAAAAAAATTAGTGTGTATGTGTGTGTGCATGTGTGTACTGTACAAGTACCCAGGGAAGCCAAAAGAAGTGATTGGATCCTTTGGAGTTGGAGTTAGTTAATAGACAGTTGTGAGCTGTCCTGTGTGGGTACTGGGAACTAAACTCAGGCTCAGCAGGAGCACTGTGTGTGTGGAACTGTTGAGCCGTTTCTCCTGCTCCTCTTGGCTTCTGCTTTAGTTACAATTAATCTTCCCTTTTTTTTTTTTTTTGTTAGAGTCTTCTGCCCCTTTCATAAGCTTACTTCTAGATTGAACTGCTCTTACGTTTCCTTCAGAAACATAACCGTGGTCTGCTTTCATTGTGTCAGTATCCCTTTGTGAAACAGAGGCCTTATTAATCTTAGTGTAATCCAGGCGGTCTTCACATTGCTTTCTAGCCAGGCTTCTTGTGCTCTGTTTTTTTTTTTTTTTTTTTCTGTTCTAAGGATGTGGTTCTCAACTGCAGTCAATTCTCTGTCTTTAATCACACATCTCTGATTTGGCAGTGCTTGGAGACATTTTTTGTTTCCACAGCTGAATGGCTAGAGTTCTTTGGCATCCTGTGCACTGGGTTAGGGATGCCACCCAGTAGCTAGTCTACCAACTGCTAAGCACCTACGTACAACACATGGGGCGGTCATCTAGCTAATGCCATTAGCAGTTGGTTGAGAAACTGTCTTAGCAGCTTTACTGTTTGGCCAGACTGATTTTTACATACCATGTCACCTTTTGTTATGAATATACATTTTATGTGTGTAAAAGACTGCACTAATAATGTGTCACTTTGTCATTACATGTGGATCTGTTTCTGTGTTTATCTTGGATCAACTTATCCTGGTACCAGTGCCACATCACAGAGGTCTTTACAGATGAGTGTGTTGCCCTCTTCTCCATAAATGTTTGGTCAGTTTTATAAAAGTTGAATGTATTCACTCCTGTGAGGTAGAATCAGTATCTTCATGATATGGTATTAAGTTGTTCAGTTTTTATGAATGACATTTTTATTTGTTTAAGTCAGTGAGTCTCAGATTATTTGTTCTTAGGTCTCTTTAAACTCTGGTTGGTTTATGAGATTGTGTCTGTGTTTCTGCCCCTCGGTACAGTTGACATTTCAGGCCAGGTAGCGTAAGGCGTTTGTACCTTGAAAAATGCTTAGCAGCATAGCTGTCCCCGCCGTGCTCACCTAGTGTAACAGCCACGGTGTCCCCAGGCTGTTGAAATTGATGGCTATTGTATTCGAATGTGAATACTTCTTTCTTTAGAGATAGTATTTGAAACACATTAACATAAATGGTGCAGTTTTATAAAATATACTTTCTAGATTTAATAGTAAGAAGAGTAGCATTATTTTACATTTTGAAAAATCTTTTAAATATCTTAATTGAAGATTTATGTATTCTTATACCTGCTTTTTATTTTACTATGTTGGGCTGTCTCAAGTCATACAGCCTTTGTGAAATTCCTTTAGACACTTAGGAGAGAGTGAGAGTGGAAAAGGCAAGGAAGGTGTTAGTATGAAAATTGCTTTAAATTTGAGGACTCTCTGCAGAGCCTCAGGATCCCCAGTGGTCCTTAGAGCACACGTTTCAAACTTACCCTTGAGGATTACAAATGCATTCTTCTCTGTAAGGTTTTTAATTTAATTAAGTTATTTTAATGTTTTTAGAGAATGCAAGGATCTAAAATTCTTTCTTAGCATTTCTGTTCCTTCCTCCTTACTCAGCATTTGCATTGCGGTCCTGTTTTAACTTCATATGTTTAGTCATCAAGGAAATACTAGTGTTTGTGTCTTTTTTTTTTTTAATTAACCCATTGTCTTAGTCGGTTTTTGTGCTGCTGTGACAGAGAATCCCAGGTTGGTTCATGAACCGAGATCTGTTTGGCAACAAAGACTAGGAATGCCAAAACTTAGGTTGCTTGCTTTTGTTGCATGGGAAAGGGGAAAACAGTGCCCTGACCTCCGCCTTAGATTTCAGCCACTCCCAAGACAACTCGGTGTTGATGCCATTCGTGCATCTGTTCCTCACTGCTCAGTCTGCTCTCTCCTTGCCCACCTCCCAGTGCCGTTGTGTGAGAAGTCAAGTTTCTGACACATGAACTGAGGGGACACACTCAAGCCACCCACATAGCTAGCAGTTTCAAATCCCTGTTTAAAATGTAGTCCTGTGTCTTCAGTTCTCCATTTGAGTCTTTCCTGTTTGGAGGAACACCCATTAGTGTAGCGCTGAGAAGTTCTTATATTCCTCTTCTCTCCTGTCCCAATTCCAGGTTTCTTTTTCTTCTCTTTGTGTGGTTTGCCTCTAAGCTCTCCCCTCCTCGTCCAACTGTTCCTAGCATTTATTTTAACTAGGATATTAGTCCTTTGTCCTGGTTTCTGTTGTTTCTGTTGAGAGCTTTCTAGCCAGAAAGAGAGGCAAAACCCAACTGAAAATAGTTTTTGCTGTGTCAGTGAGAAAGACCATGCACTTTGGGATCCCTGCATCACCTTGTTAATTTGACAGAATAAATCATTTTATGATTGCTCTTTAAAAATTGAAATGAAATTCACAAAGATATTACTAACCATTTTTAGTGTATGATTCTTTGTGTGGTGTCTTCACATTGTGGGGTAGCCATTAGCTTATAGTATCTAAATTGTTTGGTCATCCGTAAAATGTGTACGTGTTACATAATCATTTCTTAGTCTTCTCTTCCTTCATTACCTGGTGTGTTTACTCTGTCTCAGGATAATTTGCCTTTTCTGAATATTTTATAAAGTCAAAGTTAATGACTTTTTGCGACTCATTACTTTTCATTGGCATATTGATCCAAATTGTAGCTTACATTTGTTTCTCTTTGAGGTTGAATAACATTCCATTGTATGGACATGGCACATTATCCATGTATCATTTGCTGGCCAGTTGAGTTTTTCTACTGTGACTTTGTAAATACAAGCTGCAAATGTCTCAATATAAGTTGCTCTGTGAGCCAGGTCTGGTGGTGCAGCTTGTAATACTAGCTACTTTGGAAGATAAAACTTGAGGACTATAAGTTAAAGGACTGCCTTGGACTGCCGAGCCAGTTGAGGGCCAGCCAAGGTGACTCTGTGGGACCCTTTTCTCAATGAGTAAAGACAAGAGGGGGATATTAAATAGTTCAGCGTATAGTATTTGCCTAATATGTATTAAGCTCCGGGTTTGGTTCCAGCATTGAAAAACGTAATGTCTTTGGAGGTAAGTTTTCGTTTTTGCTGAATGTATTATCTAGGCGTTGAACTGGATCGCATGGGTCCATTTAGTCCTTTCTGAACTGCCAGACTTGCTGTCTGCAGATGGGTGCTTTGCTTTCTTATCATGAGTGTTTGAGAGTCTCCGCTGCCACAGTTGTCTCTGTGCTGGCTGTTTTCTAGTGCATTGTGAAAGCTAACGATCTTACGGGTATGAAGAATTATCTTTTTGAGGCTTTGATTTTAATTTCCTTAGTGACCATAAAGTGAAATATTTTTCCATTGAGGTTTGCCTATTTGTAGATCTTCTTTAAAGAGACAATTTGATCAAGTTGTTGGTTGTCTTTCTTGTTGACCTGTTTATATATTGTGATTGAATATTTAACATTTAAATAACACTGATTGATATACAGGCCATTCAGTCATTCATCCATTCATTTTCAAGACAGGGCTCTTCTCTCTGTTGCCTTGGCTGTTTTGGAACTCACTCTGTAGACCAAGCTAGCCTGAGATTTAGAGATCTCAGGCCTGCCTCTGCCCCTGCCTCCTGAGTGTGGGACTACAGATGGGTGCCCTGCACAGATCTTTTATTTGGGTAAAGTCCATATTGTTGTCGTCCCCCATGATTTTGATGTCAAAGAATCCATATTTCATGCCATCTTCTGGAACCTTTGCAAATTGGACTTTTTTGGGTTTTTTTTTGTTGTTGTTGTTTGTTTGTTTTTAGAGATAGGGTCTTACTGTACAGCCTTGTTGACCTAAAGCTCACTGTGTAGACCAGGCTGGCCTTGGACTCATAGAGATCCACCTGCCTCTACCTTCTGAGTACTGGATTTTCAGATTATTGATTGTTTTTGTTTTAATTTCTGATTTCTGACCTGGTTCAAAAGACTCCCTGTTGAGTAATCTTTATACCGTGTTGACAGTTGGTTTGCCGTGGATGATTGATTGATTGTGGACTCTGAAATACATGCCATTGTTATCTGCCTTTCTGCCACTTGCTACTATAATTTTATGGTAGGTTGAAATCAGGAAGTACCTCACTTGTCTTTTTATACTAGTTTTACTGTTCAAAATTACTTTGTAATTTTTTATGAATTGAAGACCAGCTGAAATGAGAACATTTCTGCCAGAGTGTCTCATACACAAAATGTATTTTGATAATAATACTCTCCTCCTCCTTATAACTCCTAGATCCACCCCCCACTGAATCTGGTTTGTGCTGCCCATATATTCAGGAGTGTGAAGTCACCCCTTTACCATACTCCACCTGCCAGGGCCCACCTGTTTAAAGAAAATTGACTCTTCTCACAGAAGCCGTCATCTGTCGAGACCACTTCAGCGAAAGTGCTGACTAGCTTGTCTCCTACAGGTCTTGCGCAGGTAGTTCATGAGTGCAGTGGTCCTCTCTTCCTGACTCAGGGCGGGGTTAAGTGGTGGTGACGCCATAGGTGTTCTGTCTGTGGCTGAGTGCTCACAGACGCTGACTCTCAAACTGAACAGTAGTTTCTCTGTCAGCCCCCGTCTACTTGGAGAGCTGCTCTGATCTATGAGTCTAGAGATAAATTTTAGAGGACAGCCTTTTACTATGTCTGTTTAGCCCTCCTAGGGCCTGTGAGCTCCCTACCTGCTTCTTGTCACATTTGCAGAACCAGATACGCATTTCCTCAAATACTAACATATAGTTCTGAGGAGGTTTTTATTTCTGAGTCTCAATTCTAAGATGAGGAAATACAGGTTGAGGAAAGGTGTCTGCTGTCAGCTTGAAGATATGAGTTCCATTCCCCAAGCCCACATGGTAGGAAGAGAGAAATAACTCTTGTAAGCCATCTTTGATCTGCACATCTGTGCCATGTGCAGCACAGCACACACAGAGAGAAACATGCACTGAAATTGGGCCTTGGGTTGTGACTAACGAAACCAAGACCTTTTAGATGGTTTGCTTTAGTTTCATGCCTGTACCCCATCATATGTCACCATTTTTGTAGTTATCTTTGTGTCTTTGCCATTTGGCTTTAATATTCTTGAAAGTTTTCATGCTAAGAGATAGCTCTGTATTTTCAATGTGTTAAGTCACTTAGAACCCGGGGTCATTGTGTCAACATGTTACAAGTGATTATCAAACGACTGTTCCAAGTAACTGTGCAATTAGAGTGCTTGAAGTCCAGTAGTTAAATTTTCATCCTATTTCCAAATAGTGTTGCAGTTTAGTAATTAAATTAAATTGTATTGTACATGTAAGAAAGGACCTTAGAAATTATCTTCCTTGATCTTCAACCTTGGGTTCTGTTCTTTGGTGTTCCTGGCAGGTAGTGTAGATTATAAGCTGAGTGGGTTGTGAGGCTAAACATATAAACTTGCCTCTTTGTTATTATATAGCGATGTGGTTAGTGTTAACCTCTATTTTTGTATAAGTGTTATTTACTTTTTATAGTATTTCTATTCAGTGTGACACCCACATTAAGATATTACCTGGATGATATGTAATACACTTTGTCTCTGTGATATACTTTGTAATATATGTATTATACTTTGTCTTCTAGTAGAATCTGGGTGAGAATTAGGTTTGTATGTTGTTACATTGTGTGTAGCACTTATAGACTTGACTACTATAGTGATTTAAATATAATCAATTGAGATTTATTTTGTAGTTAAGATGACAGTTTGTGGATGGTCTTCTCTTCAGGACCCAGTCTCATGGATTGCTGGCTGAAGTTGTCATGTATTCGAGGGCTAATGTAAATGAACGTAGGGTTTGAGAAAGCCTGGCTGGAGCTCAGCTAGTGGGCAGCATTATAATTTATTTATAGCTGTGTAGTACAATTAATAATGAACTAACTTAGAATGAGGGCAGAATTATACTACATTTTATGTGAAATTATGCTATATGACAAAGGTTGGCGTTATGTAAAAAGTAACCACAGAATGTTAACCTACTTGCAATAAATACAATTAATAATGTACATAAGAGAATGAAATTAAGCTAATTTTTATCAAAAAAGAATTATTCATGAACAGAAAGTGGACAGCATAGATCTGATGACAGGAAGGTTGTATCTAATCTGAATCACTGAGTGACCTAGGAAGCTTGCTCAGAGGGATTACAGAATAATTATGTTAATATGCAATTATCACCTCGTTTCTTCTGTAGTAACCTCAAGATGGAGTGTAGCGAGGGTGTTATAGCAAGTGCTGATAGTTTGCAAAAATACTGATGTTTGAGATTTCTGAGACAATAAGCCTAGCTGGAGGCATATAAGTGATGATCTGTCATCTTGAAGACAGATCTGACCTCTGTACTTTTTAGTGCTCAGAGTATAACTAGAGGCAGTTACAGCTGGAGAACTCATTATGCTTTTCTAGAAACTGAAATACGCTTCATGTAGATTTTAAATCCCCATTTGCAGCTTTAAAAAAAGTGTATGAATTGTTTAAAGAACATGTTTAAATTCAGTTAAGAGGAAGAGTCTGTGATTCTATGATTATAAAAGGATTTTAATAGTGCCATCTAAACATTATTTTAAAGAATCTTAAGGTGTACTTTGAATTAATCAAATTCAAGTTCTCTTATACATTGAAATCTTTTAAATACTATACCATTATAGTATGTTTTAAATGTTAGCTTCCTTTATTTTAATATATCATATATTACATATATCTTATATTGTAATATATACTATAATATATTATGTATAGTATATAGTTATATATAACATATGACTTTTTTAATGAATTAGTTTTTGTTTGCATGTTTCTCTGTGTGAGGGTGTCGGATCCCCTGGAACTGGAGTCACTGACAGGTATAAGCTGCTCTGTGGGTGCTGGGACTTGAACTCAGGTCCTCTGGAAGAGCAGTCAGTGCTCTTACCCATTGAGCCGTCTCTAGCACTTATAAACTTCCTTAAATTGAATAAATACCGCTATCTCCAATAGGTTTCTTCCTTGTCACAGTGACAAACTGCTGTGGTGGCGCTGCTGTGTTGTCCATGTAGAGGTGGTGGAGAACTGTGTAGAAAAGTGCAGGCTTGGGGTATAGTCCAGCACTTTCTCAGCCAAGGAGGTGATGTCACTACTACAGAGGGTTCAGTGTGCTCGCTGTGCCCTGGAAATGGTATAAAATTCTTGAAGCATTTTATAGTCAGAATAGATTATGAGAATTCAACCCAGACAAATGTTAGTTGTTCATAAATACAACTATTTGCCACATTTCATTATGTGTACATAAAGAAAAACTGGTAAAGACCTGATTTTATGTTTTAATAGTGTAATTCAGTTTTCTCTCTCTCTTTCTCTCTTTTTAACTATATATGTTGTGTGGATCAGTTATGTTTTACACATGTACTTTTCATACGCCTTTGGTTTGGTATCTTCCAAATGTGTAGTTAGAGGATCTTATTAAGCCATTTTGGTAACAAGGATGCAGCCTCCGAAACGACATGACATCCTCATAGTTTGTCACCCTGCTGTGCAGGGGGTACCAGTGAAGCTGCTTTAAATGGAAAGCGTCTGCTCCATCCCTCACCCTCTAACACCACAACAGATGGGTGGGACACAGAACATGGAAGGCTGTACCTCTGAGGTGGTAACAGTGAAGCCACTCATTAACACTGAATTCACCACTTCGTTAGCAACGTTGCTTCCTGTTGAGAAAAGCTAATACAGGCTTCAAACTGACTGAGCATATATTTGTCTACTTCTGTGGTTATACTAAATAGAAACACCAAGTGTCTTTCAGGCTAGTTAAAAACTGTCATTCATCACAGATTTATGAGGCGGTTGTTAATAGTGAGGCTTTTCCTTCCCTCTCGATCTCAGCCAGGAATGGGCACTAGGACAGCGCCAGCCCACTTTCCTCTTGCCATTTGTGCACGCTTTCCTCACACATGTTTATGTGCTGCCGATTTAACTTCTGTGTTGTGGTGCAGCCTCCTGCTGGGTGCTGCATTAGCACCGTTTTGGGGTGATATCATTGAATATGATCTTATTGGAAGTCTATTTTTATTACTGTGGAAGTTTGCCAGGTTCAAAGCAGAATTCTAAAATGTGTGAGAGAAGGAATAATGATTGTTGGTATAAATAATGCCAAAGAGATCTTTTATGATATTTGTTTGTAGTCTTTGATGTATTAAATATTTTGTCGAATGTTTTATAAGTTATGAAATGAGACAGTTATTACAGATTTTTTTATTCTTGTGCCAGAGTTAATGTTCTATAAAGCATGAAATTTATACCCCAACTGAAAATTACTTAAAATATCTTAATTTCTGATTGAATTTTAGAGCCCTGCTGTCTTAAAATAGTATTGTTCGCTGTACAGTTTTAAATACTGCAAAGATATATTGTAAAGGATTTATTTTTATCTGCAAATCAAAATGAAGTCTGTCTTGTGTACTGTGTGTCAGTACTGCAGCTGCGCCTGGCACATAGCAGGCGCTCAGTAAGAGGTGGCATCCAAGTGATCTGTGCTCCGTCTGCTACCACTGTGGCCTGCCTTAGTCATTTTAGCCACTGTCGCAGTTGCTGGCTCAAGATCCAGAGCCATGGTAGGACTTGTATTGAAATAGTATGTCTAGGTTTCATAGAAAAAAAGCTATTTTTCTTTCAGTTTTGATTTTACAATTGCATTTTTACTTATTCAACACTTGCTCCTTTATTTAACAAACTCCGCCTTGCACCTTTGGCCTGTGGTTCTGTGAAACATAATGGTGGCCAGGTTATGTCCTTGCCCTTAAATAGTTAAGGACAGGCAGTTGTCCTCAGAGCCATGGAAGAGTGCCCTGTGATGTAGATGGCCACATGTGACTGACTCACACCATGCCCCTTCATCTTCAAACTCTGTTCATTTTATAACAACTGAGCATATGATCAAAAGCACTTTGCCATGTCAATCTGCATTATGTATGAAGTAAACTAAGTAAAATGATATGTCATTGTAACAAAGTTCTAGGTCTCTGCACTTTGTCAGATTATCAATGCTATATCTGCTTTGTTTTTGGGAATGCCTCGAATTTGAGATCTCACTGAATGAAATTTTAGCATAAAACTTGATTAACTTTAACATTAGTAACTTATAATTAATGATAACTTGACTAAAGAATGGCTAGAACGTTATGAATAAAGCAGTTTTCTAGTTGGTAGAATTTTGACAGAACACTGTCTTTAGAGCAAAACAGTTTTAAGTTTTTTAGAAGTAAAAGTTAATATTTTATACATAGGTAAGCCATTTATATTGATTGGAAATCATATATTTGACTTAAATAAAGTTATTTACTGTGTAATAATTGTTACTTTGCTCCAGGAATGCATTGCCAAGTGGCAAGACAGTTCTTTATAACAGTTGATGACTCCAGTTCTATTGTGTAGAGAAACTGTCCTTAGTAAGTCTGTTCAAGCCAGAGAATTCTTTTTATTATAAATTTATTCATGATTTTTAAAACCTTTTTCACTGTGTAATGAATTCATTTATGTTGTGTTTGAATGTACGCTGCATTTCCCTAGGTGGTCTGTGTGTGGAGCACAGAATTTCTAGAGAGCTCCAACAGCAATATTTGCTTTGAAAAGTTTTTAAAGTGGTTCCATTCCTAGAAAGTTATCAGTGTCTTCAATATAAAGAAAACCAATGAGAATGTGCACGCCCAGCTCTTCATTCATTCCACTAGCTTGTCTTCCATGCAAATCTAAATTTTTGTTTTCCATTTTCTAGACTAAATGTGTTAAATGATCTTGCCAACAATATGGATGATTTGAAGATAAACACCGATATTCCTGGTGCTAAAGAAGAACTCCAAGATGACAGCAGTTTTATCTCAGAGAAAGACAGTGGAGTTCATAAACCAAAAGACTGTCAGACATCATTTCAGAGAAATAATTCATTGACTCTGTCTGAAGAATCATCAGAGGATAAATCAGAAAAAGCCTTAAGTGGAGGCCAGTCTGCTTTGTTTATTCCTAGTGAAAACTTTACGTTGCCTACAGGAGCTGCCGTGAATGGACCAGTTTCACACTCATCTGTAACAAAGACTTCCAGTATGAATGAAGGTAGTGTCTCTTTAACCACTGGACAGCCTGTGGATCAGCCAGCAACAGAATCTTGTTCAACTCTGAAGGCGGCAGCTGATCTTCAGCTGTCTGTACCACAAAAGCCAAGTCAGCACCAAGTTGTGTTTTTGTTATCAGATGTAGCACATACTAAGAATACAGCCCATTCCATTAAAAAACTACCTACCTCTGCTTTAGTTGGCTGTGATGTTCCGAGTTCAGTAGGGAATAGTGTGAAGTCAGAGAGCACTTTACTAAACCAAGTAGAGGTGGGTGAGGGTAATAAAGATGTATTGGCCAAAGATGACTGTGCCAATGCATTAGCAGGGATTTCCTCAGGTACAGATGAATTTAGGTCAGAAAATGATGCAAACTGGGATCCCCAGAAAGAGTTCATTCAGTTTCTTATGACAAATGAAGAAGCGGTGGGTAAAGCCCCGGTCCATCCTAAAGTGGTAGGTGTAGAGAAGAAGAGAAAGCGGAAAATGGACGTCAGCCAAATAACTCGCTACACAGAGGACTGTTTCAGTGATGCGAATCGCGTGCCCAACAAATCAAAGATGCTACAGGTTGACTTTGTAGGGCAAAATGAGGAGGTACAAGCAGTAGACGCACAGAAATATGCTTTTTCAAAAGTGAAGCCCGAATCTGCTGATGACCTGGAGTCTGTGGACACTTTTCAGCATCTAGTTTATAACTCGGATAAATGTGGAGAAGATAGTTCGCCTGTTCACACTCGCACTTTTATATCAAATACCTTGAAAAAGAAATGTGAAGAGCGTGATTCTGAGTCACCTGCTACCTTCAGTGCTGAAGAGCCATCCTTCTACCCCTGTACAAAGTGCAATGTGAACTTCAGGGAGAAAAAGCACCTCCACAGGCATATGATGTATCACTTAGACGGGAACAGTCACTTCCGCCACCTCAATGTCCCAAGACCGTACGCTTGTAGAGAATGTGGACGGACGTTTCGGGATCGCAATTCACTGCTGAAGCATATGATCATTCACCAGGAGAGAAGACAGAAGCTGATGGAAGAAATCCGGGAATTGAAAGAACTCCAAGATGAAGGACGAAGTGCACGATTGCAGTGCCCTCAGTGTGTGTTTGGCACCAATTGCCCCAAGACATTCGTGCAGCACGCTAAGACCCATGAGAAGGACAAAAGGTACTATTGCTGTGAGGAGTGTAACTTCATGGCGGTCACGGAGAATGAACTGGAGTGCCATCGGGGCATTGCCCACGGAGCCGCAGTGAAATGTCCTGTCGTCAGTTCAGATGCAACTCAGAGGAAAACACAAAAAAAGACTTTGATCAAAGACTCTGTTACAGGTTCATCCAAAAAATCAGCTACTTACCTATGTAAAATGTGTTCCTTTACTACTTCAGCCAGAAGTATTTTGAAAAAGCACATGGAGTATTTGCATTCCCCATCATGTGTTGACTCATTTGGTAATCCTCTTGGACTTGACAAAAGAAAAAATGACACCCTTGAGGAGTCTGTAGATCTCGATTGCACTAAGCCATTAGTAAAACAACAGTCAGCCACGTTTCCAAAGAACTCTGCTTTAAAACAAGACGTTAAACGAACATTTGCATCAAGCTCACAATCAAGTAATTATTCAAAATTTCATAAGCGGCCACACCGAATACAAAAGGCCCGGAAAAGTATTGCCCAGTGTGGTGTAAATGCGTGCAATCCAAATAGTTCTCCCCACAAGGATGTTACAGTGAAAAGCAGCACTGACCAAAAGCCAAAGTATCTCCATCAAGTAGCAAAAGAAAAGTCTAATGCCAAGGCAAATAGTTATTTATATAGACACAAGTATGAAAACTACAGGATGATCAAAAAATCAGGTGAATCATACCCACCTCCTTTCAAAAAAGAGGTTAATTCATTAAACTCTTTACATCTGTTTTCATCATCAAATAATTCTCATAATAATTTTATTTCAGACCCTCATTGCCCAGACACCAAAAGACCAGATCACAAGCGTGTAGCTGTCAAAAGAGTAGTTAAGGCTTCCAAGAAGGAAAGTTCTGGTGGAGAAGACTTGGATAACTATCCTGATTTTCTGCATAAAATGACTGTTGTTGTTTTGCAAAAACTTAATTCTGCTGAAAAGAAAGATAGTTACGAGACAGAAGATGACAGTTCTTGGGATAATGTTGAGCTAGGTGACTACACTACACGGGCCATGGAAGAAGAAACCTACAGTGGTCTTAGTCAAGAACATGTAAACTTATTGCCTCTTTTTAAAAGCAAGATGGAAAGCCAAGGTCCTGAGAACAGTGCTACCCTCAGTTACAATCAGGATGATGGCTTTTATTTTGAGTATTACGAAGATGGTGGCGCTGACAGCTTTTTGCGTGAGATACATGATCCTCAGCCTTTGGGAAATGCAGAAGCACCTTTGTCAAAGCATAGCTCCGTTTTACACTGGACTGATTTGTCCCTTGAGAAGAAGTCGTGTCCTTACTGCCCAGCCACATTTGAAACAGGTGTTGGGCTGTCAAATCACGTCCGAGGGCATCTTCATAGAGCAGGATTAAGCTATGAAGCCCGTCATGTTGTATCACCAGAACAAATAGCCACAAGTGACAAAATGCAGCATTTCAAAAGAACTGGCACAGGGACGCCTGTAAAGCGAGTTAGAAAAGGTAAGTTCATATGCAGAGATAGTTGGGGCCTAATGAGTCTGTTGAGATTCGGAGGAGTTGAAAATTGTGTTTGAGTTTGGTCCTTCTTAGAAATCCCAGAATCTCATATTTCAGAGTTAATTCATTGATGGGGATTTGTGAAAGAGCCTGATACCACTCTTAACCGTCTCTTTTAGCTGTAGAGAAGGCTGAGACTACTTCTGAACACACTTGTCAGCTCTGTGGTGGTTGGTTTGACACAAAGATTGGGTTATCAAATCATGTCAGAGGCCATCTGAAAAGACTTGGGAAAACTAAGTGGGATGCTCACAAGTCTCCAATCTGTGTTCTGAACGAGATGATGCAGAACGAGGAGAAATACGAAAAGATTTTAAAGGCCCTGAACAGTCGTCGCATCATTCCCAGACCGTTTGTAGCTCAGAAACTCACGTCAGGTGACGACTTCCTGTCTCAGGATGTTTTACCTCTCGATGAATACCGTAATGGCCTAAAGACAGAGGCTCTTTCAGTGTCTGCATCAGAGGAAGAACACCGGAGTTTCCTAAATGAATGTGATGAAACAAAACCCGAACTGCCCAGTGGAAGAAAGAACCAGTCTCTTACACTGGTAGAACTTCTCAGAAACAAAAGGATGGGGGACGAAAGGAATACTGCTCTTTCTCCTCAGAAGATCCATAATCAGACGGCAAGGAAGAGATTTGTTCAGAAATGTGTTCTTCCATTAAACGACGACAGTCCGTTGATGTATCAACCACAAAAACTGGACTTGACTATGCACTCAGGTAAGAGGACGCGTGTGACTTATTTGAACACAGTTGAGTGGCTGTGTGAGCTGGAGCATCTGGGCAGTGCCTCCTGAGCATCTTCTGTCTGAGCATGTGCAGAGCACACTTGTTACTCTGCGGTGGCTGTGGTGGATGCCCAGCAGCACTGAGTCTCTGCCTCATGTCTTGGTCTGAATGTAAGTCGAGAAACAAAGCAAAATGCACACACACACATGCGCACACACACCCCTACACCAGACCAGCTGACCTGGGAAAACCGGCGCTGCTGTAATATGGGAGGCTGACATTTAACAGCACTGCACTGTTGAAAGGGAAGACCTGGCACGCCTCTGCCAGTGCTGCAGAGTGATGTTTTCAGAACTGAGCTGCTGGTGTCTGCTGCTTAGGCAAGGCAGTACAGAACAACTTCTTAGAACAAAGGACTGGTGCCTGATGCCATTGATCCAAACAAGCATCTCCTCTCGGAAGCTCACTGTATTATGGGATGGTGTGACTTGAGAACTGTAGTGGATATGAACAAACGTTTGCTTGGCCTGTGGATTTTACAGTTGTGTTTTCTGCAGCAGAGCAGGTGCCTCTGTCAGTGCTGGTGTGCCAAGGTTCATTCTGTTGAAGGGATATTTTAAATGTATTGGGAAAGGATGTGTCTGGTTTATACTCAAACACTAGAAGGGTGTTTTGGGTTTATTTGTTTTGAGGTTAAGAGTATTGAAAGGTTTGTGTATGTGAGCCCCTGTTGACCGTGTCTTAGCTAATAGAAATTGGCCTGTGGATTAGTAAAGAATCAAATTACTGTAATTCTGATTCACTTCTTGGCAAGCACTATGTGTCTCTAATATTTGTACTGTAATTTTGATTTAGGGGAGTATAGTCTGAAAAAATGCTTTCTCTGATGCAGGAGTTTGGATAGTATACTGCTTTATTCCAAGTAAAGTCTTTCAAAGGCCATAGTTCTCTTCTTTTAAGAAGGATGAAGCACAGAGAGCATGTTAGTTTTGTTCACCATGATACAGAATTTCTTGTGACCGCCATGATAGTGTTTGTGACACCTACTAAAATGTTTTTGGGGAGTGAGGGTTGTTTGAAAAGTTTCGAGTTTCTTATTTTTTGAACATTTTCTTTCCTGTGGTGGTATTGGCTTATTGATCATTTATTTAGCACCAAGATTTTAGCAAAAAGCTTCAAATCATTAAGTTTTGGCATTATTGATTGAGCGTTCAGATTAATGAACATAAAATGTCCTGAATAAAAATTTTGTGTCTAACAGCTGTTCAGCGGTGTATTTTACCACCTCCTCTCCAGCTTTCATTGGAAAGCCTGATTTAGAGTCGTGCCTTGTGCGATGTTGTGGTACAACACTTTCATCACCACTTTGTCCACTAGACTTTGTAATTCTCTATTGTTACTGTGTTGTAAGCTTTGAACTTTTCCCCAGCAGAGCTGTGCTGTCCACATCACAAGATTGAATTAGTGTAGGCTTCAGAAATGATCTGCATAACACAGACATCTGCCAGAAAGTGATGGTGGGTGTGTCCTAAGGAGCTCAGAGGTCAGGCCACCTTCCACCTTTCCAAGGAGCATGGCCCAGCTCTGAATACTAACTGCCAACTGCTAACCCTTAACTCTCTTCCTAATTCAAGCTAAGGCAACTCAGCAAGCATTTTAAAAATCATCTTTATTGTGGTACTTTTCTACACACATTAAGCTAAGAAAATTTCCCTTTTTGAAGTGAGAACTGGATTATAGTTTTCTTGAATGATAGGTATGCCTAGAACATGTGTGCATTGCAATACGACGTTTACAAGTGCTGTTAGCCTGTCCAACCACTTCGCGCTTGTGCACGAAGAGTGCTGCACTTGTGACTGCTACAGGTATGTTTGAGCAGACATCACAGCACGTCTGCCTGTGCAGTGCTCTGGTGCCAATAGTTAGGTGGTAGCTGTAGCTCCTCTTGGTAAGCAACAGTTGAATACACATTAAAGTGATTAGTTTTCATCTGGCTCATACTGACTGATTAGGGGAAAAATAGCCCATTGGAGGTGAGCTTTTGTCTATATTAATTCTGTTCTTTTAAAAACTATACTATTTTGATTTCCAAATTTATTTTTTTATTAATAGATTTTAATAAAGACACCTCTTTGGTTAAAAAGCATGAAAAAAACAATAGTGCTACTTTGGAAAAGATGCTTTATTAGGAAAGGAATTCACAGTGAAATTTCAAATATATAGAATAATTCATTAGTGTATAGATTGAATCTTCAAGGGGGAAAGTCTTAAGAATATTTTTACTTTAATGCCCCTCACCTTCATTTAGGGTTCATAAACCTAAATGTACATAGAAGTGTTAAGGTGCACATTTCTGTGCTATTTTGGTTGGCTGGTCCAGCTTTGCAGATAATCTCTGCTTGTTGTGAGCTCATAATGCACTTCTCACACCTTGCGAAATGCTTTGCACTCCTTCAAACTGCCCACTTTAGCAAATTGCATTTCTCTCGAGTCTTAAAATATACTTTTTTTTCTAACTAGAACTGCTCAAATCTTTTATTCTATTAAAATCTTTTTTCTAATCTTTTCCAATTTCTCTTGCTCTCCTGAAGTCATTATCTTTTGCTTCCCCGAGTTGTTGTTCGCCTACCTTCTTGTTCCTCCTCATGTTATACAAGTTACATCTATGGCCTTGCTGCTCAAGAAACACTTGGTTTATGCTGTCTTTCTTCTGCTTCTTCACTCTGTTTCTTGACTTTATCTACAGACAACGGAGCACTGTCTGTCTGAAAAGGAGAAGAACTGCTGGCTTTAGTTTACTAGTTCAGAGCTCTGGCTGTGAGGTGTTGGTTCTCATGCACCTGCACTTTGATCATGCAGTTGTAGACATTGAAGACTGGAGGCAGTAAGAGTAAGAAGTCACTGTCATTATCACAGTGCTGTGCCACTCACAAGCATGGCACTTAAGGGACAGCCTTGTGCAATGTGGGTCTTTTCTTCCCGTTGTAGCAGGAATTATTTGTCTACACTTGGAGAGTTACTGCATAGCACAGCTGGAGTTCAAACCAAGACTGCCTTACATAGGCTGCCCAGTCACTGTCCTCTACTTTATAGAAGAAGTCTTTCTGTTGGATAATTCCAAAATGAAAGTGGATTTAAAGTGGGGAACATTTTAGTGAAGAATAGATATGTCTAATTAGAAACAAGTTTTCTAAAGTGACCAGCCCACCGTAATTAAGAAATGAGAAAAAGGTTTTCAACGTTAGTTCTTTTGTCAATAACTGCTTTTCAAAAAATACTTTATTTTTAAAATGATCTATTTTTAGAGTGTCATTGTTGGTTGGATATTATGAATGGGTATTTTGCCTGTTTTCAGCTTTAGTCAGTGAACTTGGCCAGGCGCTGAATGGGCTCATAAACCGTTGGAAAAGTCACTCCTGTGCTCTGAAAATGCCGTAGGAGTGCTTTCTCCTATGACACCGTACAGGCTGTCATCCAGCCCTGTCGAGTAGAAGCAGAGTGTTCATCTTCAAACTATTTAAAGCAACTCTACCTTAGTAATTCTCTCAACGGGATTGGCTTTGAAATGAGTGAGACCTGTCGTCAGAGTTTTGGGATGGGTCCTTGGAGACAGCAGCCCTTGGAGAACAGTGTGCACAGCATAGCGCCTGCCGTACGGCACAGGGGTCCAGCGCTGAGGTGGTAGTGCCTGCCGTACGGCACAGGGGTCCAGCGCTGAGGTGGTAGTGCCTGCCGTACGGCACAGGGGTCCAGCGCTGAGGTGGTAGTGCCTGCCGTACGGCACAGGGGTCCAGTGCTGAGGTGGTAGTGCCTGACGTACGGCACAGGGGTCCAGTGGTGAGATGGTTTGCCTAGCAGGTCACCTTTTGAGCAGACCTAGGAAGGAAGGGGCTGGTTCGTCCCTGCTCCCTCCTAGCTTGCTTGACCCTTGTCCCCACGTGCAAATAGACATGCATATGGAATCCCATGAACACAGAAGGAGCACAGGGCATATTCTGACTTGTCCATGAGACAGTGTCCATATTTTCTTAGCTGTAACTTGCCTATGAGGTAGATGGGATAAAAACATATCTGTGTTTATGTGGCTGTAATGTGTCATTTATTCAAACAAGAAAGCGAATGGTTCTGGTTGAGTACATTTTCTGAGATTACTTCCTAAGTGCCTAACTTAACTTGTTTTCCCCTAGCCATTTGGTTGTTATTTTTGCCTTGTGAAACAGATGGAGAAATGTAGCCTTGTGCCCATTTAGCATAGCCTGTAAAGGGAACCGAGAAACTCTTCTATTGTGCAAGGAAAGGCGGAGGCGGTTTGCCTGCTACACCCAGAGATGTTGGCTGATTCCTCACTGATTCGGCAAGCATTCCCTCAACGTCTGCTGTGGTCCAAGCATTGTGCTAAGCACTACAGAGTCAGATTGGATGTTACTTGGAGTAGAAACACAGACACGTGAGGTGGATGAGCTGTGAAGCATTGGGCAAGCGCAGAGGCCAGAAAGCACTATAGCGTGTTTACTAGGACCCACTCTTACAGAGTATTGGTTTCAGGTTTGTGTCGTTGTCGTTGGCTCATTAGCTGCTGGAATTTGAATCTAGTGTTTTTTGCATGCTAAGAACATGTACCAAAAAGGAGTTACACCCCATCCCACCATATGTCAGTTTGATGTGAGCCTTATGGAGAACGAGTTGGAGAGGAAAGGAAGCACACTTGGAAAAGGAGGGGTTTTGTGGAGAAGTGTGAGGTAGTTCCTACAAGTCCTGGGAGGTAGGGAGTGAGCTAGATGGTTGAGATGAGTAGAAGACATCTGAAGGTACGAATGCTGGGGCTGACCAGTGAGGCTAGCCTCCCCTCTGTGGGTTCTGAGACAGGGTCTCTATTATGTAGGTCTTGCTCTCTCCTGGGACACATTTTGTAGATTAGACAACCTGTAATTGAGATCTGCCTGCCTCTGCCTCTTGAGTACTGGGATTAAAGGTTGGGTTCAAAATCCCTTTTATAACTACTTTTTAAAAGCATTTATCTGATGCTTTGGAAAATACTTTTTAAATAAAAGATTTGGCTAGGGAGAAGAGAAATTCATTTTATGAGTCATATGCTAGAGTAATGAATGACACAGGAAGGTGAGGTGGGGAAAGTCAAGGAGAAAGCATGGCAGATTTTTAGAAGTAGAGTGAGGGGCAAGAGGCAGGTGGCTTGAGGGCAGGGGTCGATAGATAACCCCTGGACGGCTGCCCTTGGTCACTTGTTGTCCAGCAAATCCTAATTTCTCCTCACCTAGCTGTCTAGGTAACACCACTGCGGTTTTTTGTTTTTTTTTGTTTTTGTTTTTTTTTTGCTTGTCATTGGTTACAAAGTTTAATTTTGTTTGATTGTGTTTCACCCTTACCCTGCCTGGCCAGGCTGGTCAGTTTCTGTAGTATCCCTGCTATCTCTACTTGTTTATTTTTTAGGGTTTGTTTTTTATGTTAATAATTTTTTAATGTGCCCCAAAATATCTTCAGTTGTGTTCTCTGAGCCTGCTGTGATTTCTCGTCTAACATGCATTCTTGAATGTTTATCTGGATTATGGTTACAGAATATGTTGTCAGCCAGAACTAAAGGTAGCATTCTGCTATAGTTGACCTTATGTGGTATATATAATATGTTGTCAGCCAGAACTAAAGGTAGGCATTCTGCTATAGTTGACCTTATGTGGTATATATAATATGGGTATTATCTTGGTTAGTTTTTTTCTTTTTTGTCAGCTTGAGACAAGCTACAGCCATTCAAGAAGAGGGAACCTTTGTTAAGAACCTAGATTGGCCTATGGTAGGTTTTTTTTGTTTTGTTTTTCTTTTTGGTTAATGATTGATGCAGGAGGGTCTCAGCCTATTGTGGGTGGTGCTACCTTCGGGCCCATGGTCCTGGATGGTATAAAGAAGCTGTAATTTAGCTTTGTGGCCACAGAAGGTATGAGGAGCAGGCCAATAAGTAGCATTCCGGGCTCCTGCTTCAGTTCCTGCCCCACATGCCTTCAGTGAAAACCTGAGAGTTGGAAGACAAAATAAACCCTTCCTCCCCAAGTTGCTTTTGGTCGTGTTGTTTTGTCACAGCAACAGAAACCCCAAGACAGATATAATACAAATGTACTCTGACTGCCTCTTGTGAGAGTCGGCCAAGAGAGGGCTTGTTGGAGGTTTCCTTCCTCAGTTACTCAGGGGCGCAGAACTAGAATATACTGTTTCTTTGTTCTGTGTATAAGTTGAGGAATAACGTGAATTCTTGCTGTCCAGTGTTGTATGTATGTGTAATATACACAGAGAATCTCAGCTAGAAGATGCCCTGGAAGAAAATAATCTGGTGAGCACCATGTCTGCTTGTAGTTTTGAACTTTGTTGGAATATATAAAGTCTTAAAAAATGATTAAAAGCCAAATCAAACTCCTTAAGCCGTAAAGGCGTGACATTTAGACTTGTCTGTCTTACTGAAGTTGAATGTGACTATGGGGAAGGTAATTTGACTTTCTTGTTGTACATCTGTTTAATTATTCCTCAGATGATGTCTCAAAAATACAGAAGCTTGTAGAGGGCAGAAGTCTGATTCAAATGCTGAAGTAATTTTTTTTTAAAAGGTGACTCACAGATTCATTATTGTGTGTTTTAATGTTTGTTTTGTGTTTTATGTGTGTCTAAGTTTAAGTGGAGTAACTCTTCGTTTTGACAAACACTTGCTTTGCTGAATAAAACAGCATGGAGCCCAACTCACCTTAGACAATTTTAACTTTGTTTCCTTGTTAACACAGAGAAGTAATATCTGCTGTCCTAACACCGTTTATATCTGGGTATTCCTCCTGTGTCTGAGTGTAGTTGTGCATTGAAGCAGTGGGGCATCTACAGATTGTACTGGTTTTTCTTCTTCCTCATAGACTTCAAGTGTAATTAAAGGCTACTTTCCAAATTGTTTGCATATCATCCTCTTCCAGATGAGATATTAAAATGTTTCTAGGTGCGTTTACTCCTCCCTGATTGTTTATTTTGATTTGGGGTCAATCACTATTTCATAGACACAGCACCATTATGGAACTAGGCATTCAGGACAATGACACTGTGCATTTGCACGGTCCCATGCAAAATGAATATGTAGTAGCCTTTGTTTGAAAATTATTTAAAAATTTCAAGACTGTAATAACAGAATTAAACCCAAGTGTGGAGCCGTATCCAGCTGCACATCTATGCAGCTAGTCTTTGGGACTCTATGCATACAGAAAGCTTAAGTGAAAAGATAGATTTGTTTTTAAAGTAAAAGATTCCCCTGCTTCCCTTAATTCCTGTCTTGTACCAGCTAGCATTTCTTCAAAAAATAACCCCCAAGCCTAGTTCTTTTTCTGTTGAAACTGAGAAAGAGAAAATGCTTGTGTGTACAATTTTGAATGTGGTTGAGTCTTATGAGCCTTGGAGGATTAGTGGCAGTAATTAGAGTTGAGTTTATCAGACTCACACTTGACTATCCTTGGGCCGTGGATCCTCTTGCACCTCAGTTGTCACTGCGCCGTCCTCGGCAGCTTCTCAGTGGTGCTGGAGCGGTGGCTTACCTGTGTGTGACAATTTAATTCCTGCTGGTTTTTCCAAATAAACCTGTAGTTGCTTTTGCTTTCCCAAATTGAGCATGTTAACCGCTTCTATTTGGGTCTATATAATGTGGCCATTATGCTTCACTGTAACCCAGGGCTGGATTATTTGAAGATGCCCCCTTAAAACTTGGGCTGAAATTTAATTACTGTTGTAACTGTAGTAAGACGTGTAGCTTTAAGAGGTCTTTAAGCTTTAAAATGGCCTAAGCAGGTCATCCAGGCTGCCCATCCCCTCATCCAGGCCTTTAGGGAGGAGGTTAGCTCCTGAAGGACTGGTTTCTCTAGGAGGAATGGCTTGTCCGGTTTCCTCTGCTCCCCCACCCCTCACTTGTTTTTGTGCCATGATGCAGTCAGTCCGACACAAAGGCCCTCCCTCACCAGGCTCCAGAATTATGAGTGTGTTTACTTGGAGAGTTGTTGCCAAGAAGTAGGACTGTTAGAAACACCTGAAAATGTGGCTCACCTTTGGAGCTACAGGATCGGTGGAGGCAAGATTTAGGTGAGCATGCTACAAAAGAAGCTTGTGCTGCTATGTGCAGAACATTGAGTAATTCTGGTGTGGGGTTGGAAGAAAGCTCTAGATTCCTCAAGTGGTTGTGATTGGAATATTGGTGGAATTGTGGACAGAAAAGGCCATTCTGTTGAATGCTCAGACAAAAATGAGGAACAAGGTATTGGAAACCAAAGAATAAAGGTCATCCCTGTTACATTGTGAAGAATTGGGCAGAATTGTGTGGAACATGGAATGGAGGAGTAGGCTATCTGGGGCGTAACATTTCCTGACAGCAAAGCATTGGGTAGCTGAGTGTCCACCTTAGCTGCTGTCAGCTGCAAGAGGACAACTGTCTCCTGGAGCTGCAGCTTTATTGTAACAAAAGTGAGGCCGGATGGTGAGACTAGTGTCAGGCTGATCACGGACAGAGTGAGGAAAGTGTTCAGGAGAGAGAGTTTCAGCTGTGAGGGAGTCAGTATGGTAAAGACCCAGGGCTTGTGGGATTGGCAGCTTTGGCTTAAGTGACCATGTGATCTAGTAGACCCACTCAAGAAGATACAAGTGGGAAGCCTGTGCTGTTTCCGGGTGTTGTTATATCTTCAAGCCCCCAGAACCTAAGAACTGCAGGAGCATGGCTTCCATGGGGGCTGAACAGTGAGTCTTCATCAGGGTAGCACCCAGGAGAAACAGAGGTCAGGAACCAAACTGCTGCCGAGAGCCTACACCAGGGTAGCTGTGGGCTGTTTGAGTCAAAATCCTCTAGGACCCCGTGCAGTGGGGGCCCCCAGCATGTGACACAAGCCTGGGACAACTACAGGCACAGGACTCGCACCTGAGAGCAGAAGACTGCCGGAATCCCTCAAAGCTGTAGGGAGGGCAGCTCAGACTCTCGAGTGTGGCCAGAAGGCACATGGGAAAGGTCCTTCTAGAGCTGTGAGTCTTGGTGCTTTTCTTACTAGCTTTTACACTTACATAGGACAAGTTTCTTCTTTGTTCTTGTCTTCTGAAATGAGAATGTCTGTCTTATTATTGAAGACCAGATGCTTAAGAGATGATCAGAAGCTACAAGACTCTGTCCTCATGAATGGGCTAATGCTGTTACTTTACAAATGGGCTAGTTAGCATAGGAGTGATAAAAATGAGTTTGCCCAATGTTCTCTTGGTTTTTTGAGCACATACCCATCTGCCTGCCATGTTACTGTTGAACAGGAAGGCCCTCGCCACAGTTGGTGCCACACTCATGCCTCTAGGACTGTGAGCCAATCACTTCTGTTGTCTACGGTATTCTGTTCCAGCAGCAGCACACTGAGACACACCAGTCGTCAGAGAAGGAGCAGGTGAAGCAGAACTCTAAACAACTGGGCAGGGATGATTGAGAGCAATTAAAATGTTATTTGTGAATATTAGTTTAGCCACAGTGTACTTCTTGGGCACAGAAACTTCAGGTAACACCAAATAAATCCTCGTCCTCTGAAGTCATTTGTATAATGAAGAAAAGAAAATTTTCTTAGAAAAATTACTGTATACAATGAACAGAACAATGGAAAAAGCAAAAGATTTTATATAATTACATCACTACCAAAAGTGACTTCTTTTTCTTCTGTGTATGCAATGAAATAATTGTTCTGAAAACAGACTTGTCTTTGGATGTGTGCGTCATCTAATGGTGTGCTTGTTGTCATCTGTTTGGTGCTTTGGACTGTATTTTCATAACAACCCTGTGGGGTCTTTTGAGTTTTTTCCATATTTAGTAAAAACACAGCTGTTTTACTAAAAGTTAGGTTGTCAAACCTTTGTGTATGTCCTTGTAGCTCAGCTCACCGTCTTTGCGAGTAATTTTGCAGGAACAGGTGTCAGTCTTTTATATACTCAGATAACCTGAGTTAAAAAGATTTCTAAGCAGTCTTGTGGATGAGTCTGGTTCTCTCCACATTTTCTGCAGGCTGAGCAGGCGTGTGAGGGCCTGCTTCTATGTTCCTGCAGCAGCAATGTTCTATGGCAGACATGCATGTGTGTTGTCCTTTGCTCCCCACGGAACGCGCAGTGCCGTATGGATGCTCTTGTGCACATGTTCCTATTACTCGGCTGTTTACAGAGTTTTACAGATGTGTGGCCTGCATTACAGGGGTGGTTGTGTGCACTTGTTGCTTAGTGTACTCATTTCACTTCCTAAACAGCGCTTTTGGGAACCAAGGAATTTTAAAATAATGAAGATGTTAAGACATTTTAGACTTTCAGGTTTGTTGCCAGGGGTGTGAGATTTAAAATATCTTAATCTTAAGCTTATAAGGACACTCAATACAAGAACATGTGTAACCTGACTTGGAAAAGTAGTTATCAGAAATTACGAGCTGCACAGTGATGGTCGCCCAGTGTTCTGATGTCATGCCACCTCCAAATATCAGTGCTAAGTTTGATGGCTTCATTTACAACCTTAGATGTTGTCATTCATAAAACACCTTCTGGGAGTATGTACAATATCAGAATTCAGAAAATACTGTTCTTCTTCATTCAAGTAAAATATCTTACAGATGCTGGCTGTTCAGCTCCAGGTGTCACAGCATGTCTGAGGAACTGAGTTTGGTAGCTTGTGACACATTCCTTGACCTCATTTTGACCATTTGCACCCTGGGATGTTTTGCAGGGGTCATTATAATACATTCTGTTTGTATTCTACAGTCATTTATCTGTGTTCTACAAGGACTTTTGACTAAAGTATGGCATGTTTGAAAGGCTGTAACTAATGCTAAGCCTTGTGTCCTACATCACGGAGGCAGTCGTTGCATGTCTCATAGGTGAAGGGAGTAGCTGGCAGCTAGTAGTTCTCCGAACTCTACTTCCCGAGCGCAAATCACTGTAGCAGCTCTGGGAAAGAAGTATGTGGTGTTTGGCTCATTCCTACTAGGTCTGATGAAGACCCTCTAGTACATACCAAAGCCAGTGCAGAGCCTGTGGTTGCCACAGTGTGTGTAAACGAATGGGTGGTGGCATCGGAGAGGAGAGTTGCCCATACTGCTTTGTGGCAGAACAGATTTTCATTGGTTCCCACCTCCTCTGGATGCCAGTGGTTAAATTGCTAGGCTTTGCTTTGTTTTTGGTCCAGAAGCATTTGAGTCCCTGCTGTGTATCAGACTCTTGTGTCAAATAACCGAGGAGAATCTTAAAATAGTTTGTAGAGCTGGGTATTAGCTTTGAATTAGCTGTTCTCCAGTGCCTGACTTCTAATCAGTCTTTGCTTACTGGTGTCTTGTTTTAATAATAGAAAAAAACCATGAGTCCTGGATTTTATTTTTAAGTAGACAAGTGGCAAAAAGCTGGAAATCGTGACTGAGATTTAGGTTCCTACAGTTTTTAGTTTGCCGTGTGCAATTCGGCTGCCATGAGGAACTGTGGTCTCTGGTTTTGTGATGGCAACACCTGTTCTCTTGACAGCCCACTTCACAGGCTCACTGAGCAGCCCACCCTGTTCTCTTAGAAGAGCGAAGGCCATCTGAGTGGTTCTGTCTTCTGTTACGCTTGGACCCCTAGAGATGAACTCTCACAAGCGGCACCCGCACGTCCCATCAGTCCCTTTGTCCAAAGGAATGTTGTAGCTCTGTCCAAAGACTATAGAGCCTTGTGTCCTATCTGTTCAACTGATGAAAAGCTTTTCTTCCATTGACTCATGCCTTTGAAATAAATAATTAAAGGGAAAGATTAAGTAATGGAAAAATATCAAAACGAGCCTAAAATTTTGCCTACCCTTAAAAAGAAGTATTTTCTTAAATCACATTTTAAAAATAAAGTACTGGAGAAAATATAGGATGAAAACTATAAAGAATAGTTGGCATCAAACATTGGATCCAGCTGTGAACTTAGCTATTTTCTAATAAAACTCACATTTGTATGATTGTACATGTAATATAAGTTGTGTAAAAATGAAAACTGAGTTACGTTTGCTCTTGAATTTCAGCAGAAACTGACTTTCCATTGAGCTTTTTGTTACACTGTTGATATTCCATTGCTCAGCTTGCTAGATCTATTTAATAGAGTAGTAATAAAATGCTAATTTAATTGGTTAACATTAAAAAGTTGTAATTTTCCTGGAAAAAAGATGTTTAAAATTATGTGTGATCAAAAGTAATGATTCCCATTATTGCTATTATTGACCTGCTGAGCTTCCGGTTCTTTAGCCACATTTTCTCCATTCTGTGTGCGTGGAGAGCTTTGTTTGAAAAGAGCAGCACAGAGCACATGAGCAGATAGGATGCGGTGCTTTAAACATGCGAGGAATCTTAAGTGTTTCTCTTCCTTTGTTTAGCCTTAGATTGTAAGCAAAAGAAGTCCAGGTCAAGATCTGGAAGCAAGAAGAAGATGCTGACATTGCCTCACGGTGCTGACGAGGTCTACATTCTCCGATGCAGGTATGCCTCGGTGCCAGACATCGTCCTCTTTACTCAGGTTTCCTTTGAGACACAGTAACTATTTTAGTTGGCAGGTTTTTTTTTGTGGCATGCTGAACAAAACAATTATAAATTATGATTTTGCAGAGACAGAATCTTATTTCATCATATCCTTAGATTTGCTTCAACTGCTTGTAAGATTGGGTTTGTATATCAGCCACATGCCTGTATTATACTGTAATTTATAGAAGTGGTCTGTTGTGCTTTATATATTTGATCAATTTAGTTTGGATTGTTTCTACTGTCTTTAAGTTCTTATTGAAAACACATTTTCTTTTCCTCTGTAACACACCTCCCTCCCTCCCGTGCACCTTCATGGATACATGCGTGTGCTTCTGCACTGGAGAGACACTTCGGAATAAATCTTGTGGATGAATTTAGATGTTATAGAAGTGTCTAGTGGGGTAGGAGAAATGGCTCAACAGCTAAGAGCACTGGCTGATCTTCCAGAGGACCCATGCTTGGTTCTCAGCACCCATATGGGTCAGGCTTGGAACTTCAGGCTTAGGGTCCTACGCCGTTTTCTAGCCTCCAGAGCACCGCACATAGGCACATGGTGCACAAGCTTAGAGGCAGACAAAATATCTGTGCACCTAGATTTTCTTTTAAAGAAACCTATTTACTTAATTTTAACTCAAATAATATTACAACTGTTAAAAAAATTAAGGACATTTACTAAATCTGTTAATAAAGGTGTAAATTGAGTCCACTTAATTCAAACCAGTGGTTTTCAACCTTCCTAATTCTGTGGCCCTTTAATAACAAAACTTAAATGTTGTGCTGACCCTCCCCCTACCATAAAATTATTTTCATTGCTACTTCCCAAAGACAGTATTGTAATCATAGTGTTACAAACTGTAATGTATAATCTGATGCGCAGGATAGTCTTAGGCAGCCCCTGTGAAAGGGCCATCTGACTGTCAAGAGGTTGTGACCCACGGGTTGAGAACCCTTGATTTATTAAACAAGTGCTCTATGTAGTGTATGATGAAATTCATTTCCTGCATTAGGGGCTTTATGTGAATTAGTTTTAAATAGAATTAGTTATGAGAATTACCATTATCCACTTCTTCTTTTATAGGTTTTGTGGCCTAGTCTTTCGGGGACCATTGTCTGTTCAGGAAGACTGGATTAAGCACTTACAACGACACATTGTAAACGCTAATATTCCACGGACTGGAGCTGGCATGGTGGAAGTCACGTCACTACTTAAAAAGCCTGCCTCCATTACAGAAACCTCGTTCTCTTTACTAATGGCAGAAGCAGCTTCATAGAACCAGGAGTCCTTTTCAATAGCAAATTTAATTGGATGTAAATTTTAAATTCTTTTTTTTTTTTTTTTGTAAGCCACATCCATTTATAAATGCTAAAGTAGGAACAGTGGGGGACGTGAATTACAGTGACATCAGAGCATCTGAGTACTTGAGACAGTGAGTAGTCTCTCTATATATTTTATATAGGGTGGAAATGTGTTTTTAAGGGGTTACTAAGTTTCGTTGGCTGAGTTTACTCAAAGGTCTTACATCTGAGAGCCATTTGTAAA
>JAQHUG010000107.1:1771846-1787174 GCA_028555095.1 Dicrostonyx torquatus | reverse complement strand
GCTTTGCTGGGTGTGGTAGTCTTGGATGGTAATTATTTCCTTTTAGGGCTTAAAGTATGCCCATTCCAAGTCTCCCTGAGTTTTAGGGTCTCTAGTAAGAGATCTGATGTTTTCTGAGGTGTTTGTGTTTTAGTTTGACACCTTGGCATCGTATGTCATGGAGAGACCCTTTTCTGGCCATGTCTGGCTTTCTGAGTGCCTCTTGAGTCTTGAGATATGTGTATATGTGTGTGTGTGTGTGTGTGTGTGTGTGTGTGTACACACACACATATGTGTGTGTAGATTTTTCTGCTATAGTTTCATTAAATAGAATTTTTGTCATTGATTTTTAATAGAATTTATTCTTTGGCAATTTCATAAATGTAAACATTGTATCTTGAGCATACCACCGCGGCTCCCCCGCCCCCCCACCCCCGTTCTCACCAGGCAACCCCAGTCTATGCCTCTCCCTTTTTGTCCTTTCCTTTCTTCTTCTGTAACCCATTCATCTGGGTCCTAGAAAATTCGAGCCTGCTAGTTTCCAGTGACCTTGTAGATCCTTGTCCTTCCTAAATGCTGGTTTGAGCCCATAGAAGACAGGTTACTATCTGCCAAATCTGTCCTTGCCAGAGTAGTTTTGTGGGGTTTCCCCTCTGCTGCACTGAGCTTGGTCTGAGAGCTGAGCAGGTCCTCAGTGTTTATGTCCTGCTTTGGCTGTTGCTGGGGTGACTGGGAGAGTAAGGAGCAGACAGAGCATTGGAATCTGTACAGGAAGAAGACCGCTACACTCACTCACTTGTTTATTACACAGGGTTTCCCTGGGTCGCCCTGATTATTCTAGAATGCGCTCTGTATGTTTGGCCCTGAATGCAAAACCACCTGTCTCCACCTCCTGAGTGCTAGGATTAAAGGTGTATGGCAGATTGAATTCAGACTTTCAGTCTTCTGGTTTCTCCCTTCTAAGGCTACTGGTATAGCTCGGTTTTAAACAGTTGGCCCTTTCTCTCAGGACTAGCCCTGCTTGCCCTTTGAGTCATGCAAAGTAAGAGAACCAGGACCCCAGCTGACTTGGGAAGTGTCTTGGGTCTGCACAGCTGCACGTCCGCCATGAGTCCCCTGCCTTCCTCTCAGCCCTGTGTGGGTGCTGTGTCTGTACTCTTGGGAATCTGATGTGCTTCCTCCTCAGAATTGATTTTCTTACTCTGACTCTCCTTACACAGACTTCATTCCTTTCTGAATAGCAAGCATTCCTTATTGGCTGACTGCCACCACACAACTGGTTACATTAGCAATGAAGAGGTTGTCTTGTTGCTGTCATAGGCACTTACTCCCCCAAATGGTCCTAGCATTTTTGTATCCTTTTAATTGCTACAGTTATTGGGTGGTTGTGTGTTGACCTTTTCTCTTGTCTTAGGTTTTTGCTTTATGAAACACTTTTGGTAAATGTGTATAAGTGTTTTTTGAGAACTTTTTGCAGGGGAATGATGTCTGCTGAACATATCTGCCCCACTCCCTTCCCACCAACTTCCCTCCAAGTTTCCTTCCTAAATTCATGTCTTCATTTTTTTTATTTATAACACACTGAGTATAGTTGGTGTTGCCCGTATGTGTTCATGTGTGGGGTTGCCTAGTGGAGCAGGAGCAGGTAAATACGCTATGAGCAGCCAGGGTGCTTTCTTAGAAAAGTTTCTAGTAATTGCAACTTTATAGCGTTGGGTGTGCTTATTCCAGTGGCTGAGAAAGCTCCTTCAGCTCCTTCCTGCAGCCTTTGAGAATGGTTTGTGTCTGAGTGAAATGTAATATGTGCACTTTGGATGTCAAAGGTGCTTGCTTTCTGGTCTAAGATAAATACACCTGTTGTAGGAGACTGCTTGTTTCCCGGCTGCCCAGACTCCCGAAATAATCACACAGAAACTGTATTAATTAAATCGCTGCTTGGCCTATTAGCTCTAGATTCTTATTGGCTAACTCTTACACCTTCATTTAACCCATTTCTATTAATCTGTATCACCACGTGGATGTGGTTCACTGGCAGGGTTCCAGCTTGTCTGTTCCCAACCGGCAGCTACATGGTGTCATCTTCTTTCTCCCAGCATTCAGTTTAGTCCCTCCCCTCAAGCTGTATTCTGCCCTATCACAGGCCAAGGAAGGTTCTTTATTCATTAACCAATAAAAACAGCACATATACAGAGGGACTTCCCACACCATGCACCTAACATTTTTCTATAAGAAATGCCTGAGGTAATGTCAACTGTACTTTCAGGGATAGCCTATCTGAGACACTCAGTTTGGGGCTTTTTAAAGAATCTTTTGATACTTGGGCTGATAACAGTCTGTGAGTGTTGTCCCTGTGTGGTTTCCTGGGCGTTCTGTAGAACTTGTCACCTGCTCAGGTTAGCCAGTGAACATGTCAACCCAGAAGTGAAGAAAGTCACACACATTGCCCTATGTGTTTCAAAACTAAGTGTAAGTTTTTTTTTTTTAGTATAATTCCAGGCAGAGCCGGGCAGTGGTGGCGCACGCCTTTAATCCCAGCACTCGTGAGGCAGAGGCAGGTGGATCTTTGTGAGTTCGAGGCCAGCCTGGTCTACAAGAACTGGTTCCAGGACAGGGACAGGCTCCAAAGCTACAGAGAAACCCTGTCTCAAAAAAAAAAAAAACAAAAAAAATTTCAGGCAGATTATTATTAAACCAGGATCCAGCATAGAAATTTATTAACTGTGAACTGTTTGTGTCTTCTGATCACAAGTTTTTAAGATTTGCAGTGACACACACCTGTTTGTTGTCCCAGCTACTCAGGAGTGTGAATCTGGAGTTCTAGCCTGCCTGGGCAACCTAGGAAAACCTTGTCTCAAAACAAAACACCTCTCCCCCATGGTTTTTTTCTTTTATAAATGGTTTAAAATATAAATTTAAAAGTTCTTTCTTATGCTTTTAAGGTTACGCTTTGCAATTTTTTTTTTTTTTAAGGAACTTGGGACAAAGTAGTTTACAGATATTCTAAACTATGCATTCAATTCCTTGTTCAAGAACTTCAGCTCCCCGATTTAAGGGCATCTCAAGTACATAAACTTTTTTTCTTTTCTTTCTTCCATTCTCTCTCTCTTCTTTCCTTTTTTCTTTCTTCCTTTCTTTTCCTTTCTTCCTCCCCTTCCTTTCCTCCTTTTTGTTTTTTTTGGGGGGGAGGGAGCGGTGGTTTTTTGAGACAGATTCTCTGTGTTCTGACTATCCTGAACTAGCTCTGAAGACCAGGCTGGACTTCAACTCACAGAGATCCACCTGCCTCTGCTTCCCAGGTTCTGGGATTCAAGGCGAGCGCCACTACCACGGGACCGTAAATATCTCTTATAAATATAGTCAACTCATTGTGTTAAACTTTAAATTCTGTTGAGGATTTCAGTGTGTCATACTTAGATAACTTAGTAAAATATCTACTTTGCAATTATAATTTAGGAGTGGCCACTCTTTAAGTTGTGTATAAAGGCTAATAAAAGTCTAATAAGCCTTTAAGATGTCTTAAATAGTGAAAAGTATCCAAAATGTTAAATTGTGGCCCAGATTGTTTCATTGTGATGTTTAATGTTCAAAGAAATGCTGTAAATGCTGAAAGGGTTCTCGGAGGAGAGAAAGCTCAGTGACCCACCTGGTGCTCACAGATGAACCAAGGTCAGTTTGTGGTACCCACCCACGTGCTGACTCATAACCATCCACATCTCCCATTCCAGGGGCTCTGATCCCTCTTCTGTTCTCTGCAGGCACATGCTTAAGATTTATTTTTATTACTATTATTTTTTGGTTGGGGGTTGTGCTGTGTGCACATGAATGCAGGTGTCTGGGGAGGCTAGAGGCTTCTGTTTCCTGGTGCTGAAGCTGCCTGATGTGGGTGCTTGTCCTGTAACTCTGATTCTCTCCAAGCGCAGTGTGTGACTTAACCACTGGTCACCTCACTCAGTTGTTTGCTGGGGTTTGGTTTGTTTGAGACAGGGTCTCTCTCTAGAGACCCTAGTATATACAGGCTGGTATAAAAGATTATCCTGTCTTTGCCTCCTGGGTGCTGGGCTTCAAGGCATGCACCACCACCATCTTCCATATGTTCTTCCCTGGACAGCTGTTGGTCATTTTAAAATAAGCTATAGGTCCAGGCATGGTGGCACACACTTTCAGTTCCAGTGCTCAGGAGACAGAGGCAAGCAGATCTCTGTGAGTTTGAGACCAGCCTGCTCTACATAATGAGCCAGAACTACACAGAGAAACCCTGTCTGTTGGGGGGAGATACAGGCTGGCCTAAGTGTCTTGACCACTCCTAAGATAGTTATGTATACTGCTAATTGTTTTTATTTTCTATAATATATGTAATATATTATATATAATATAACATGGGGGGGTTCTTTCTTTACTTTGGTTTTTTGAGACAGGCTTTCTTTGTATAGCTCTAGATGCCCTGAAACTCACTTTGTAGACCAGGCTGGCCTTGAACTAATGAGGTCTGACTGCCTCTGCCTCTCAAGTGCTGGGATTATGGGTGTATGCCACTAAGCACTGCTTGATTTCTTTTGAATTCTGGGAATTTCTTATCTCTAAACTTTTTTCTGTCTCTTGGTCTTTTGAGATTCCAGGTAAATATGTGCTAAGTCCTTCTCATTGTGTCCTGTGAGATATTTTAACCTCATTTTAAATATTTCTGTGTATTGATTGTGTGTTTTCTCCTGCCATGTGGACTCCGCTCCCTAAACCCAGCTCACCATCGTGTTATCTGCATTTTCTCTTTTCTCTCTGTCGCCTCACCTCCCATTCTACTCATGTTCACAGCTACTGTTAGGGCCACCCACTGCCACCCTGCTTCATTCAGGTCTAGAGCATCCATTAGTTCTCTTCAGATACACTTTCCTGTTTTAGCACACACCTCCCTTTGGGTCAGAGAGATGATCGTGGACAAGATTGCAAGTTGCCTTTTCTGTCCCTTGTCCCAAGCTGTGCTGTGTGCTGTGGTCTTGTCTTGCTCTATGTCAAATGCTTGCCTATATGGTGAACATTATATTTTAAAACTATCTTGCAGCCTAAGATAGCATCTTTTTAAAGGTAAATTGTTTAAAGAAAGGTTTGCTTTTAGGGTTGCTTGTCTTGCCTGCGTGTATTTATTTGTGCCAGTGGAGGCTAATAGAGGGTGGCAGAACCCTGAAATTGGAGTTATGGATGGTTGTGAACCACCATGTGGGGGCTGGGGATCAAACCTGAGTCTTCTTCAAGAGCAGCATGAGCACTGGACCACTGAGCCGTCTTTCTCCCCCCAAGAGCATCTTCACCTCCACTGAGATTCTTATTCGCTGCTGTGAAGTGTTCAGGGTATTACTGCTTTAGAATATTTGCATTCAAGTTAGTTTTATTTGGCATAGTCGGATGTCAGGCATTAAGGTATCCATCGTAGCAAGCCTAGTTTTTATGTTCTGTATAGTTTTGTCTTGACCGGTCCCCTATGGCCATCGGAATACAGTGTCAGAGCTTTCTTCTCCTAGGTCTTCTAAGAAAGACACAAAGGTTTCACTAGAGGTAGCTTAAATGCTTTCTCTTTTTTAGATTTTGGTTCAATATTTCTTCAATGTCTTGTTCTTAATGCTTGTGTGAAAGTTTGTTTACTAATCCAGCATTTGTGTGTGTGTGTGTTTTAATTCTTTATTGTTTAAACATACACTGATCAGTTCAATTCAGTCAATTCTTTTAAGCAAACCAGGAAACCAAGACACAATTGATCATCAGTAAATTCACCATTTTCTAAAGCTTTATTTTTGTTTATGTGAACTTGAGTGTAGGTGCCCTTAGAGACCAGAAGGCAGCCTCGGATCCCCTAGAACTGGAGTTATAAGTTGTTTCAGGTTCTGGGAACCAGTCAGGTCCCATGGAAGAGCAAGTGCTCTTAAGATGCTGTCTCTCCAGCACCTGTTAATCCAGCGTTTTAAGAAATCCTTATAAAAATTTTCCGAGTGGGGATTTTGTATTTTTTTCCACTCCCGTTCTCTTTAACAATCTTTGTTATATAGTTCACACCTAGTAAACTGTGAGCAACATAAAAGCAAATGAGATATGTAAAGGCAGATTTAAAGAGCTATAAAATCCATTTCTCCTTGTTCTGTCCGTGACAAATATCTGTGCAGCACCCTGGTCAGACACTTGGAAGGACACTGTAACCTGGGATGGTGAAATCACAGTCTGCACAGTAGAACCCTGCTAGGATGTTGCAGAAAAGTCTTAATGTTTTCTTTATAGAGAATGACACATTTTCTTTTAAGTTATCTTTGTTTTGGATTTCTTACTATTGTAAGTAAAGGGTTCCTCCCCAAATTTTCTCATGGTTTTGCTGTTTGGATGTAAGACTGTGATTCTCTTCTGTGCCAGTCTTTGTCTCTCTCCATTTCTGTCTTTCATCTTGTTGAACTCTTGTATTTTTTAACTTAATTCCCTTGAAAGTTATTGTTGGTCATATCTGGAAAATTGTGGCATGTGTCTCTTGGTGTACAGTTTTGTCTTGTTGTCTCCTGTGTATGCCAAGGAGACAGCCGCCATCGCTCTTTGGCCTCCGCTTGTCATAGGCATGCTCGAGTGTCGCCGTCGCTCTTTGGCCTCCGCTTGTCATAGGCATGCTCGAGTGTTGCCGTCGCTCTTGCCCGGTGAAGAAAGCTATTCAGAAAGTACTTCAGCAAGTACTTTTCCACTTTGTTTACATTGCCATGTATGTTTTCTTTAACTTGCTGACGTTTATAAAATACAGTAATTCTCTGTCTCTAAATTTCTCCCTAGATTAATACTATAGGCTTGATTTATATGTGTTTCATTGAAACTTTTTGTCTATGTGGTTAGTAATTTTGATCTGTACTAGGTTTCACTTGTCTGGGTTTTGTGTTGAACTGAGTTGGGCTAGCCTTAGGAAATGGGCTAGCCTTAGGAAATGTTGTGACACTTGGCTTTATACACGCTTTGAAAGTCTTCAGGCGTGGAGCGTACTGCCTCCTCAAGGAGCTGCTTCTCACCAGTGAGCAGTTTCCCCTCAAGCATTAGACTTTTCTCTTTAAAATCTACTTTTGTTAATTTCCCAAGAAAAACCACTGTGTTTTATATTCATCAGCTCAACTTTTATCCTTCCCAGCCTTTTTAGACTCATAGTAGATACACGGGAGGTTGTTTCCTGTGCATATCTGCTTGACAGCGCAGGTTTAGATGCACTGTTTACTTATTACATGGTACTTAAGCATCGGTTTCCTTCTTAACCAGTTTCCATGTAAGGAGTGCCCAAGGTAGGTTTCTGTTGCTGTGATGAACACCATAACCGAAGCAAGTTGTGGAGGAAAGGGTCAATCAGCTCAGACTTCACCCTGTAGTCCTTCACAGAAGGAGGCAGGAGCTGAGCGGAGGCCGTGGAGGGAGCTGCTTACTGGCTTGTTCTCCACAGTTTGCTCAGCCTGCTTTCTTATAGAACCCAGGACCAGCAGCCCAGGGCTGG
The DNA here is from genome assembly GCA_028555095.1 of Dicrostonyx torquatus. Lineage (NCBI taxonomy): Eukaryota > Metazoa > Chordata > Mammalia > Rodentia > Cricetidae > Dicrostonyx > Dicrostonyx torquatus. The sequence goes on along the minus strand of JAQHUG010000107.1, from coordinate 1,779,703 downwards.
CACCACAGTGGACTAGGCTAGGCTCTCCCCCGTCAATAACTAATTAAGAAAATGCCCCATAGCTGAATCTTACTGAAGCGTTTTCTCAGTTGAGGCTTCCTCCTCTCAGATGACTATAGCTTGAATCAAGTTGATATAAAACTAGCCAACATAGGAGAATTTGTAAAATTTTTCTGTGGGTTTAAGATAATAAATTTATATGTTGGTAATATATTAGAAAACAGATCTCTGGGTTTCAGATTACTGAATTTTAATGCATTGTGTTTTTATACATATGCTTTATTTGTGATTTGTGTCATGTATATTCAGGGTGATATAAGGGAAGCCATTAAAATTGTTGTCTGTATTATGTCCTCCAGGTTGTGCCTCACCCGTTGGATCCTGAAAGAGCAGTTAGGGTTGCAGTATGAGTGTGGTTGCTCAGTTTCTTCCCCGTCCTCAGCTTTGCTTTCTGGGTTTCCATTGTTTTTAAATATACAGAAGCTCATAACTATTTGATCTAATTGTTTGGTATTTCAGATACCAAGATAAAAGATGTCTTTTTCTGCTTCCTGTCTTCCAGCCTTGCCTTTTGTCATTGACAAGCTGTAGATTTTACTGTCCCCTCCCTTTCATGGCTGGGCTTTGGTGCTTTTGTGCCGGTTTTCATTTAGAACCCCCTTTCCTCATTTAGAAACACAGGCCTTTCCTAAAGCTCCTTGGGTTTTAGTGGCCTTCAATCCGTTATAGCACAGCATAGGAGTCCACCTGTGTCCCCTTCCGAGTGGACAGTCAGTAGCAGCACCTGCGTTCACTCTGTGTCCTGCAGCCAGTTCTCCAGTACTCTGGGCGCCGCCTCTGAGACGGGTTCTGTCCATCTTCTTCTTTCTCTTTGTGAAATCAGAACAGCATTTATTTCGTTACAGTTTCATAACTGGAAAATTGGACTCCTGGCTGTGTTTTCAGTGCACTCCATGACTTTGCTAACCAGGCTGTGTGCGGCCACGCCTGGATGAACTTTAAATTTAACTTCCTTCTGCCCGATTCTCCAGTACTCTTGTCTCATCCTATGAGAGGTTTCACTTTTACTTTCTGCTTTTCTTTTGCTGCAGTTAGACTTTATTTCCTTAAGTAGTTCCGTCTTTCTGCCGGGTGTTTACAAGATTTCAGGAGTTGCAGCATTCAGGAGCTTTACTAAGCATAGCGCATGGTGGGCGTGTGTGTGCCTGCGTGCTTGCGTGCTTGCGTCAGCCTAGCCTGAAACTGGGTGAGCAGGCTCCAGGCTTTCCTTAATTCAGTTTCAATTTTCTGCCTTTACCTCATGAATAACCTTTACCCCCATTGTTCCCTCTTCTCCTTTCAAGACCCCCATTATCTGTTAATTAGTCTTCCTTCCTCGATTCTGCTTTGTACTACAGTTCTGTGCTTAACGGAGCCATCTGCTTTCAAAGCCCTCCGTGAGACTCTACTTCAGAGACTGGAAAGAGGGCTCAACAGTTAGGAACACTCGCTGCTCTTGGAGAGGATCCAGACTTTACCGCTAGCACCCATGCGGTGGTTCACAGTGGCCTGTAACTCCACTTCTAGGTATCCAATGTCCTCTAGTCTCCTGTCTCCACTGCCCCTGCACATACGTGGTGCACGTAAGTCATGCATGTGCACAGGGGGGTGGGGGGAGGGATTCTCAGTTTTTGTAATGGGAGAGGAATTTTTGTAACAAAATCCTATCTTAGAAATAGTATCACTAAGCTTCTAGAAGTAGTTTTGTGTGTGTGTGTGTGTGTGTGTGTGTGTGTGTGTGTGTGTGCAGGCCTTTAAACTTCTGAAATGCTCTCATGTTTGTGATTTTTTTCTAGCATTTTATTAAGGACATTTTAAATTTTTATGTGTATGTTGCGTGCCATCGTGTGGAGACCGGGAGAGAGACTCCCAGAACTGGAACGCTAGAGGGTTGTGAGCCACTCTGTGGGTCCTGGGAATCGCGCCCAGACCTTCTAAGAGCAGCACCGTTCTCTGAACTGCTGAGCCTGCTCTATAGCCCTTGAGGACATTTTCTATTGATTTCTTTCCTCTGGTTCTAGGCTGCTTCAAATAGGTTGTTTGTCTTTGTATTTTATTGGGCTATCCTACATGTTAGTAATATCACCTAAACATGAAAATTAATAGCTAACCAGAGCATGGTCTTACACATATGGGATCCTGGTGCTCCAGAGGCTGAAGGAGGATTACAAGTGTAAGGCCAGCCTTGGGACCCTAGTGTAAGTTCATCGGTACCTGGTCAAAGCTGGTTGTGTCTTTTTGTGGAGCATCTGTGAAGTCACTAGCATCACAGGGGAGCTGCTAATAGATGTAACTGCTGTCTGCTGATGATAGTGACTGCAGGGCTGACTGTGGTGGCATCAGAAGTCTGGAGACAGGAGTTGCTGGGAGAACGCTTCCAGGGGAGGGAGCTTGTGCCGTCCCTGTGCTTGCCAAACTCGGAGCCCCAAGTTCACACTGCCATTAGTTTTTCTCAAGCTGGAGCGTGTGCCGCATGTCTTCTTGTCCCTCCTCTAAAATTAGGCCAGTGCAACAGTGTCAAGAGTATTTAAAATGGCTTATGAAAAGAGCTCTTTTCATTAAACTTAGGTCTAATTGTAATTGTTTATATTTAATTATAATTCATTTATGTAACTTTTTTTGATACAATATTTCTGAAAGAGGTGCGTAGTTCATTTTGACAAAAATAAAAAGTCTCGCTGGTAGCACGTCATAATCACCACATGGAGGCTGGCAGATATTTTTTAAAAAGCCAGACAAAATCACAAGGCAGGCCATAAACAAAAGAGAGTCTTAATGTGATTTAAATACCGTGACTGAGTTGCAGTCAGCGTCAGCCTGGACACCGAGTTGATACGACATCATCCTCTATGGAAATGTATTCCAGCACAAGACGACGGCGGCCACCATCTGTCCCCATTCAAGAACACATCTCACCAAGTGGCCTGCACCCCACTGGGATGCACCTAATACACTTAAACATAAGTACATCTTCTTCCTACTGCAAAGTGTGAGCATCTCCCCGATTTTCTGCAAACTTTGTTGTGGGGGTTAAGACAACACAGGCAAGAAAGACGTGTGATAGACCTGTGAACATTCATCGCTCTTACATTTGCCGTAAAGCCTGTCCTTTGTGAGGTAAAATATAGAAGAAGACTATGCAGCAAAACCATTTCAGTCCTTGGCTCACTGCAGCATCTTCCTGAGAAGACTGCCCAGCTTGTCACCCAACACCTTCATTTGAGCTGCCGCTGCAGTACCTTGACCCGGTCTCAGCTGTCCTCTGCAGTGATGGCTATTGCGCCCAATCTCAGTCCCTCAGTGGAGTCTTCTGGGCTTCCTTCAGTTCATTTTGAAAGTATTACATGTCAGGAGCAGTGTTACGGTTTGTTGCATGGAAAGTATTCTTTCCTTCAGCTCTGTTTCTGTCCTCTGTCAGACTGCTAAATGTTTCCTGATTGCTGGAAGGAGTGAAACTGTATTATCTATGATTTAAGAAGCCCCCTAGTCTGCAGATACACTCTTTCATGGTCTGTGGTGCCCTTCCTGACAAGATAGATGCCATAGATGTAGTAGTATGTGCACACTGGGGAAAGATGAACCATTTTGTTGTATGAGGTTCTATGCAACTGACCCTTTGTTGGAAAAAAAAATGAAGCCTTATTTCGGAGCTGAGCTGCAGTTAACAGAAACAGAGGAAAATATAAACTACATTTTGTAAGTGCAGCAGACTCAAAATTGTCACGAGAGGCAGAAACCAATATAAGAAAACAACTTCTGAGGTTTACTGCCATTTACTTTATATGAATTGTTGATTAGAAAACAGTAATGTGGCTCATGATTGATGAAGCAAATAGGACAGGATTCTGAAGAAAGACTTCATAAGCTGGGCCACTTCGGAACTGTGTGAATAACTTGCCTCATCTACTGTGTTGACAGAATTAACCCAAATAACTGGAGTCAAAAGGTACCAGCTGATGATGTGAGTGGAGATGGCAAGAGAGAGTCTCATGCAATATCACTTGGCCATGGGACCCACTGACATTGGTGTAGGGGGCAAAATTCATAATGCATTTAAAATTCAAGAGCAAGAAACTGGGTGATAGTTTTGAATAGAGTCTTGGCCAGCTGAACACTAGCCCCCAGGCTTCTGCCATGAATGTAAACCCCACTCATATACAAATGTGAAGGGCATTATGCAGAAGATGGTGACCAGCTGTTCCCTATCTCCCCTGAGTTCTAAACAATAAGACTGAATGCGTGCTTTGTATGAGGGATTTGGGCCAAGAATTGGAAGAATATTAGTGACTGAAGCAAGTTTCTGTAAAATCCTTTAAAGAACATTCTATCCCTTGAAACACATACTGTCTTACTTTGACATGGGGAACCCTATTGGACGGGATAGTAAGTAATACAGAATGAAAACTGTAGCTTGGACAGTCAGTACAGACACCAAGTAAGAGTGAAGGGAGCAGAAGCATGTGGTGTCAGGCTAAGACTGGCATTTAGCTAATTAGCTTCTCAAGAAGCTGCTTTTGGAAAGCATCAGCGTCTTCATTTTTGGCTTTCTAGGGTAACACAATTTTGAATGAAATTTTTCTCATTGGCATCTATCTGTACTGTTTTTGACAGACACTTGGCATCAATAGAAGTTGTTTCTGAGAATTATTTCCCTTCCTCTTCCAACTCCTATGCCCACCACTCCCTCTCAAATTGAGGGCCTCTTAATATTGATAATTGTTGCACAGACCCACACATCCGTGAATACAACCTGCTGCGATTGCTAGGCTCATGTGATATGTTCAGGGGTGACCATCCAGGATTCCCCCCCTCAGCAGTCATTGCCTGTTGCTCTTCCCTTAGAGCAGGGCTTTGTGGGATTTCCTTCATCCACGTGGGCATGACAACTGATGCTGTCACTGTTCAGGTTTGGTTTAGGGCAGCCATATTGTTAGATTTTATGGGTGCCACTGTCTTACGGAAGACACCGTCTTGCAGAAGACTCCCTGATCCTGGTGGTAAGAGATGGCTCTTACCATCCTTCCACTTCCTCCACAATGTTCCCTGAGCCTTAAGTGTAGGGTTTGTGCTGCAGATGTGTCCCCTGGGGATGGGCTTCCTGTGGTCAGTTCTGCATTCTGACCAGTGTAACTTTCTGTAATGGTCTCTACCGACTGCACAAACAGCTTCTTTGATGATGGATGAGAACTGCACTTACCTACAAATTTTATTTTTTTCTTTACTGGATTTCCCCCTAAACTGTGTCCTTTTCATAGAATGTCCACTGACTCGGTTAGAATCACAGGTGTGATGTGACTTGGAGGGCTTGGATCCTCAGGACATTGGATCTGGGGAGCTAGAATGCCCTAGAGGTGCAATTTCTACTGCTGTGGATCCAGGGAGATATTTGTGGTATATTAGGTTAGAATTTTGGGGCATCATGCAAACAGTCTATGCCCTCTTCTAACGTAGAAATCACTGATTCAAGACTACTAATAGTATCAGTAGACTTTAGTCCTGTGCAGTGGTGTGTAGTAAATGTGTAATGTGTGGTTTCCCATCTGGTGCTCTCATGGTTACAGGTCCTTGGTTTGTAGAGCTTGTCAATTTTAGTGTAAATCTCACGGCGACTGATCACAATATACAAACATGAAACCACACAAAGTTTCATTCTGGGTTGTGCAGGTTCAGCGCTCGTTGCTGAAGTTTCCCAGTGTCCTTTGTCACATGAACAGAGTGTCAAACTTGAGAAGCCTCAGCATCAGCAGTGAAACTTCCCCTTCATCCTGTGACAAAGCTGCAGATGCAAGGCAGTGGTGTGGCTCTCAGAGGTCTACCCTTTAAATCCTAACAGCGCTATAGAGGGGCCAGTCCTTCATGTTGCTTCTTGTAGTAATGTCAGCCAAGCCCTTACCATGTCTGACTGAGGAAAATGAAACCATGTGATCATTTACAAATCAAAGATCTGATGCTTAGGAGCAGTAAGTATAACCTACTTAGGCTGAGGCAGGGGGATTGCTTGAATCCATAGTGTGAGGCCAGCTTAGGTCTCTCCATATGCTATGAATAGGCTTTATTTCTTACCATTGGTTAGTAAAGAAGCTGATTTGACCAATAGCCAGGCAAGAAATTCAAGCAGAGACACTGGTACAAAGAAGATGGAGCCAGACACCAGTAGCCGCTGGGGAAGCAAGACGTGAGGTAACAAGCCACGAGCCTCATGGTAAAATATAGAATAATAAAAGTGAGTCAATTTAAGTTGTAAGAGCTAGTTAATAATAAGCCTGAGCTAATATGTCAAACAGTTTGCAATTAATATTAAGCCTCAGAGTGGTCATTTGGGAACTGTTGGGCAGGAGAGAAACTTCCAGTTACAAATGGTACCCACCATCTGGTATAGAGCTACATAAGACCTAACAAAAACTTTATAAAGGTACAAAGAAACAGAGCCACACTGCTTCCTAGCCTCTCGTGCTGGCCATGACACAGACACATCTCTGAACAACTGCCCAAGAAATGGAGCCAGTCGCCAACCTCCATGGGTTGAACTGCATGGTGGTTCCCAGTCTCTTACACAGGCTGCTGTAAAGAGGCCAACTGCTGCCTGCGGGCTGAAGAGCAAGCATAACACAGCCCGTGCATTACATGGCAGACTTAGCTATTACTCATACAAACAAAAAGGGTTTATGAGCAGCATACTTCAAGCTGCTTGGTGACAACATGGATTCGCTGCTTCCCAGAGTTGAAGCAGTAAGCATGGCTCCCAGAGCTGGTAGTAAGTGTACCTTTGCCATGTCAGAAAGCTAAGTAGGGCCGAGCCAACAACCAAAGCCTCTGAGTTGGTCCTAACCATGCCTGCTTAGCATTTAAAAAACTCTCCTGGTCAAAAAAGGATTACAGATACTCAATAAGAACAGATTCAGGGAAAAAAAAAAGGGCTCTAAACTGGTCACAATGTGTTTGATAAATATGCATAGTTTGGGAGAGAGGATGAAGGATAGACAGAATCATAGACTAAAGATAATAAACTGGGGTACTTAAAAAAATAAAGTAAAAAATATAATAAGCCACATAAAATGGAAAAATTCAGAGTCTGGGTTATGTATGTTATTGTCTTTGAAGTTTTTTGACTGTTAATGAGCTAACTGCAGAGAGACATTTGATTGTGGGGGCTGCTAAGCCAACAAAGGTGCCTTGCTTCAAAATTTGGGCCCAAAGATGTGTTACTTTGGAAAAGAGGTTCTGTTTTTTTTCCAGGAAGATGAGAATCTGAATTACTTCCAGGCTAATATGGTTTGATCAAGTAAGACCACCTGAGAGGTCTCCTATGAGAACAATGGCCCAGATAACCCCATATCCAGAACAACTTCAGGGCAACTAGCTGAGACAGTGCAGCTTTACAGACTACTACAGCCAAGATTTAACCATAATTCCAAATTTTCTCAGGTTCCCCATAAGATTACCAGCACCCCCAATCAGCAGGAAGTAGTCTAGAGAACTATGCCCAAATTCCCAAAATATTGTTTATGAATGTTTGTTTTCATTTAAACAGGGTTGGTTAAAAATGGTTAATGGTCATAGTCAATCTCTTTCTAAATAAAAAGGGTATAGTCAATCTTTAAATAAAAAGGATATAATACAGAAATGATAAAGAGTAGATTATTAAATCTACTTTAATTCCAAAAACAGCTCTTAATCTCAAAATACATCACACTGGTATGGATTTGGTTTAGTGATAAAAATTAAAAGTCAAGGGGCTGGAGAGATGGCTCAGAGGTTAAGAGCATTGCCTGTTCTTCCAGAGGTCCTGAGTTCAATTCCCAGCAACCACATGGTGGC
>JAQHUG010000107.1:1748150-1766724 GCA_028555095.1 Dicrostonyx torquatus | reverse complement strand
GTTTTTGTTTTTGTTTTTTTCGAGACAGGGTTTCTCTGTAGCTTTGGAGCCTATCCTGGAACTAGCTCTTGTAGACCATCCGCCTGCCTCTGCCTCCCGAGTGCTGGGATTAAAGGTGTGCGCCACCACCGCCCGGCTGTATCTTCGTTCTTAAACCAGCACATGGCTTGGGAATGCAGAGGTATCTCTTGCAGTTTCCCTAATGCTAGAAAGCCCAATGGCTTGAGGTCCTACCTACCAATCATTCCTGTAAGAACGAGAATTTCCAGTTATCTTTTCTATTGCCTTCTTCCACAAAAGCAACTTGGGGAAGAAAGAGTATGTTTCACGTCACAACTTGTGGTCTGTCCAGAGAAATCATGGTAGGAACTCAAGGCAACAACTGACACCGAGGCCATGAAGGAACACTGCTTACTGGCTTGGTGCTCATGTCTCGATTAACTAACTATTTTCTCATACCATCCAGGACCGTAGGCCTAGGGGTGGCACTACCCTCTATGAGATGAACCCACCCACATTCTCAGTCGAGAAAACGTATTACAGGCTTGCCACAAGCTACTGTGGTAGGACTTTGCTTAATTGAGGTCCTTTCTTCTGAAAGGACTGTCCTGTGTCAAGTTCCATAAAGCTAGCAGGCATATGCATTTACTTTTGAACTCTTGCTGTCTGTAGTTTGATTAAAACAAACAAACAAACAAAAAACAACAAAACAAAGACAAAACCATTCAGTGGCTACAAAAAACCTCCTCCTGAACTTTAGAGGAGAGAGCAATGGATTTTGAGAACATGATCATGATATCCCCACTGATGAGTTACTACTAATGTTGATAGTAACACATTGCCATGTCTGTGCACTGATTTTGATAATCCTCAAGTGACATAAGATCAGGAGAAAGGCTTTGGAGAACAGAGGTCCGAATCCAGTGCCAACTCATACTGGATTTTCATGTAGTAACAATCAGTGCTTTTTGTTGGTAAGGCATATTTGACTTAGGCTGAGCAGGAGTTAGATACACACATTAGACTACCTGAAATTCTCTTTTCCACTAAGAAAGGGCGTGTGCCCAAATAAAATTAAGAACTTGATCCACATATAATTTTGGTGTTAGGTTTAGGTGTTTTTTTTATTCTTTGGTTCTCCTTGGTGTCAAGGGTTGTATTGACGACCTCAGTGTCTTCAGTTCTTATCCGCTCTTAATCCTTAGTGGACATTGTTCTGTTGAGTCCTGGACTGGAGAGAAGGCTCAGCAGGGAAGAGTGCTTTCTTCTTTTGTAGGGTACTCGAGATCACTTCTCACACACAGTGCCTCACAACTACCTGTAATTCCATGTCTAGCAGACCCAATGCCCTATTAGGGCTCCTGCTTACATGTGGTGCACATGAAATCACAAAGGCAAAACATACAATTTTTTTTAATCACACAAAGTCTGCCTCCCTGGAGGGTTCCACATTCTAGAGTGCATGGTTGGGCGGGCCACTGCCAGGGAAAGTTGGTTTAGGTATATACTTTCCAAACACAATGCAACCCAATCTGGAGCTGTAACTCTGTTTCTCACATCCCAAGTTTTACAAATGAAGGCCAGAGGAACAAGCATGGTTAGGTGTAGAACCACCAGATGGCAGTATGTGTGGACTGAAAAAGCATTTCTACCCGCTGCTAGGTGGGTGTTCCTTACCTTAGTTCACAAAAGGTAGGTTTTCTTTTTCAGCATATGTGTGCATGTTCTCTGTATCTGTTAGTCTCTTTGTGTGTGTGTGTGTGTGTGTGTGTGTGTGCACTCTCATTTCTCTATCTTGTGTGTATGTGTGTGTATGCACTCTTGTCTGTCTTATCTGTGTGTGTGTGCATGCACACATGTGTACACAAATTCAAAGCTGATGTAAGATGTCTTTTTCAGTCTCCACTTTATTGAGGCAGTGTCTCTCATTTAACCTGGAGCTTGCCAATGCCAGCTAGTCTCGCTGGCCAGCTTGCCCTGGGAATGCTGTCTGTGCCTCCTGAGTTTACAGGTGGCCACCACCCTACTTTTCTGTGGATTCTAGCAGTCCATATTTTTTACACTTACAGGCAAGCACTAGAGCCATCTCCCAAGCCCACTTCCTTAAACAGCTTGAGGGTAAATGGTGGATAAGGTCATAGTAGGTACGTGTGGTCTGAAACATGACTGTCTTCCAGAAACTAAGATGTTATAAATGATCCCAAAGAGAGATTGAAATAATCATTGAATTATCAGTGGGAAAGAGGTTGGGGTAAATCTTAATGAAAAAAATATTAAGGAAATGGTAATTGATAGACCAGTTTGTTTTGACAAAATCCCTACCTGAAAAGCAACTTCAGGAAGGAAGGATTTATTCTGTCTCACAGTTTGAGGATGCAGTTCAGCATGACGGGGAAAGTGTGGCAGAACTCTGAGGGAGGCTGCTCGCATGCTGTCCAGTCAGGAAGCAATGGGAAAGGAGCTTTCTTCTTTCCGTTCAGAACTGGACCCCACCCTTAGATGCACATCCAGAGATGTATTTGCATGCTCACTCCAAACCCAGACAAGCTGTAATGAAGATTAACCTCCCAGGATGAGAAGGCCACAGAAAATGCATCAATAGGTATGCAGAAATAGATGGGGATATTGTGTGCTTCCACCAAGTCAGCAAGTGAGTGAAGAAGGGGGTAGATCTTCTCAAGAGGCCAAGCACAAGGGGCCAATTAAACTTGTGAACAAAAGCAGGCTCTGGCTGTGTTCCTTTAATGCCAGAACTCGGGGGCAGAAGCAGACAGGTACCTGCAGATCTGAGGCCAGCCTGGTGTAGAGACAGGGAGACCCTGTCTCTTAAAACACTGCACCACCACCAGAGGCTTGAGAGATAGCTGCACAGTCGAGAGCCCTTGTTGCTCTTGCAGAGGGCCCAGGCTTGGTTCCTAGCACTCATTTGGTGGCTCACAAACACCCATAGCTCCAGTTCCAGGGGATCCAATGCCCTCTTCTTACTTCTGTGTGTACCAGGCACATACATGATGCCCATATAGAAAATGGGCAAAGCGCTGTTCTGCTGTTCTCTCTCTGCTGTTCTCTCTCTCTCTCTCTCTCTCTCTCTCTCTCTCTCTCTCTCTCTCTCAATATTGGCAATAATATAGGGGAAGAGACCCCTCATAGACTGCGAGTGGAAGTTACTTCAGCAAGTATAGAAATTCCAAACACACACACCAAAACACAAAACCAAAACACCCGTCTTAGTTATGGTTTCTAATGCTGTGAAGATGCACCACGACTGCAGCAGCTCTTATAAAGGAAAGCATTTAATTAGTTCTGGTCTGTGGTTTCAGAGGTGTAGTCCATTGTCATGGTGGAGACATGATGGCACAAAGGCAGACACGGTGCTGGAGAAAGAGCTGAGAGTAACAGAAGTGAACTGTGTCCCACACTAGGCATAGCTCGGGCATGTGTAGGTCTTCAGAGCCCGCCCCAACAGTGACACACTTCCTCCAACAAGGTCACACCTCCTAATATGCCTCTCCCTATATATAGACTCCCACATGAGTCTATGGGGGCCATACCTGTTCAAACCACCACACCCCCTAAAGATAGGAATCCATGCCAACCTTATTATTTATGGTATAATGTCTAAATAATCTAAGCATACCATAGACACTCCTGCAACATTCTTGTTTATGGCAGCACTAATTTACAGCAGACAATGTACCAAAGCTTAAGTACCCATCAATAGATGAACAGGTGTGATGGACTTTTGTTCTGCCATAATGTGTGTGTGTGTATGTATGGAGTGTGTGTGTGTGTGTATGGAGTATGTGTGTGTGTGTAATATGTATGTGTGTATGTATGGAGTATGTTTGGAGTGTGTGTGTGTGTGTGTATAGAGTGTGTGTGTTGAGAGAAACTCATGGATAAAGAGACAATGTAGAGTGAATATGGTCAAAATACATGGCAGATTTGGATTAAAATGTCATTATAAAACCTGTTTTTACAACGAATACATACTAACTTTTTAATCTAGAAACCATAGGAACTTGGAATGTAGAATGAAAAAAGGAAATAAAAAGGAAAGCAAAGGTCATAACTATTCCTAGGATGGTGGAGGAGAAAGTTTATAGGAGATAGAAGGGAGAGCATAGCCAGAGTCCAGAGTGGCCATGACCCTGAGCCATGGGAGTGAGGGGAGAGGGGAAGCAAGTGCAGCAACCAGGAGGCCAAGGGGACAAAAGGGGCAGATAACCGAAATGGCTGGGTTATATAGGAAAGAGCCTCTGGGGGAAGAGTGGTCCAGGCTCCGGGCTGTGGAGTTCGGGGTAGGGGCTGGGTGTGCCGGTCATACCCTATGCCAGGCAGGGACTGAGGGATGCTGGGAGGAACTGCAGGCCAGGCCCAGGTTTGAAACTTAACAGCATGAAATCACAGTCATCCCTTGACTTAACAGTATTAGAATGGTGGGAAAATGCCGTACACGGTAGCTGGAGAAACGGCTCAGCAGTTATGAGCACTTCCTGCTCTTGAGGAGGACCCATGTTTGATTCCCAGCACCACATAGCAGCTTACAATGGCAGTAGCTCCAGTTCCAAGAGCTCTGACTCACCCTTCTCTGCTCCTCAGTCCCTGCACACAGGTTATGTACAATATATGCAGACAAAACATTCATACAAAGGAAATAAAAAAAAATTATAAAAAATTGTTTTTAAACCAATGTAGTACTGACATAATGGCTATTGTGGTTTGAAAGAAAATAGCCCCCATAGGAAGTTGCACTATTAAGAAGTATATTAAGTGGCCTTGTTGGAGGAAGTGTGTCACTGTGGGGGTGGGCTTTGAGATCTCTTATGCTCAAGCCACACCCAGTGTCTCAGGCCACTTCCTGTTGCCTCAAGAAAATGTAAGAACTCTCAACTCCTTCTCCAGCACCGTGTCTGCCTGCGTGCTACCTTGCTTCCTGCCATGTTGATAATGGACTAAACCTTTGAAGTGTAAGCTAACCACCCCAACTAAATGTTTCTCCGTATAAGACTTGCCATGGTGTCTCTTCATAACAACAGAAACCCTAAGACAATGGCTTAATGACTAAACATGCTTGCCCAAAAAGCATGGCAATGTGCTTGGATTCCTGAGCCCTTATAAAGGTTCCTGTCTCCACAGAGTTGTCCTCTGACCTCTACTTTTGCATTGTGCCATGTGGACCCACACATACATTATGGGTTTACCCAATGGTAATAATTTTAAAGGAAAAAAAATCAAGCCTATATAGTCAACTCATTAACCTCAAATGGCTATGATCTTTAATTCAAATTACTATTCATACATCCAGGAATGATTTGAGAAAGTTTAGAAAGAAAACAAGTTTCCTATTAACCAAAAAGAAAATTGTCCCCATGTAGTGTTGCCGATTGAAGAATATGGAGAAAGCTGACTATAAAAAGGATCAGGAAAGTCTCGTGCTAGTGTCAGTCTCCTGCCACAATGTCACCTGGCACAGGATGGCATCCGTACTCCTCCACTGCCTGACAGCTGTGACCTTTGCCTGAGCAGGTCATATTACTCCTACTAGCGTTCATCCTTAGTTGCTAGGTCGTGTGAGTCTGGGGGAGGGGGCGGTGGATGAAGTCCTGGATGAAGATGCATTGTTGACAGAGCATGGCTTGTCAAAGACACTAATGCTTCAGACCCAGGGAAATGGTAAGACCTTTTCCTCATCCCAGTAGAAATGATGAACAAGTGTGCAGAAATCATCAAGCAGGGCTTCCCCTCCCGGATTGCTGCAGCCCGATGCTGCTCCCCCACCTGAGACCTGAGACCAGCTAACCCACCTGCTGGCTCTGGTCTATGCAGTAAACCTGCCTCATTGTTTCAGATGCATGCAATAAGTATGCCCCTTGTCTGCATTACCACTGCTGTTGGTGCATCTAACCAGAGCCCACAGGATCCCAGCTTTATCTGTGTGTCTGTTGTTTCCTCACTTTCTGTTACCCCAGTGAGGTCAACCCTAAGCACTCATGTGACCAGTTTTCTGTATTTACCAACAGATACTATAAAATGGTAAATTTTACTTTATAAGAGCATTAAGACTTTTGCCTTTCAAAGTCAATGTCAAGAAAGTGCCCTGGAAAACAGCACTGAGGGTGGAGGGGAAGGCCTTTTCAGTAAGTGCTACTGGCAAAACTGGGTATCCTCCTGCAGGAGAGTGGTGTTCCACCCATATCCTCACCCCGCACAAACATCAATTCACAATGAACCGGATACTCAAGGCATAAGAATAGGCAAGTTTCTGAGTCAAGCCCAGCACAGGTAAGCAGATAAGCAGACAGTCTGCAGGCAGATTGGTATCCATGATGCATAAAGAGCTGCAGAGATCAAGAAACAAAGCTTCCAGTCAGCAAGTGGGTTGGAGATCTGCACCACTTTCAGAGGAAGGAATACAAAGGGTCTTATATGTTTTTAGAAGTCTTCAACATCTTTACTCATCAGAGAAATGCAAATTAAAACTCTGAGATTCCATCTCATTCCAGTACAAATGGTCACTAGGGAAACAAATGACAACAAATGTTGGCAAGGATGTGGGGAGAGTGTATGTGTGTGTATACTATGGCTACCTATAGAAATCAGTCTGAAAGTTTCTCAAAAAAAAAAAAAAACAGCAGGTCAAATTATCATTTACCTCAGCAGTATGACTCCTGAGCATTGATCAGAAGGAGCCTACTGTAGAGACAGTTGCATGTCCATGTTTATCTTAATTTCATTTCCTATTGCTGTGATCAAACATCCTGGCAAAAAGTAACTTGAAGAAGAAAGTGTTTATTTTAGCTCACAATTCCAGGTTGAAGTTTATCTTAGTAGAGAACTCACAGCAGCAGGAATGTGAGAGAAGAATGTGAGAGAACATCACACCCACAGTCACAAAGAGGAACAAGGTGATGCGCGCGTACTTGTGGTCGGCATGCTTCTTGTACTCTTACCAGAATTCAGGATCTCCTGCCTAGGGAATGGAGCCACTGACAGTGAGTGGCTTTCCTACTTTCATTAACATAATCGATATAACCCTCACAGACATGCCCACAGGCCAGCTTGATCCAGACAGGTTCTCACTGAGATTCTCTTCCCAAGTGGCTTCATTGTTTGCACTTTCAAAACTTTCAAAACTAAATGTCATGTGACTCTTCATAATAGCAAGGAAATGAAATCAGCCTGATGTCCATCAAGAGATGAATGGATAATGAAAATGTGGTGCATATGCATAATGGACTTTTATTCAACTGTAAAAAAATGAAATTATTAAAATTTGAAATTAATATATGGAACTGCAAAACCTTATTTTAAGCGAGGTAACATGTGCTCGGAAGTATAAATACTATTCTTTCTCATCTGTGTGGATCCCAACATCTGGCTGTTCAATATCCAGGCTTTAGGAAACACATACACAAGCCAGGAAATGAGAAGAGGCCCATGTGGTTGGAGCAAAGAGACTGTAAAGGGGTTAAGAAGACAACAGGGCCAAGTAGAAAAGGTGATTGGGGCAAAAGAATAAAGCAAGGAAGGGGGCATGGAGAGGAGAGGAGACTCAACTGAAATGAAATATATATAAAGCACTGTATTAAAATGTGTTTTCTTGTAAGATAATATTAAATAGATATAAGATGATAGATAGATAGATAGATAGATAGATAGATAGATAGATAGATAGATAGATAGAAAGAAAGAAATAAAAATTCTAAGCCAAATTTGGTGGCATATTCCCATAATCTCAGCACAGTGGGGTCAGGAGGACTGGGATTTGAAGTCAGCAGAGGGGACATAGTGATACCTTGTCTCAAAGAAGAGGAGGAGGAGGGGGAAAAAAGGGCAGGTAAGAAGGAACAAAATCAGACTGTCTAGAGACAGTCACATATTTTTAAATGACTTGAATCTAGAATAATAAAGAATTCTTACAACTAACTGAAAAATGAAGTGTTTAATTAAAATGTGCAAAAATGTGAATAACTACTTTACCAGGAAAGATTTAAGGGGCCAGTTGGCATGTGAGAGGGAGCAGGATCATCAGCCATCAGGGAAATGCAAATTAATGCCACCATCTTATTCCAATTATCCTGCGTTATGTGACAAACCAGCCCAAAACGTGGCAGCTTAAAATGACAATATGTTTTCTTCCCATATCTCTGCCAACTGGAGTGGCCTTGGGCAGAGCTCACCTCTGCCCTCTGTGGCTCCAGCCCGGATCTCTTGGACTCAGGGCTGGGACTGTCTGCAGCCCCATTTGCTCTGCTTGGCAGTTGCTGGTAACTGTTGGCTGGGAGGATAGGTGAAACTGGGAGACTGTTTTCACATCACCTCGCCAGAACCCAAATCCCCCAACACTGCTAGGCTCCAAGAGTCAGGCACCCCAACAGTCACAACTAGTTAGAAAGTGTTCCTTCGGACAGTGGTGGCTCACACCTTTAATCCCAGCACTCGGGAGACAGTGACAAGCAGATCTCTGTGAGTTCAAGACCATCCTGGTTCATAGAGCGAGTTCCAGGACAGCCAGAGTTACACAGAGAAACCACCAGAAATTCACAAGGATGTCCCCAGCTGAGACTCCTAGCAATAGTGGAGTGGGTATCTGAACTGACCTTCTCCTGTAATGAGATTGGTGACTACCCTAATTGTCTTCATAAAACCTTCATCCAATAACTGATGGAAGATACAGAGATCCATAGCCAAGCAATGGGCTGAGCTCTTGGAGTCCAGTTAACGAGAAGGAGGAGGGATCATATGAGCAGGATGGGAGGGAATGGAGGTTTCATCATGATGGTAAAACCCACAGAGACAGCTAGTGGGAGTTCATGGACTTTGGACTGACAGCTGGAGAGGCTGCATGGGACCAAACTGGGCCGTCTGAATGTGGGTGACATTTGTGTGGCTTGATTTTTGTAGGGCCCCTGGCAGTGGGACCAGGATTTATCCCTGGTGCATGAGCTGACTTTTTGTAGCCCATTCCCTTTGGTGGGATACCTTGCTCAGCCTTGATACAGGGGCAAGGGGCTTGGTATGTCAGGCTTGTTGACTCCCCATGAGAGGTCTTATCCTTTCTGAGGAGTAGATGGGGAGTAAGGGGTAGGAGTAGGAGGAACTGTGGTTGGTATGTGAAAATGAATTTGTTTTTAAAAGAAAGCGTTCCGCCAGGTGGTGGTAGCCTTGGGAGGCAGAGACAGGCAGATCTCTGTGAGTTCAAGGCCAACCTAGTCTACAAGAGCTAGTTCAAGAACAGGCTACAGAAAAACCATGTCTCAAAAAACTAAAAAAGAAAGTGTTCCACTTCTAGTGTCAGAGCTGGAAGTAATGTGCCAGCATCCTGTGCTATTCTGTAGAGGGAGGCAAGCATTTTAAACACCGACTGCAAACACACTGTGGGTCACCTACATTGCTAAATACCCTCAGTTGTGCCCACACCACCCCTAAAGCCCCTACAGATATCGGCATCAGGGTCCCGCTCAAAGTCAAGAAGTTACCACCTGAATCTGACACCAAGCGAGAGCCCTCCAAGCAACTCAGAAACAAGTCACCTGAAGACACACATGAATTCAAATCGCTCTTCTCTCCACTCACCATCCTACAATTGTGGGACAGAATGGCACTCCAGAATGCGTCATTCAGGAAGGAGAAACAGGAGCCATACAAAAGCCATTGTCCCATCCACTGTGAAATTTGGCACGAACCAAGTCCTAAACTAGAACTGAATGTTACTGTGTGGGAATTATAGTCTCTGGCTTCTCCTAGGCTCTTTGTCATGTTCTTGAGAGGTGGTGAGTGTGACAGTTAATACTGTCAGCCTGACAGGCTCGAGGATCACTTGGGAGGGGTTACTAGATTAGATTATCAAGGTGGGAAGAGAGAAGGAGCTGTTCACGCCATTCTTCCTAACTGGGCTGTCTGGAAACCACGTGACCTGATGCTTGGCCCCTGCCTCCAGGGCTTCTTCACCATGAAGAACCACAACCTCAAACTGTGAGCCAAACAAACCCCTTGGGTTGTTTTTGCCAGGGTATTTTATCATATCGCAGACAAAGCAGTTGATAAGTGAGGCAGCAGAGTGTATTTCTGCCTGCTTTCTGTCCTTCAAGGGTCCAAGCGGTTTGTTTCACTAGACAGCTGGAGTTAAAGACAGTTGTGAGCTGCCTGATGCGGTGCTGGCAACTGAGCTCTGGTTCTCTGGGAGAGCAGCCGTGCAATGAGCCATCTCTCCAGTCCCCTGACTCAGAAGGTGTAACTGACTGAACATGGGAGTGGTGTCTCAACATGAACTAAACATAATCGTAAATCCCAGTTCCCTCAGCAAAGATAGGTGAGCTTTTGTTCCAGATAGTTAAGAAAATCTTAATGTTGGCTGTAGCAAGCTTTCTTGTCGGGCTACCTTTGGATCATCAACCCCCAAATATTGACATGGACACTTCTTATTAATTATGAAAGCTCAGCCTATAACTTAAGCTTCTTCCTAACTAGCTCCTAATTCTTAAATTATCCCTTATTTTTATTAATCTATGTTCTACCACATGGCTTATACCTCTATCCCATTCTGTGTGTCAGACTTGTTCCACACCTGGCTGTACCTCCTGCCTAGCTATTGGCCATTTAGCTCTTTATTAAACCAATCAGAAGGTTCCTTGGCAAAGACACATCTTCTCAGTGCACAAAAGATTATTCCACAGCAGCTGAGCCCTAAACAGAAAAGACTGTAGCCATTTCCAACAACAGAGATGCAGCTTCATGGCTCAGTTCAGAAAGCCCCTGAGCACCAACCACTGTAATCAGCAGACAAAGAAAAGGGGACTAGATTCTCTAACTTCCATTGTCCAGCTTGTCCAGTCTTCAGCAACGGATTTCCAAAGCATGCAAAGAAGCAGAAAAGACTCATGCTCACATTAACAATAGGAAACGTCCACAAGAAGCCGAAACATTGAACTTCCAGACAGAAATTTCATATCAGTTACTTTAAATACACTCACAGGTAACCATTTCCAAAGAATGTTTTAAATGTGTAAGAATGATGTCTTAGACGCAGAGTGTATCACTGAAGAGCGTAAGTTAAAAGTAAACACACAGAAATGCTATGCTCAAAAAGTACAGTAACCAAAACAAAACTTTCACTGAAAGAACTCAGTGATAGGCTCGAGGTAGAGAAAGAATCAGTGAATAGATCAGTTGAGGAAGCTGAGGAAGAAAATTTGTTTTTAAAAATTAAGAAAATGAAAGGAACCTCAGAGACTTGAGGTTCTGTTGAGCATGCCGCAGGGGCACTGGTGAAGATATCCTGAAAAGCTTCATGGAAATTCAGAAAGGAGGAGGAAAGACAGAAAGGACAGAACTGATAGAAGAAAATTTAGCCTCTGCATCTAAAAAGTTAAAAAATTCCAAGTTGTGTAACCCCAAAAAGACACACACATCACAGCCACAAACATCACAGACACTCACATAGACACACACATCACAAACACATCATGGACACACACATCACAAACACAAATATCACAGACACAAACATCACAAAAACTTCGTGGACACATCACGAACATAAACATCACAAACACTTTGTGATCCCACACATCACAAACATAAACATCACAAACACAAGCCACTATAGACCCTTCATGGACACACACATCACAGATACACATCATTATCCACAAGAGCCATTCTTTTTTCTTTTTCTTTTTTTGGTTTTTCGAGACAGGGTTTCTCTGTAGCTTTGGAGCCTGTCCTGGAACTAGCTCTTGTAGACCAGGCTGGTCTCAAACTCACAAAGATCCGCCTGCCTCTGCCTCCCGAGTGCTGGGATTAAAGGCATGTGCCACCACTGCCCTGCTCACAAGAGCCATTCTTAAAGCAACTTGTTACTGAAAAGCAGCAGGATAAAGGTGACCCATCATATGCAAGGGATTCCCCTATCACGCTAATGTCTAATATGTCCTCAGAAACTGGAGGTCAGGAGCAGTGCACTGACAAATAAAGCCTAAGTGCTAAACCCAAGAATTCTGTATCTGGCAAAAGGGGTTAATTAAGTTCCCAGCACTTACATCAGGTGACTCACAACTGCCTATAACTATAATTCCAGGGGATCCAACTCCCTCTTCTGGCTTCTTTGGGTACCAGATATGCACGTGGTACACATACATACATAAAGGCGCTCACACATATACAATAAATAAATAAATATGGATCAGTGGTTAAGAACACTTTCTACTCTTACAGAGGACCCAGCTTCAGTTCCCAGAACCCACATGGTGGCTTGCAAGCACCTTAAACTCCAGTTCCAAAAGATGTCACCCCTCCTGGCGTCTATAGGCTCCTGGACACGTGTGATGCACACACACAAAACACAGGCTTACACACACACACACACACACACACACATGTAATGAGTAAAAGGGGAGATCAGGACAATCTTAGATAAACAGGGATTATATTGCTTTCAGACTGAATAGGAAGTGCTAAAGGAAGACCTTTTTTAAAAAATATTTATTATGTATACAATATTCTGTCTGCACATATGCCTGCAGGCCAGAAGAGGGCACAAGACCCCATTACAGATGGTTGTGAGCTACCATGTGGTTGCTGGGAATTGAACTCAGGACCTCTGGAAGAACAGGCAATGCTCTTAACCTCTGAGCCATCTCTCCAGCCCTCAAGGAAGACCTTTCACAGAACAGATAAAAAGACAGGATCCAACTATATACTGTCCGTGTTATGCTCTTCAACACTCTTGACAGTGGACTGTAGGAATGATAACTAAAATATATCTGGGGAGCATGCACTAATGTCATATGTTAAACTTGAAGACAAAAACTCTTTAATGGAGGCAAAGCAGAATAAGAGGTGGAGCCATCAATAATAAGCAACAGTTATGAACATAAACAACATGGTCATATGTAACAGGACCTCAAAATTCATGAAATGAGCTGGGCGGTGGTGGTGCATGCCTTTGATCCCAGCACTCAGGAGGCAGAGACAGGCGGATCTTTGTGATTTCGAGACCAGCCTGGTCTACAAGAGCTAGTTCCAGTGCAGGCTCCAAAGCCACAGAGAAACCCTGTCTCAAAAAACAAACAAACAAACAAAAATTCATGAAACGAAAGCTGAACAGAAGGAAAAAAATAAAGTAGTAATTGTAAATTTCTAGTACCTCACATTCCAAAATCAGAACAGCAAGATAGAGAGCATCGGCAAGGAAATGGGAGATTTGAGCAACACTAAGTTGACAGGTCTACAGGATACTCTACTAAAGCCAAACATGGACACACATGCCTGTAATTCCAGGACCCAGGGGCAGGCAAGTGGCTCTCAGGACTTGGTAGCCATCTAGTCTACAGAGTGAGTTCTAGGCCAGCCAGAGCTACACAGTGAGAGCTGATGTGGGATGTCTTTCTGCATATGTGTTGCTTTTATTTGCTAATGAGTAAAACTTCTTTGTCCTATGGCAGGGAAGACTATAGCCAGGTTGGAAGAGGTATAGAGAAAGATTAGGCAGAATTAAAGAGACGCCATGTAGCTGCCCAAGGAGACAGACGCCATGTAGCTGCCCGAGAAGCAAGAGGTAACAAACTATGAGCCTTTTGGTAAAATCCAAAATAATAGAAATGGGTCAATTTAAAATGTAAGAGCTAGCTAGGAATATGCCTAAGCTGTAGGCCAAGCAGTGTTGTAATTAATATAGTGTCTGTGTGATTAATTGGGTCTGGATGACTGAGAAATTAACGAGTAGTCTCCACCTACAAAGAGCTGCTTTCAAAAAATAAAAGCAGGCAGACCAAAAGCTCCTTTGCTCAACAAAGGATACATGTTATTCTGAAGTGCACAGAGAGCCTCCCCCAGTATAGACAGACCATGTGTTAGGTCAGAAAACATCTCAACAGATCACCCAAAGTTTATTCTCCAATAAGAAAGGAGTAAAATTAGGAATCAGCAGCAGGAGAAAATTGGGAAATTCACAAATATGGGAAAGTCAATACAACTGTCATCACTCATGGCTCAAAGAAAATCAACACGTCTAAAATTAAATCTAAATGCTGGGTGGTGGTGGCGCACGCCTTTAATCCCAGCACTTGGGAGGCAGAGACAGGCGGATCTTTGAGTTCGAGGCCAGCCTGGTCTACAAGAGCTAGTTCCAGGATAGGCTCCAAAGCTACAGAAAAACCCTGTCTCGAAAAACCAAAAAAAAAAAAAAGGTACATTAAAATTAAATCTAAAATATCGTCAAAATTGTAGGTAGCAAGAGTAGAGAAGGCTCAGTACAATCAGCGATGAAAGAAAGATCACTGCTGCTGATCCTGCATCACGAGAGGACCTGATAATAACAAGATTGACAAAGCTCAGCCATGCACAACAGTTGCTTCTGTGAGGATACCTGCCTGGAAACTGTCTGTCAATCCTGGAGTGATGTCATCCATGACACCTGTCCTTACTGAATGGATCACTGCTCCAAACAGCTCCTGCCAACCCCTTCATTTTGCCTAAAAATCTTTCCTATATCCCTCTGCATACCTGAAAGCACCATCTACCGTGACACTCAGAGTCCCGTTTCTAGTTGTGCTCCTGAATAAATTAAGATTTTTGTTTATGTGAACTATTAATAATCAAAACAATTTTCAACAAAGGGCAGCCTAGGACCAGATGGCTTCACTGGTGGATTCTTCCAAACTTTAAAGAATAATTGATGATAATCATCCATCGTCACAAGGCAAAGGGAGAGGAATAACACTTTATAACTCATTCTAAAGACATTATTAAAATTATCCACCAATATCTCCTTATACATGTGAAAATCTCAGCAAAATACTTGCAAAAATTGAACATTATATAAGATTATATGCCACAATGGAAAGTGGATTAAAATTATTAAAAATCAATGTGAGATGATTCAGGGCATAAAGGCACCTGCTGCCTAGCCTGACCATCTGAGTTTGATCCCTAGAACCAAATGGTAGAAGAGACTCAAACCCCTCCCTCCCCCCAAAAATGTGCCCTGCTTGCAAGGTCTATTTGTGTAGTGAGGTATATGCTCACATGCACACACACACAATTTAAAAACATTAAATTTTTTTTAAAAGATAATAAAAGGTTTTGGCAAGGATGTGGAAAACCTGGAGACCTCACATATTGGTGGTAGGAGTAAAAGAAAAAATTCCACTTCAGGAAACACTTTACTATTTCCTTGAAAAGAAAGAACTGGGAAGATGAACTCACACAGAACATTATAGATGAATTTTTCACAATAGCCTTTCTCCTAACAGCCCGAAACTTGTGCGACCTAAGAGACACCAATGGGGTATCTAGACAAAATGCAATCCATCTGTACACCAAAATAATATCCAACCATCCTGGGCATGTACAAGACTGCAGAGATAAAAGTGAGTCCAGGTATTCAACTTGTATGGAAAGGACAGGGAGTGAGAAAAGAATCTGTTAGAGCACGTCCTGGGTCATTCCAAACGACACATCACAGTGGCTGGAATAAAGAAGAAAAGGAACAGTTGAACTCCCACTGCTGATAAGAATGTTAAATTACATATCCACTTCTTAAAACATTTTGTCAGGTTAATTTAAACATCTTACCATGACTCGTGACATCCCATAATATAGGCAAACATGTCTGCACACATACCTGTGCACACACGTAGAGTTGGTTTATTCTTAGAAATTCAAAAGAAATAAAAGTTGTAAATGACCTAGATATCCACTAACAATTGCAAATAAACAAATTGTGGCTCACACAAACAATGGACTCGCATTTAGGAAAGGTAAGCTACTAACACATGTGAGAAGAGAGAAAGAGAGAGAAACCTAAGAGCATAAAACATGTCCGGGATAGCCTGGGGTGGAAAGGAGTTCACTGACTGCAAAAGGATGCCAGGGAGGTTCTCGGGTGGCTAAGTGTGTATACACAACTTCATCCGGAAACTCATATACGTGGCTAACCGGCTCTGCTTTGTGTACAGATTACACCTCCATAAAGTCTGGGGGAAAGCCTTTAGAATCCAATTCTTCCTTGCTGTCTTCACTCTTAACTTCCTGATGGAAATCACTGTCATGCGCTACCTGGCTTTACAAGCCGCTGTTCTTTCTACTTGTTTCCTTTTGGCCTATTCCCAACAGTTCAGTCTGGTCACTCTGTTAAAACACATGTTACAGACGGGCTGGAGAGAGGTCTCAGCAGTTGAGCGTCCCACTGCTCTTCCAGGGGACTGAGTTCATCCAGCAGCACTGCAGACAACTAACTTGCAACTACTCATTTCTCCAGCTGCAGGGGATCGAGACCCTCCTATGGCCTCTAAAGATACTGTACTGATGTGGCACAATACAAACACACACATAAAGAAAACCAAAAATAAATCTTAAAAAACGGAAGTCATATTACATCATTTGCTCAAAATATGGAGTGCTGTGGTATTTGCACATCACCCATATACCTCGCTCTGTAGGCAAAGATGCCTCAGACCCTGATCCTCCTGTCTCAGATCTCCAGGGTGGGTACTGTAGATATATGTGATGCCACCGCCCAGTGTATGGAGTGCTAAGGTCAGAACCCATGGCTTCATGAATGCTAGGCAAGCACTCTAGCGCTGAACTACACCCCAGCCTCTCCTGGTGTGTGTTCAGCACATGTGCAAAGTCCTTGAAATGTTTTTAAACCTCAGCTGATTGAATCCAAAACCCTAATACAAAGGATCCGCTGTTTGCCATTTAATTTCTAGATATTGCGACCTTTGAAAAATAGCTTAGATTTCTAATTTTACTCAAGAAACTTACTTTGTATGACTCCAGTCTATTCACATTTATTGAGGCATATTTTATGGTCTTTCACAGTGAGCATTATGGGCCCCTGGAAACAAGACAGACTTCTCTGCTGTGCATAGTGTTCTGTGGATGTCAATCACGTCTGGATGGCTTGATGGTGCCATCCATTTCTCCTACGTTCTTAATGACTTGGGCAAGGCCTACTTGTAAGAGGTTACTAAATCTCTCATTAAAATCTAAATGTTCTGTTTCCCTTCAGTTGTAGCACTTATTGCATGGTGTGTTTTGAAACTCTAATTTTGATACACAGCTGTAAAATCTCTCATGGATTACCCCTTTTATTATTATGGACGCATTATTAAGATTTCGGTCTAAAAGTTTATTTTCATCTGACATTAAGCTACCAATTCTACTTGTCACATGCTTGCTGCTTGTATAACCTCCCTTTCCCTGCCTTTTCATCTAAACCAGCAGTTCTCATCCTGTGGGTCCCGACCTGTGGGGGGGGGGTTAAATAACAGTTTCACTGGGGGTCAACTAAGATCATCGAAAACACAGATATTTACATTACGACTTATACAGTAGCAAAATTACAGTTATGAAGTAGCATCAGAAATAGTTTTATAGTTGGGAGGTCACCACATATGAGGAAATGTATTAAAGGGTCTCAGCATCAGGAAGGTTTAGATGCCAAACCCATTAGTGCCTCTATATAGAAACTGTCCTGATCCTAGATCCACATATTGGTATGTTTTAGATGCTTGTTGGTATAGACGGACACTGAACATTTGTTTTCCAGCCGCCCAGACCCGAAATAATCACACAGAAACTATATTAATTAAAACATTGCTTGGCCTATTAGCTTAGGACTCTCATTAACTAACTCTTACATCTTAAATTAGCCTATTTCTATTATTCTATGCATTGCCACAAGGCTGTGGCTTACTAGGTAACTTGACATCTGTGTCCTTGGGCAGCTTTGACTCTTCCTATTTTCTCTTTGACTCTGCCTACTTTCTCTCTATATCTCTGTTCTGATTTCCTGCCTGGCTTTATTCTGCCCTGCCATAAAACCCAAATCAGTTTTTTTATTAACCAAAGGTAATAAGCATATTCACAGCATACAGAGAAGTATCCCACATCATATTGGTATGTAATAACTAAACTACTCCAAAACCCAGAACCTTAAAACAACCATCAATCTCTTAAGATCTTTTTGTTGGTATTTGTTTTTGTTCTTTGACATGGGGATCTCTCTACATGGCCATGGATGTCCTGGAATTGTCCTCAAATTCAGAGATTTGCCTGCCTCTACCTTCCAAGTGCTGAGATTAGCACTGTGAGCCACCGTGCCCAGAATTATCTTTAATTATCTTTTAAGAATCTTTGGTTAACAAAAAAAGCCCAGGACCAGATAGTTTCAGCTCAGAATTCTACAAGACTTTCAAAGAAGAACTAATACCAATACTCCTCAAATTATTCCACACAATAGAAACAGAAGGAACATTGTCAAACTCTTTTTTTTTTTTGGTTTTGGGAGACAGGGTTTCTCTGTAGCTTTAGAGGCTGTCCTGGAACTAGCTATTGTAGACAAGGCTGGCCTCGAACAAACAGAGATCCACCTACCTCTGCCTCCCAAGTGCTGGAATTAAGGTGTGCACCACCACCGCCCGGCGCCAAACTCTTTTTATGAGGCTACAATTACCCTGATACCCAAACCACAGAAAGACATTACTAAGAAAGAGAATTACAGACCAATCTCACTCATGAACAATAATGCAAAAATACTAAATAAAATACTGGCAAATCGAAT
>JAQHUG010000107.1:1734946-1745935 GCA_028555095.1 Dicrostonyx torquatus | reverse complement strand
TAATCTACATGGGAAGTAGAAAGTAGAAAAAGACAAGATCTCCTGAGTAAATTGGGAGCATGGGGACCTTGGGGGAGGGTTGAAGTGGGGAGGGGAGAGGCAGAGAAGGAAGCAGAGAAAAATGTAGAGCTCAGTAAAAATCAAATAAAAAAAAGAATCTTTGGTTAAAAATGTTGTCAAGGCTTGGACGAGCAGTTCTGGTCTTTTATTGTAGCCATCGGTGTGGCCTTTGCCATCTATAACAGAGATGGAAGGTCAATCAGGTCTCAAGGCAGTTTGTTGGCACTTTGATGCTTCTCCGTGTGGTGTAGGCTTGTTCATCATACGGTGTCCTGAATTTCTTAGGTGGTGAATTGCTTCTAATCACTGTCACACGGTTACCCGAGTTTACATCTTAGGTGGTGAATCCCTTGTAATCACTGTCCCATTTTCTTCCTTACTAACAGAGGCACACACCCCCTCCCACCATGGTGATTGATCTTTAGGCATGGTGTAGTCTGGGGAGGGCACCTGTGTCTACTACTCTCAGAGGATGTGCAGACATCCACTCAATAACCAGGTCAGAGTTATACAGTTTTTTCCTCTTGCCAGCAACTGCTTTAGGAATAGGGTTGGGGCAGAGCCCCAGATAAAGCTGAGAGTAAAATCAGGACAACTTCCTGGGATATGTTCAAAAAAAAAGGCCCATCCTAACAATTCCCCTGAATGCATTTTGTCTGTGTATGAAATTGCCAAAGAACAAACTCCATAGAAGTCAAACAATTTAAAAGGAAGGTCTCTCCGGCTCTTGATCCTACTGTCTACACTTCATGCTGCACTAAAGAGCCCCAGAGCCTGGATCACCTAGCCTCGACCTCTGACCTACTATTACAACCTACCTCACAGCAGCCGATAATTGTCTCTTTTGGCCAAGTGACTGTGTGGCTGAGAGCAGTCCAGGTGGCGCTGAGTTTGTTTTGTCTACCTTCATTTCTTCCCAGGCCTCCTCCTTGTATGCCTTCACAAAGTGACAGACAGTGAGCAGTGTTGGCTTCAGTGGTGCTGGAAGACCAGGTGTGGCGTTTTAGGGGTGAAGTTAATCAGAAGCCATAGAGAGACCATTACAGCAGAGTGTGAAGACAGCAAAGTCCTGTGAACAAGACCCTGCCAGGCGTGGGCTCATCACCCTGAGGTTTGTGTTTTCTGGCACCCCGCTGTGACTTCTCTCTCCAACATGCTTTGAGCCACAGCCAGGGAGGGCAGCCTGTGATCTCCGCGCTCTCTGATCTGCTCCTTTAGCTCCCCTAGAATCGTCTTCTTATGGCAGTGTCTCGGTTTGATGGGGACCATGACGTGGTTAATGTTCTCACGACAAGAAGATTGTGAACTCAGTGCATTGGGTCAACACGGAGGCTCAATGGCTTCAATAGCTTTCCTGCTTTTCTCCTTTTCAAAGGAAGTTCCTTTGGACAGAGGCCATTAATGGACATTCTATCCATCAGAATTCAGCATACAGACAGAATTGTCACCGTTTTTCTACTGGGAAAATTTGCTAATTTGGCTTTAAAAAAATGACTCTTTGAAATGCCAAGGCAATGTTTGATAGTTTTTATTTTTGCTTTTTTAAAAAATTCATTTATTTTATGTGTATGAGTGTTTTGCTTGCATGTATGCCTGTTATGTGCATTCCTGGTGCCCGAGGGGTCAGAGGAGGGTGGGGAACTCCCTGGATCTGGAGTTATAGATGGCTGTGAGCCGCCACCATGCTGAGAATTGAACGGGGCGGGGGGGGGCGTCTTCTGCAAGAACAACAGGTGCTCTTGATGGCTCAGGAGTTTTGGAAATTGGAACAATGGTTTCCCATCACCCACACAAGGCATTTAACTGCACAGCTGTACAGTTGTCAAGATGTCCTTTCTACCTCAAGCACATCAGCAATGGCAAGTGGAGCCAATAATTCTGTCACGATGTCATACATCAGGACTATGGCAAGGCAATATAGTTTCAGTTTCCCTCAGCTTCTCCTCCCCTCACCCCAGCCATGTTTGTAACAAGTGGGCGGGGCTAGTGGGATGGGGTTCATCAGTAAGATGCTTACCTGTGGGAGGCCCTGCATTCTACTCATAACCAAACAAATACTTGTTTTAAACACTGTCCTCCCTCGGTCTCTCCACAAGTGTCTACTGAGTAAGGTGTAAGGTTTCATTCAGTTCCACTCCTTCACCGCTAACCCCCTTTTGACAATATATTTCTAAGCCTTGGGGTGGATGCTCTGATGGACTAATGGGGGATCATCCAGGGAAACCACCCAGGATACCGGCTGCTTCTTCCCAACGCACTATTGTCAGGAAATCCAGGCAGCCAGCCCTGAAACTTTTCCCCCTGGGTTATCAAGAGTCTGAGACAATTGATGACATTACATCGGTCGTTCATTTGAGATTCGTGGAACCCATGAAAATCAATAGTTTTCCATTATCAGGTCCAGCTGGGTCACTGGTCTGTCAATGAGCTGTTACAATTGCTGTACAGGGGTGAGCCTGACCAGTCAATTGCTGCTGACAGGAGGAAAACATGCTGACAGGCACGAGGACAAGTCAGAACACAGATTTGCACTTCAGCCTGCTATCCGAGGAGATTCAGAGCAAGGCCATTGTCAAGACATAGGGCACACTCCTTGGGAGGTCTGGGGCCAGCCTAAACCCCCTGGTTTGATAGCACAAGCACCTAAGGGTCTGGCCTGGCTCTAGACATGCAGCTTCTGTAATGACTTCTCTGTAATCCGTACCTTTGTTAGAAGGTGAAGGGACCAGCCAGAACTGTCTCAGGACAGACCACAAGGCATTCAGAGCAAGACCAGGGGAAGGAACCTTCTATTGCTGAGTCTGATGAAGCTGTGCATACTTGTAGAATACAAAAATCGAAGGAAAAACCAAAAAAAAAAAATCGAAAGAAGACGGCTAGGGAGATGCTCAGTGGGTAAAAGGGGTGCTTACTGTGCTAGCATGAGGCCCTGGTCCCAAGTACCTGTGTTAAAGCCAGCTGTAGGGGTGAACACCTGAAATCCTAGAGCTGGAGTGGCAGAAACAGGAGGATCATGGGAACTCACTGGCCAGCTTTTCTGTCTGTCTTTCTTGTTAAAGACTGGTTTAAACCATTTTGTATGTGCCTAAGTGTTTTTGCCTACATGTATGTAACTATATTATGTGTGTGTCATACCCAAGGTGCCCAGAAAATGGTGGTAAGACCCCTGAAACTGGAGTTTCAGATGGCTGTGTGCTGTCATGTGGGTGCTGGGAACTGAACTTGAGTCCTCTGCAAGAGCAGTCAGTGCTCTTAATTGCTGAGCCATCTCTCCAGCCCCACACTATTCTTAAGGACTCCATAAATGCCAGGTTCAGTAGGAAACCTTTTCTCAAAAAGAAGGGTGGGGGAGTGATAGAAGATACTCTCACACGCACACGCATACATGAATCTGTACACATGCATCCACATGTACATACAATGTTTTTACAAGGTAAAGGGGGGAAAGCGGACCAGTCTAGCCAACCTGAGTAAGCATGTTGCAAAGGGGTGTTGACTGAGGATACAGGGGCCTCAAGCATCCTGCATCTGCTCTATCTACTGGATACTCTAACATCATCCACACTTTGGTCTCACTAGGAGATATTTAACCAAACTAACAGGCCTGCCTGATACCTGAATCTCTAGCCCTCTGTCTGAAGCAGTGGGAGGCAGGATGACTAGGTTAGTCTTGCCTCGCCTGTAATTCAGAAGTGGGCCATAGGGTGGTAAGCATGGGACAAGTCTCTTAACTGCCTTATGTAATCAAATGGAGGCATCCCTGCCTAGCCTACTGCACCACATGGTTGTAACAAGATGCAGAGTAAGGCCAAGTTAAAGAGCTCTGGCTAGGTCAGCTGCCTGTTCCTTACAGTTCTGTTGCTGTGATAAGATACCATGATCAAAGCCACTTACAGAAGGAAGCCTTTACTTGGGCTTCCTGTTCTAGAGGGATAAGAGTTCATAAATCAAGGGAGAATGACAGCAAGGAGCAGGAAGCTGAGAGCTCACATCCTAACAAGCATGAATCAGAAAGAGTGATCTCAGAGCCTGCTCCAACCACACTTCCTTCATCAAGGCTGTACCATCTAAACTTTCCCAAATGGTGCCATCAACTGCCAAAGACTGAGGGCATCTCTCAATCAATCTGCCACAGGGCGTTTGCATATCTGTCTGTCTGTCTATCTCTCTGTCTTACTCTCTAGAAGCTATCTTGTGTTGAAAAGTTTGGAAGCAACTGAAAAAAATCCTTGTTGTAAATTAGCTATTTAGGGGCTAGATTGACCATTGTCCTCATTTGTTTAATATATAAATGAGCTTAAAAAAAAAGTCACCATGAATGAAACCCAGAATTCAGAAGACAGCTCAAAAGTCTCAGTGGGTTTTGCATGTCTCCTTAATGTTGAGGAGGGTATATAAAGGCAGCAGAGGGGACAGGCTATGCTGTCCGGGATTCAGCACGCTGTGGAGCTTCCAAAGCATCGTAGACTTTTTTGACGTGAAGGCCTCCTTGCGCTGGTTGGCTTTCAGATATCAAACTTTAGGAATCCCAAAGATAAATATTTTGAATTTGTTTCAATATTATGATTTTTAATTTTCCACTCTTATTAACGTCTTTCAACCATTAAAGTATAGCCCCTCGATGCCCGCAGTCTTGGGCTGAACCATTTGGAAGTCAACATTTACTCGTGTTCTCTCATCAAAACTAGTATTCAACTGTGTTACTGGAAGCCGACTAGCTGGGTTCCCCTCCCAAAATCATTTTCATTAAGTGAGGTTTCTCTTTTTCTTTCTTTCTTTCTTTTTTTTTTTTTAAAGAGTTTTAACAAGAGCAAATTTGCCAGTAATTAGATGAGCCAGTCTTATGTCTTCCAGCACTTGGAAGCAAGGAATTCACCAGAACCCTCATCGCATTAATTAAAAAGAATTTATGTTTTTTTAATAAAATGCTTCATGTTTTAGCTCCTTTCTTCCTGCACCAAATGTGATTATGTGGGGGCTGAAGGGAATTCAGGTTAATATGTTGACACACTTAACAATGCAGGGGCACGCTGCACAATACGCTTCACTGGTTTGGTTCAGTCCACCCCCTGACAGGGCCTAATCATCCTGTGCCCTAAAGGCAGAGGCAGAGAGAGGATTTTAATTACTGCTCTGTATGCAAGTTTGCCAGCATTAAATTGAGACATAATTAGGCCTCTGAATTTTAATAATTGTCCTAGCTAATTGGGCAGACAAGTACGTTATGCAGCATGCCGTGATTAGATAATTAGTATTTCCAAATGACAAAATTGGACTCTTGATTACAAATTCTACATGAAGGGGGGAAGGTAGCAAGCAGATCTTTACAAGTCTATTAAGGGAGAGTTTAGCGATGTTGGTAATTTAAAGTTCATTAGGAAGCCACATTTCACTCTCTGAGCTGGGTGTCTGGGACAAGGGCCTCTGGCCTCTGCCTTCCACTTAAGGCTTTGCCCAAGAAGGCTGTTCTGGAGTTTTATAGGCTCTCCCCTTTCCTCCCCACTCCTACCATCTCTTTCCCTCCCTCCCCTCTCTTCCCCATTCCTCCCCTCCTCCACATTCTTCCCCCTCCTCTGCCTCTTCCCTATCCCTCCCCTCTCCATTCCTCCCCTCTTTTCTCTATTCCTGCCTTCTCTTCCCTATTACTCTTCCTCCCCGCCACTACCCCCTCCCCCACGACTACCCCCTCTCCCACCACTACTTTCCCTCTCCCCACTACTCCCCCACCACTATTCCCCTCCCCCACTACTCTTTCCTCCTCCAACAACTGGCCTTGGCTAAAGCAGTGTGGGTGAACCACAGGCACTAACCCTGAGAAAGAGATTCTGGATTTGGGAAGAAAGAGGAAATGACATTCCCAGATCAGGGAAATCCCACTGAGGCTTTTTCTTGCAAATTACTCCCCTTCCAGGCTGACCTGGAACTCACTACATTGTCCAGACTGGCTACTAACTCTACCTGCTCCAGCCTCCCAAGGTGCTGGGATTATAAGTATGAGCTACCATGCCCAGCTTTCTTTCTTTATCATTAGCCCACTAAAACAGTTTGGTAAAAACAAAACAAAACAAACAAACAAACAAACAAAAAAACACAAGCAAACAAAAAAACCCACTAAATCAAAAATTTTAATTTTTCTAGGCAGTCCATATCTTTAATCTCAGCACTGGAAAGGGTGAGGCAGGGAGATGACATAAACTGGAGGCCATGAACTCAAAAAAGAAAAGACCAACCAATAATCACTATCATTTAAAATCTTTGGTCTATTGTTGGGGTGAAAAGCATGAGTTTCCAAGACTGTCGGGGCTTGGATACCCACCACCAAAGCAATATCTGAAAGGCTGGGTCCTGCAGTCCCATAACTGAATAGAGTGTTGGGATGGGGTACCTTGTCAGCAGGCGTGCCTAGAGTTGTTTTTTAATCAAAAAGAATATTATTTTTATGCAAACCAGAATCCTTCCAAAAAGGATTATAGTTGTTTTCTGAACGACTGCTGGAAAGCTTGCTAAAGGACATTCAGAACGACGATAAGGAAAACAGCAATGTCTCCATGGTTTGGACCAGTCTCAACAGCCCACCAGCATTTCTTATGATTTTCCTAGAACTGTTTGCCATGGTTGTTCATGGCTGATGATGACTTCAATTCAGGATACAATGTTTCCCATAGTGGACACACTCCACATCGCCCTGAGCACCCCTGCAGGACCTTGAGGCCTGAGGAAGAAGGAACGCTTGTGGTTGGAATGCAACCATTCGGCCAGACGCTTGGAAAAAGTCTAGGGATGGGAGGGAATGGGAGGAATAACCCTTATGCCTGGCCTGTGGTGTCAGCAGTAGGGGTGGTCTGTGTCTCAGAGAAGTCGGTGCAGAGCCCTCGCAGCTCTTTCCAGTTGCCAAGAGAAGCATCACGAGGGGAGGGAGGGATAACTGTCATAAGGATTTTTCTCCCCTGCCACACAATGCCTCTCTCCCTCTCTCGCTCTCTCTCTCTCCTTTTTTTTTTAAAGAAGTGAGTTTATGACTGATCGCTCAACACCTTGTTGGTTCTGATTGCAGAAAACACACCTTATAAATATATGATAACCACCCTGTAATAGAGAGTGTGACAATTTACTTCACAGTGCGTTTCGGGCTGCTAATTGATCGTTTCAGTCCAGGGATGATTTGGAATAAATTATAGCCATCAAAAGGATATCACAGCTCATTTTGGTGGAAGGCTTTCCACGTCGCTTCGCGTTCATCTCCGGAAGAGGGCCGATTACACCCGGCAGGCTGAGAAGCAGGGAGGGGGAGCGGCACCCGCGTGGAGGCGGATGGAGGGCGGAGTCTGGGCAGCAAGGGGCGGGTTTTGGGCGTGGCCTCTTAGAGGGCGTGACTTGGGCGGTGTCGCACGCCCGCCAGGAAGCTGCAGCTCCGTGGCCCGACAGTAGAGGCCTCCCTTCCGGGGAGACTGCGCCGGCTGAGCTCGGCTGCCCGGCGAGGTCCCCGCACGGCCGGCTGGCCCGGCGCGGTGCTCCCCGGTCGCTGTCTTCCGCTGCAGGCGGCGGAGGCGCCGGGTGTCGGAGGTGAGCGTGGCCCCTGGGGCCCTGCTTGGGGCGGGTGCTCGCACGCGGGGCTCGCACACCCTGAGCCCCGCGTGCAGTCGGGGGAGCAGGGCGTCGCGGACGCGGGCTCGCGGGCGGGAAAGCGCGTGGGGGCGAGCTCTGTCCTGGGTATGCCGGGTTCTCAGCTGCCTCCGGACCCACCCGGGTCGGCCCAGCCGGAACCACGGTCCCTGCGCCCCAGGCGCTTTACCCCGGTCCCTGCGGGGTCGCCCGCTGAGCTTCCCCAGCTCGCGGGTGGACCGTTGGGTGGTGACGGTGGAGTAGACCACCCAAAGGCCGACCTGCTGGATGGGGTTGGAATTGGGGAAACCTGCTGTCCTCCTCCGATCGCGAACCCTCGACGGTCCCTGGCACTGCCCAGGAGGCGCTCTGCAAGAAGGAACGAGTCCCTTAGGCTCCCCTAGCTATCCCTCAATCTAGCCCTGTGCTCCAAACCGGCCCTCTCACCAGGTGCTCGGTTTTGTTCTGTCGTTTTAGATACCGTCATGCTAATACAGTACAGTGATGTCTCTGGTGACTTTGACAGCCGTCATCATGCCAAGCTATTATGAAATGTGATATCAGTGCATTCTGGAAAGACCGATAATATATAAACCAGTTCTCGACACAGAATCTCATAAGGAAACATCTGAGGCTATCAGAGATTTTAGTTCATACACTAAAGATATTTTGTGCTTGGTTGACATCTTTCCAATTGCTGAAGGAAGTAGAAACACCATTCTGTAAGTGTTTGTCTGTGTACTCACAGCAGCCGCATAGGAAGGAGCCTTTCTCTTTTTCTTCCATTCATATCAAGGAGCAGGCGGGTATAGCATCTTGTAGCCTCTTGAACTGTCCACAGGAAGTTAATGAGAGTTCTGGGATACCAAATGCTTTCTAAAACTGCAAAAACTGCAACATTTAAACTCAGATTTAAGACCTGTTTGTCAGGGTGGTAATTCCATGGACCAAATCCTGGGGAACGCCAATGGTGGGGTTACTTTTGCAGTGAACTCCATGTACACTCCCCACAGCACGTTTCTCTTTTTGTCTATCTATGCTATTCTTTAAGTGTCGTTACAGACTCTTACAGGGTCACTATAAAAGTTTAATAGTTGTTTAAATGTAACATTATTTCCTGGTTACAAAAAAACAAGGAACAGAATTATTAAAGAACTAAAACCTGTGATTTCTTATTTATACTGATGGGAAATTTATGCTCACTAAGGGAATGAAACTTATTAGGAATCAGAAAATTCTCTCCAACTGTATCCTTGTCACAGCATCGTGAGTTTTGCTTTCTCAAACTTTGTAAACAAAGTTTAAAAGGTTTACCTGACTTATGGGCATATAATATTCATTTAGCTATTTTGGAATGCAGTTTTCCGAAAAGTTGCTCCTTGTATGGTATGCCAGGCTGCTTAGCTAGATGTAAATGAAAATAAATTTTTAGTTAAAATTGAAGCCACTTAACTTTGTTTTCTAAGCCCAACTTCAAATAAGAATTGCATACAATTAAGTCATGCCAACAAAACACATCCTAAATAGTCATGCACACACCTGGTTAAAATTAACTGGTTTAGCAGAAATAGGAAGCATACTCAGGATATTTGCTCCATTGATCTGTACTTATATTTTTTCTTAGATAATGCTTGAAATCATTTTCACCAGTAACGTCACCCTTGATTATCAAAACATTTTGTGTGAAATCTGAAAGATGCACTTAATGTAAAATTTTGTTAAGTTCAATAATGAAAGAAGTTAGGGATGATTTTATTCCTAATACTGTGCTATAGCGCTTAGTAACTAAGATATGACTGTATTTTTACAATGTACATGCATAGTTTGGTGTGCTCTTATTCAGCTAACTGCGCTGGAAGCCTGCCATGTTAAAACGATGCTTCTGCCACTCAGACATCTTCCGCAGCTCTCCACCCACGAACACATCTTGTTTTAAAAGACTTTGAAAAGTCATTTATTTCTTCCTTTACCACCTGAAGGAGAAAGTGTACAACCAAACCAGAGTAGTACCATCTGAGTCCAAAACAAACTGAAAAACAATTTGGATCGCTTTCTTGGGTGGCTTTTAAATTAGTTCTACTGTTAGTTTACCAATATGGTTTGAAGAATGGCACCATCCTTGGCATGAGAGTAGTTACCAAGGGGCAGTTTGAAGGGAAGTTCTCCTCTGGAATTATAAGTTGTTTTTAACTGTCTCTGAAGGACTCGTTTGTGAGTACAGTAAGTACATGTACTATAGCAGTGCATTGGTATGTACTGTGGAGACAGATTACACAGAAAGCTATACTAGGAAGAGTTTGGTTGGGCCAGATGTATTACACACACCTTTAACCCTAGCACTCTGGAGGCAGAACAGTGGATCTGTGTGAGTTTGGGGCTAGCCTGGTCTACACAGTGAGTTCCTGGTTACGCAGTGAGAACCTATCTTCAAAAAATAGAAAATAAAAAAGACTGATTACTTGATTTTGGATTTTTATGAGACTTCATAATTCTGGCATGATTTTTTAAACTATTTATAATATGTGGTTGAGTTATTTTTTTAAATCATAATCTTCTAGCTAAAATTGGGTTGCACTGTAATGTTACATTAAATTGGTATTATACATTCCTTGAACTATAAAAGAACAAGAGTCAAAAATTCTTCAGCCATCCTTACACTATAAGTAGATCTAAACTGTGAACTAAACCATTTGTAATTTTTAAGTTTGTTATGAATAATATAAACCATAAAGTATGTATGTAGTAATAACTTTATATTACTGTTATAATAGCATCCTATTACAAAAAACACAGAGGCATGAGACTCCTAACCTGCTGACTTTAAGCCCTGAGGATCTTCAAGACCAGAGTGTGGATGATGGGGTAGAGGAAGCACAGGAAAGGAGAATCAGGGAAAGAAAAAGTGTGTGGTCAGGGCTTTGAAGTAGTTTAGTTCTTTTGAAGGAAGGACCATGAATTGCTCTCCCAAACTCCAGGAATAAATTTAGAAGTTGTATAAATAAGTCATATTCAACTCCAGCTAAGACTGGGAAATCAAGAAAAGCATACAAATGTAATTAGAAGAAAAAATATAATTAGCTGAGTAAGAATATTTATGAGTTCAGGTCCAGTACTTTTATTTAGTATTATAGAGAGGGCTATGAGCTTATTTGTGATTAATGCCAATATCAGTGTCTTAATTACCGTTCTTTTGCTGTGATGAAATACCATGACCAAGGCAACTTATTAAAGGAAACATCAAACTTGGGGTTCCCTTACAGCTTTAGAAGTTTTGTCCACGATCATCTTGGTGAAGAGCATGCAGGGCAGACAGGCAGGGCAGGGCAG
>JAQHUG010000107.1:1723978-1734735 GCA_028555095.1 Dicrostonyx torquatus | reverse complement strand
CAGGGCAAACAGGCAGGGCAGGGCAGACAGGCAGGTAGACAGACAGGCAGGGCAGACATGCAGACAGGGCAAACAGGCAGGGCAGGGCAGACAGGCAGGTAGACAGGCAGGGCAGACAGGCAGACAGGGCAGACAGGCAGGGCAAACAGGCAGACAGGACAGACAGGCAGGGCAAACAGACAGGCAGGGCAGGCAGGCAGACAGGGCAGACAGACAGGCAGGGCAGACAGACATGTCGGCAGGGCAGGCAGGCAGACAGGGCAGGCAGGCAGGGCAGACAGGCAGGGCAGGCAGGTGTGGCGCTGGAACAGTAAGTGAGAGCTTGCATCTGATCAGCAAGTGGGGGTAGAGGGAGAGAGACTGGGCCTGGTGTGGACTTTTGAAACCTCAAAGCCCACCTCCAGTGAAATACCTTCAACAAAGCCACACCTCCTAATCCTTTCCAAACAAATCCACTAACTGGGGACTATGCATTCAAACTATGAGCCTATGAGGGGGTCGTTCTTTTTCAAATCACCACATCCAGTGACCAGGGAAGGTGGAGGGCACTGGACAAAGATGAAGGAACTTCTCTGCTTAAATAAGTGTGGCTCTTACCCCTGGGAAGAGCAGCCAACAGAGAAAGGACAAGTAAGTGCCCACAGTTAGATGGAGCTGAGGATTCTCCAAACATGATTTAGACAAAAGTAATGTCCTTATTTCAGCTCCATGTGAAAGTCAGAACTTTTATCTGTATCTGCTAGGAAATGGACCACCCCAGTCCATATAGCAGAAATGTGTACTTGATAGGCCAATGAATAAGGTTGACAATGGCAATTCTAAATTTCTCTCTGTGGAAATTCCATGTGCTGTTTGCTATTAAGAAAACAAAACAGCTTTTTTTTTTTTTTAGCAGTAATGGGGGAAAACTGATACCCCCACCCCATATGGGAGGTGTGAGACCTTAGCCTTCCTTTTCAGATACCCTGAGAATTATGTCTGCCTTTTTTTTTTTAAGATTTAAGAGTCAACCAGATGCTTTTAAATATTAAATGTTGTACTTTGTATCACTTCATAGGTAAGGTAATAAACTTGGTAGGCATAGCTTGAAATCCATCTCTTTCTCATAGAGGAGTTACTGACTTTAAGTTTACAAAATTCACATGTAGATCCTAAGTACAAAATAATTGAGCCCTAAGAATTGCAAAATACCAGGTGTAAGAAAGTCCTGGTTCAGCAGTGAAGACTGGCCTTATTGTGTCCCAGGTCTAATACTAGAGGCATATTTTGATTTTCCTGAAAGACAAAAGGTATGTAGTAGTAATATTCATTGTCTGTTCCTCCCGTGAGAGGAAGTGAACAGAACTACTTAGTTTATTAAGTGTCATGAACATGCAGAAGTGTGTGCTGAAACACGGGCTTTGTAAGTTGAGATAAGGCTTGTTTATCAAGGTGTTTAAAAGAAAATATAAATGATGAGACATCCTTAGGAACTTGGGAGAATAGACTAATTTTATCAAGGACTCTGGCGCCGAGTGACTAACACACGACAGTCACTATACTTCCTTCTTCGGGTTCATGATAGCTTGTCATATTGAGAGGGTGGTTTGTTTTGTTTTGTTTTGTTGCACATTTTCTAAAGACCTGCTACATATAAGGAAAGCAAATCACTTCCTTAATACCTTAAGTCCAGACCTGTAGCAGTAGTGCTGATGGAACCATCTCCTAGAGAGAGCTGTTGGGATGTCAGCAGTGCTGAAAGAACCATCTCCTAGAGAGAGCTGTTGGGATGTCAGCAGTGCTGAGGGAACAGTCTCCTAGAGAGCTGTTGAGATGTCTAGATCTTGTTCTTTTCTTGACGAAGGTTATTTTCCTCAGCAAGTCTTTCAAGCCCCGCCACACCCTGAGGTAGAGAAACAGAAGCCGGCTTGCTTGCCACAGATTGCCTCAGGTGACTGCTGGTGAACATTTATCGTCATTCTTTTCACAACACTCAGTATCCGCCACAGAGATGAGAGTTCCATTTACAAGACAGGAGCGCTGATTCTAGTATCTAGAATGGAGGATCAGGAGTTCAAGGCCAGCCTTGGCTACACATAGCAAGGTTTCTTGTTGGACCGCAGGCCTGCAAACACTGACCCAGAGACTATTAATTGTGAAAGCTTAGCCTTTAGCTTAGGCTTGTCCCAAACTAACTCTTATACCTCT
Organism: Dicrostonyx torquatus; assembly: GCA_028555095.1. Taxonomy (NCBI): domain Eukaryota; kingdom Metazoa; phylum Chordata; class Mammalia; order Rodentia; family Cricetidae; genus Dicrostonyx; species Dicrostonyx torquatus. The sequence continues at coordinate 1,732,548 of JAQHUG010000107.1, read as the reverse complement.
AATTAACCTGTTTCTATTCATCTATGTTCTGCCGTGTTGCTCGGTTACCTCCACTCTGTGCCCTTGTCTGACTTCTTGGGAGTCTCACTGTGCCTTCCCTGGTGTAATTTGTGTGCCTAGATTCCTCCTCCTCTTCCTTTCTCTCCCTGGAAAGCCTGACGATCTCTTCTACCTAGCTATTGGCTATTCAGCTTTTTATTAAACCAATCGCAGTGACATGTCTTCACGCAGTATTAGTAAATATTTCACAACAGCTAAATACCAAGTTGAAGTCAAGCCTGGGGCTACATGAAACCTTTACTCAGAAAACAAAATGAACTAGGTGGTCGTGGCACACTCCTTTTTTTTTTTGTTTTTTTTTTTTTTTTTTTGGTTTTTCGAGACAGGGTTTCTCTGTGGCTTTGGAGCCTGTCCTGGAACTAGCTCTTGTAGACCAGGCTGGTCTTGAACTCACAAAGATTGGCACACTCTTTTTATCCCAACACTTGGGAGGCCTCTGGGAGGCCGAGGCAGGCTTATCTCTTTGAGTTCAAGGCCAGCCTGGTCTACAGAGCTAGTTCCAGGACAGGCTCCAAAGCCACAGAGAAACCATCTTGGAAAACCAAAAAAAAGAAAAAAAGAAAAAGAAAAAAGAAAGAAAGAAAAAGAAAACTAACAAACAAACACCATAATGAAGCAAAGCCAGCCACCTAAAACGTCTTATCTTCTGTTTTTGTTTTCTCATCTTCTCCTCCGGGTACTGAGAAGACACGGATGATGCAATGGGAAGAGTCACTTTCCTGTGTCTCATAGAAACACAGTACAGATCTGGGGAGGATCTGTGGTTCCAGCTTGGGGCTCAGATCCTAGAAAAGCGGGGAGAATGGAATGTCCTATCTACACCACCCTTCTGTGAGCTTCAGGATCTAATGTTTTCTACTGCAGAATAAAAGCAGCGCCCATTGTCAGTAGGAGCTAACGGTGTATTTTCTAAAAGTTGGTCAGTACCCTGCAATAGTAACATTCCATCAGCTCACACTGTGGTGTGTTTGAGCTAGCGTGGTGTAGCAACTACAGCAGGGGAGCATTCAGATGCCTCCTGTTTGAATGTGAAATGTTCTACTCTCTAGCTGAATGGCTTCAGAGGATTTCTTCTCTTTTTCTTTTCTTTTAATTGTTATCCTGTTTTGTTTGTATGTATGCTTTGCTTGCTATCTGAATTTGTGTCCCACATGGGTGCCTGCAGCCCATGAGGCCAGAAGAGAGTGTGGGGCCCCCTGGAGCTGCAGCTGTGAGAGATGAGGAGCTGGCACGTGGGTGCTGGGAACTGAGCCAGGTCCTCTGGCAGCAGCCAGTGCTTCTAACCACTGAACTCCAGCCCTTTGGTGAATTTCTAAATCTCTTTGGGCCTCACTTTGTGTACAAAACAGTAACAATGACAGTGTGTACTTTGCAGGACTGTGCACCAAGTGAATGACTGACAGCGGAACTGTTACAATCTTTGGACAGTGGGGCGCTCTCTCACAAGTATCCAAGTCTCCTCCTCAGGAAGGTTATGCTGTGGTTGGAGGAGTCTGTTTAAAAGAAAACAGACAATACAGGCAGAAAACTGTGGTGCCACGTGATGCCTTGTTGATATCGAAGAGGTCAGTAGTTGGTCGAGGGGCAGAGTGGTAGTCCAAGGTGTCAAGGCAGATATGGGACTGTCTGAGTTTGTGGGGAGGCGGAGCTCAGCCTTACAGGGTGGAAGTGAGGGGGCACTGTAGCAACCGGAAGGAGTGACCAGAACACAGAACAGTGTTCTGGAGAGCCAGAGTGGAGAAACCAGCTCTTAAGCCAGACTCATCATCCAAGGGTCCTAGCTCAGTGCTTTGACTCTTGAGCTTCAGGTCCTGTAGCCTTAGGGATATAGTTGCGCCTGTCCCATTAAACTGAAGGGATTAGAGCGGAGAGTGGACATAGTGACACGGTGTGCTGCCCAGTACCTTCACTAAACTAAGTTTATGTGATGCTTCCAAGGAACAAGGAGAGCCGCTCTTAAAAAGCTGCACCACCTCCTGTAGGAACGACTGTAGTGAAAGATCAACCAGAGAGCTCAGTGGTTGCCTAAGGGGTGGGAGAGGGCTTGGAGCAGCTGCAAATAGCCAATTAGAACCAGTTCTTTCAAATAAAGGAAGTTGGGAATAGTTTGCCTTGGTATTTGGAAGACTACCAGAAAGAGGAAGGAGTTCTCCCTGCACGCACCCGTGTTGTCATCTGGGCCTAGATAGGACAGGGTCAGGGTTACCACACCTTAAACTGCTGTGCTGTTTAGAGGCCAGCAGTGTGTTGTAGGGATAGTGGGGTCGATCTGTTTTGCTTTGCTTATAGACTCCTAATATTTGCTTATAGACTCAGAATAAAACTAGAATATCTCTGTAACTGTGGGAAATTGAGCTTACTTAGTATCTAGGCACTATAGCAGGTAGAAAGCTATAAATTCTAAATAAACCCTGTAGTTTTCAGCTTTTAAAAAACCATGTAAAAAGTTCCTTCCCCCTTTCTGGTGTTCAGACTGAGAATCTGTGTACCTTAGCTTCAAGGAAGATACGAGAAAAATCAACTGCAATAGTCAGAAGTTGAAGGTTAGTGTTGTTATAAATGCCACATTGGGATAAACAGAAGAGGACCCACCCCAGCAACTTTGATGAATTTATTTGGTGTTAATTTAATTGGATGATAAAATCCCATTTTCTCTCGGGAGTTAAGAAATGAATTAATTAGAAACACCAACTCAGGAAATAGGGGTTCTAATGTACTTTGTGTTCATTGTCTCGGATTCTCTCCCTGCTGCTTTGTTTTGGGTCCATACCAGTGTTGTGGTGAGAGAATACAAGGTTGGATAATTATACTTCTAAAGAAAATTGCACTGGTTATACAGACTTCAGTTTTTAAAGTATTAGGAAATCCTAACTGCGGTTAATAGGAAAGAATAGCCTGACCTACTGCTGATTACCTGGCCTTTGCTGGCCTCTCGTTTACCTGCGGGGGCAGCATCGTGCTCAGAGCTTGGCCTCAGGCTCCGAGGTGCCTGTTTGTGCCTTGGAAGATGTGTGAGAAAGGGCATTTTGTGCAGCGGTTGACAAATGCAGGAAGGAGGCAAGTGACAAAGAAAATGTAGGCTGTGAGGTCACAGGCAAACTAAGCTGGCTCAGTCCGGCTGTTGCTGAGCGAGGGCAATGGGGTGGACTTGAGACCCATCTTCTGAGTTCACTGAGGTCATCTGAGGGAGGGGGAAGGAAAAAAAGAAGGCACCATGGTGCAGGGCAGAGGAAGATGCAAACAGGACGCTCGCATCCAACTCCTCACAGTCTCCATCCACTCATCTAGAAACATAAGGCTATCAGAGGCCTGACCTAAAGGGAGGAAGTGGGAAAAAGCAAAGGTTCCCTGCTTTTTAATGGAAGATATTATGAGGCCACATTGATTTTGGATTTCTGACATCCATGCCACCATAACAGATCCTCCAGAATAGTCCCTGGGTAGAACCTAGTGCAGAGACAGACAGCACTGGGAAGAGGGGCTTCAGGGGCTTGTGGCATTCCTTTGGCTGAAGGCCTCATCAGAAGCCAGCCCCCTTTCTTTCAGGGACAGCTGGCCTTGGAGAAGGCCTTGATGCAGGTTGCAGCCTTGCTCCTTCTTACAGCTCTGCCGTCTGCTTCTGAGGGGGACCCTTTTCTCTCCCTGCCCCCCTTTCAATTAAATGAATTAATTACCAGGCATTTAACTTTTTGCCAGACTCTTTCATTATACCCAGAGTTGTTGCTGAGTGGCAAAGGGAAGTAATAACATTCGCAGTGAGGGGCAAATCCTGTTAATGAACAAATTAAAGTTCAAACACTGATTCAAGTTCACAACCTCGCCGTGGCGCTCCTCTTTAATAAGAGTTATACATGTTACTTTCCGAGCTCCTTTCTCCCTTATATTACTTTTTAAGCTTTTCATCAATACTGCTGGGGCATATTTGAGGCTCCCAACCTTTCAGCCCTGACAATGACTCAAGCAGTTATAATCCTGTCTTAATTTGGCAACTTTTGTAAAACACATAAAGGGCGCAGGGTCACCTTTGGTCACCAAGGCCCTGGGACCCTGTAGCTTCCACCTCCTGCCAGGACTGTGGGCTGCATGGGCCACTCCTCTTGTATCCCGGTCCCCCTGACAGTCAGGCTCAAATGACTTAATCCCCCGCCACCCCATTTCCACAGCCACTGGCCATCAGCGCACTGGTGACAGGCTTGTTTCTCTGGTTTCATTCCCAGTTACCCTTTCCTCCCAGGTGGTGGGCGTGCTGTAGGGAGGGGGACCTGTGAAGGGAGGAAGGCAAGCCCTGAATTCCAAGTGAGGAGCATAAAGGGGACCAGACTGAGGTAGGAAAAATGGCTGATACCTTCCCTACCACATTCTTCTGGCCGCAGTAGTGGCATCTGCTTGCTGTTCCAGACCCCAGTCTCCTTAGTACTGGAAGAAAAGCCTGGAAAGGGTCTGGTGTCCGCCTGCTTCTCCCTTCTCTGTCTCTGTCTCTGTCTCTCTCTCTTTTGTACTGTGGATTGCGTGGGGGTCCTTTCCACCTCAGTGCCTGGCTTCTCACCACCATCCCTCGAGTATGGCTAGATATAATCACCATGACAACTGCAATCTATGAGCATACACATAATAGAGATGAAATAGACAAAAGATTAGCATGCCATGAAAAGTACAATAAGTTTCTTATTTAGCATTTAGATAACTGTCTTTCCTTCGGAGCAAGCTTCAAAGTTGAAGCCAGTTTAGACCAAGAGGATTAATTCTTTCTCCCACATGCTTCATTGAATCTCTCATTACCAAACTTTGTCTGTATTGATGTAAGATTTGATTGAAGATTAGAGCATTTAGCAAATCTTGCTTTTCTGCATGTATCAGGTCCTTTCAAGCCCAGATCGTGGTGCCCAGTGGTCAATACCCTTACTTTCATCCAGTGTCTGCTTCATTTAAACTTAATCAACTCCATCAATGAACTGGAACAGGGAAACGTCCCTGTGGTAAGAATGTTGTGCTTTTGTGGGATAATTCTTTGCTCTTTCCAGATCTGTTGGCATTAAACCTAAAATTGCACTATGATGAACTTTTTTTTTTAATCAATATGATAATGACAATTGGGCCCGAACACTCTGGCGGTAGTTGTCAGAGAGCAGGATCTGGCCCCATTACCAAAACAACTTGTGGTCCTGCAGCAGTCTGACTCCTTTTGTGTGGTTTTAATGCCTTTCCTCTCTGACATTGAATATTGCTCAAGCTGGAAAATGATACATCTTTGCAAGGAAGGCTCATATGTCACAGCCAGGAAGGGAGGCAGACCGATTGGCTGTGTGAATTATCTGACTGGCTGCCGTGAATTATTCGCACTGTTTCCCTACCTAGTCAACAAGTTCCTAAGGTATAGTAGAGATCAATCAGAACTGACAGCCTTCGTGTGAAGGCTTTACTGTGTAAATCTGGTGCACGCGTCCTCGCCATGCCGGCCCTGGCATCTGTATATCATTTTTATACTGCTACCAGTAGAGCAATTTCAAAAGTATTTGCAAGGAAAATGCGTGTCCCCATCTGTTCCTGGAAGCATAAATGTGCCACCTTCTGAGGGTTTCCACGGGTAATCATATCTTTAATGATCAACAGACTAGTGATATATACCTTTCCATAAAATGGGGTTTTCTTCACTTTATTGTGATTGGCTAGAGTAAACAGCTTTTCCATATGTTAGGGAGATAAAATATAAGATTAGCAGAAGTCGTTTGTTGGATAGTAAACAAAAGAAACAATTCATTCCAAGTAATCTTTGAAAAGAAGCAGTGGCAAAATTAAGTTGCAATAACAGAGCACCTGAGGCCCCACGTCAGGGAAACAGACCTTGTTCCTTCTTGGAAAAGGAGCCGTTTAAGGGCAGAAACACAGATGCTTCTAGGGGGCTCTGGTGGTTACTGTGGGGCCAGGGGAGGGAGAGAAGCAATGAGGGAAGTGGGCAGCAAGAGTGTTTGTCTGTTCTCTCTTTCAAGGGTCTGTCTGTTTCTCATCCCCCAGTTTCTGCCCCCGCTCCTTGACAGCACCCCTCCCCCAGCATCCTGGATAAGTGGTTGGTGTTCAAAAGCAGGAGGATGCTACCCATCGTGACTGTCTCTTCCAGTCTTTTAGAGAAATAGTAGTGGTTTGTGCACTTTAAAATAACATTTCCTGGGATGGGGATTTCTCTTCTGCCACAGAAAAGGGAGACAGGGGCTTTGGGACCTAGCGGAGATCTCCCAGCAAAGGAAAGCTCTTAGTGATCCACCCAACCTGGACAGGTCGCAGTCCACAGACTGGCGCTGACCACCATCCCTTCCCTCACCCCATACACCTGAGGACTAACTTTACAGCACAGGGCCAGGGACCTCCTTCCTGGTGCAGTCCCTGTCAACTTTGGGGAGCCACTTGGACCAAATCTGAGCTCTTTTCCCTAGTGACGACCTTAGAGAACTCTACAATTCCATTTTGTCTCGAGCTAGAAAATTGTTAGTTGAAGGCATCAGGGTTTCAGCAATGCCCCAGACTTCATGCTCTTTAGAGGACAGGTCTGAGTCCTGTGGACTTCTTTTCCTAGATAAGGGTTGAGAACCAGGAGTACCGTTCTTCACAGGCACAGAGCACAGCTCCAGCCCTGGCTTACGGTTATGTATCATTTCCTGGTATGTATCATCACAGGCTTCTCCCCTTAGGACAGGGAGAAGGAGAGAATTCTTTGCTCTCCCTAAATGGCACTTTCATTGCCACAGGAGTGTGAGTGTATGAGTGTAGTCTGCTGGCAGAGATGAGGTGTGAGTCTTGCTAGCATTTCAGGCCTGACGTGTTTGACTTCAGACCCCAGGAAAGCCTGGGAATAGCCACAAGATGGTAGAAAAGCATTGTACCCAAGACCATCACCAGAGAAGGGTGATGTACATCACACTGGCTAGGTTTGCCTTTTCAAATTTCTCCTAATTTCAGGGTGGACTGCATGTAAACATGTAAACAGACAGATTCAGAAGTCCAGACTGACAAATTGTGATTAGCTTGACTTTGGCTCAAGTTTATTCTAGTACCGCATTTAAAATTAAGAGAAAGGGGATTCATGCCTGCTTCCGTATGGCCTTTCAATATGGTGCAGGTTTTCCATGAATTTGCTGCAACAGGGAAAATTATGCCATATATTTGTATGTAAGATATAATTTTCATTCCTTGAAGAAACCAAGCTTCTTGATTTCTTTATATTTGTTTGATACCCAGTTTCTAAAACTGAATTTCTGTTATTTATTTGCAAAAAGTGAAAGGAGTAAAAAATTCACAGTTTCTTTGTGAAAGAGGTAAATCTTGGTGTTTTTCTTTTGCTTGCCTAGAAGATCAGGTTGCCATTTGTGACCAGGACCATTTCACACTATCTGACTCAGAAGCCGTGGCGGGAACACAAACATGGACCTCTACTCCAGACTAGAAGTCCCCTGCAGAACTGACCTTTGGAGCTCTCTTAGCTGAGGCCAAGAACCCGTGAACTGTAGGTATTCAAAACCTAGCCCAAAGCCATTTCCAGTGCCTTTTGCTGGACTACAGACCTGGTCCATAGGTAGAGATGGAAGTCTTGGCAACCATAGGACAGGGGCTGAAGAATTTAAAACCAATACATAGACACCATGTTCAGGGTGAATCCCCTGACATTGCTCTCTTTCCCTCAGCCAGTCCGTGTTTCGCTCATTGAAAATGCCCTCACTCACAGGTAAACCAAGACATCTACACATCCCTTTTACCCCAGAAGAAAAGACTTAACTAAATTTTAATTCATGTATCTGAAACCATAGCTTGATAGTGTTAATTTGCCATGTTGCTTAGTGGTTGTAATATGTGTATAGTTAATTTTTTTAAAGTATCCCTTCGGAGATGAGCTGGCAGTATAGTGTGCTGGAAAGAAATTCATTTTAAAAAATAATTTTAAATAGTTCCTTTGGGAAGGAAAATAAACCCAATTGATAGCTAAAGTGAAATGAACTTTTAAAATGTGGTATAAATTAAATCCCCAAGTTAAAGTTACTAGTAACAGTACTTAAAGTTATTTTTAAAATGGAAATTTGGGGGATTGAAAATTAGTTTTTGGAGGTTACAGCTTTGGCCAATTCTTGACTTCTGAAAGTTTCCATTTTGTTCCGGAAGGAAAACCAAGAAAGCAGCTTGTATAGTTAATAGCTTTAGAATGTTGTGGATAAGCAGAATTTCTATTTGCCCTTTGTAAGCACTATTAAGTGATGCGTTTTAGTTTAGAGAATTAAGCGGTGTGTAAATCATGAGAAAAGGGTTTTCCTTGAACAGAAAGGCAGGTAAAGAAGAGCGGCCACCCTCTGGCAGTGAGGTGAAGCCATCAGGATTTCCAGCCGGAACCAGCTCTCTTCTGAAGAAAGGTAACTTGTGAAGCGGGTTGTGAGCAGGTCGCCTAGGACCAGTTGTGCTTTACTGGGCTTTTGCGCAGACTCGAGGCGACTTCTGGGTTCCGCTCCCCCACCCGGACCCCTAGTGGACCG
>JAQHUG010000107.1:1696478-1718978 GCA_028555095.1 Dicrostonyx torquatus | reverse complement strand
AATTAAAACATTTCCGTAAATGTACAAAGTCCGTTTTAAGGAGCTTCATGCATTTCCTGATTTTTCTTCTCAAACTCACACTGTGGTTTCTGTAGAGACAGACTGAGAAAAACTACCCATATGTTTTTTTTAAAAAATGAAACTTAAGGTATAAAATTTCTACCTTTCTGATAAATTTTGTTTGCCCTTTCTTTGATTTAGGTGGACATACTAACAATACTTCCTCTGTAGGAGCCACATTTCTACATATATGTTGTTTTTATTTAGACATGTGAATGCCAACAACATCCAAGGAGGAGTGAAATGATGTTGATTGTCATGCTCATTTCTAGATTAAAGTACCGGCCTTTTGCACCCAGACTCAGACTCTGTGCACACTAACCACACAACTGTAGATTTCTAAGCAAGGTCTTGGGTTGAGTGAGAACAGAAGGCGGCAGACTTCCACATGCATCTTATTTGTATAGAATATTTGTGCAGTGTCCTGGCTTGGCTATCATCATTCTTGGCTATTATTTCCATTACAACAATAATTTTTAGATTAATGGTTATAATTTTAATAAGGCACAGATGAAAAGTTATATGTTCATGCTTCAAAGGAGGGACATTAAATATTCATTATTACTCCTCAAATTAGCCGTCACGCCAACTCACAGTCACCCGTTATCATCTCACTGTTTAGATTCCATCTATGAGCGAGCGGCAGGGTGGGCTCAGAGCAGTGGGGCTGGGCAGCGGGGAGAGGAGAGGTTTTAAAACTTCATTTGACATACTTATGTCGACACACTTAAAAATTATTTAAAGGAATTACTGTGTCATCAATAGGCATTTTATGTGTTGGGATGGGATCGTGGCAGGATTTACTTCTAGCTGCTTGATTGCTCCATAATGGCAAGAAAAGAGCTTCTTCAGGTGTCAGAAGAGGCACACAGCCCTGCAGGATGAGCTGTGTTCATCGTCCAGGCACACAGAGCTTCTTCAGGTGTGAGAAGAGGCACACAGCCCTGCAGGCTGAGCTGTGTTCATCGTCCAGGCACACAGAGCTTCTTCAGGTGTGAGAAGAGGCACACAGCCCTGCAGGCTGAGCTGTGTTCATCGTCCAGGCACACAGAGCTTCTTCAGGTGTGAGAAGAGGCACACAGCCCTGCAGGCTGAGCTGTGTTCATCATCCAGGCACATCTGACTTCGCCATGAGAAAGTACTTTTCCTTTTTAGAAGCAGACACTGAAATTTTCCTGTTTTCAGCTAAATCAGATTATATAATTTGTTAGTCTTCTCCATTTATCATCAAAATCTAGCTATACGAAGCACAAATATAAAACAGATGGGTTTTATAGATATTGTGATGCACACATATAGGGATTATAGAAAATAAAAACAAGTATATTTTAATATAAATAAATTGCTTTTTCCTTTCCACATACCTTGATATGTCAGTTCAGTTAGGTGAAAACATTGAGAGAGCCACATATTGTTTAAAACAAATGTACTCACCCTCCCATATTACTCAGTAGTTCCCTTTCCTGTAGAAAATAACCATAAACTTGCTTCTGATCATATCTAACTTTAGAGCTCTTCTGTCATTGAGAATCAGATTGCAGCTGATGAACAAATGCAGTTTTGCATTTCTCAACATTGCATCTGGATTCTTCGTAATGATGGTTTTATTTTATTTTATTTTTTTCTGCACAGAGGAGAGAAAAATATATTGGTCCATGAATCAATCTAGATAATGGGGAAGGCTGAATGTAATAAATAATACAGTAACAACCTTAAACTAATGAGCTGTTGCTAAGGTGCATTTCCTAGGCTCGTCCTCTATATAAAAGTCACTAATAATCCCTTGGTGTAATCAGATGATAAAGCTTTGCCATAAGGCAACACCTGTGCAATTAGAACTGCAGATTCTTTTGCACATTTCATTAATTTCAGGATTTTGTAAAGGGACAGTGACTACACTAATAATCTAGTCTACTTGACTCCATGTCTACTGGAAACAAAGTGTCTAATTAGATAAAGATAATTAATTAGAGATAAATGAAGCTAATCAGGCTCAGTTAACACTAATTCTCTGAATTAAGACATTTTGGGACACCTACTATCCCACTGGCTTTGATATTCTGCATAAAGAGTAAGTTGTAGAGGAATCAAGAAAAACTGTTGTTTGAGAGTTTGAGAACTAAGCCGTCTTTTGGAGGCATACTTAGGCACCTGAGGCCAAAGGAGGTGTCTTTCATATTGTGCTTAGAAACAAAACAAAACACTCCATTCTCTTGTGCTTAAAGAATTTACCTTGAAGCCAGGTGGTGGTGGTGGCACACGCCTTTAATCCCAGCACTCGGGAAGCAGAGGTAGGCGGATCTCTGTGAGTTCGAGGCCAACCTGGTCTACAAGAGCTAGTTCCAGGACAGGTACCAATAACTACAGAGAAACCCTGTCTCAACTGTCTCAAAAAAAAAAAAATTTACCTTGTAGTTCTTCCGATCTGTGCTAGTCTCCATGTAAGTTTTAATAACCTTTGCTATCATTTTTATTATCTGTCTAGCCCATCAATGGAAGAAAGCTGCAAGTTGTTCTAGCCCTTAAATAAAGACTTAACTTGTTACATTAAGGAAATGCCAGCACTCATCAGTCTGCACCCTCAAACTCAAATTCTCTCTCTCTCTTTTTTTTTTTTAAAGCAGTGTTGCTCTGTGTAGTCCTTGCTGTCTTTTCACTAGCTCTGTTACCAGGCTGGCCTTGAACTCAGAGATTGGTGTGCCCCTGCCTCCCTGAGTGCTGGGATTAAAGACCTGGGCCACCACACCCTGCATCTCCTACAATTCTGATCCCTGCAGAGAACACTGCCTAAGACTTTAATTATTTCACTCAGAGGCACCAGACATTCTTCGGTTGGGGAAAGAATAGGCTTTGAAGTAGGAAGATGTCTTTACTAAGTGAGCAGCTTCACGTCGTTGCTCAGCCTGGCTAGTTCCCCTTGATTAGAAGTGGAAGTAAATACTGCACTGCGTGACAGAGACGCTGATAAGAGTGTTTGTCTGTTATTGGGCTGGCGTTAAACTTGTAACTTGACAACACCTCAAACCGATGACAAAATTATCAAAATGATTCATTTTCTCAGTCCTATAGTAATCTCTGTACTACATTTAAAAACACTGAATGGGAGACATTAAGAATTTGCTCCCAAATGATCAGAAAACAAGTCTCAAATTCTTTATTGAATTTAAAAGTGTTTAAATTGCATTGTATGTGTTTGTGTGTATGTACGTGTGTGTTTAGTTCAGGGAACAATTTGGTTGTCTCCTTCTACCATGGACGTTCTAGGAATCACTCGGACCATCAAGTCTGAGCCATCTTACCAACCTTCTTCTTTCACCTTCTACACTGAAATGACTGGCAAGTTGCCATGGGGGCACCAGGAATGGACAGGTTTCCAAATAAACCACAAGATGTACCTTCATATGAAGCAGACATTAAATCTTTCTCCTGTGGTGTGTCGTCTGGATTGTTCTGGGGGGGGTATGTCTGGGGTGTGTCCAGGGTGTGCCTGGGGTATGTCTGGGGTGTGTCCAACCTGCTTTCCAGGTTCTGTTTCAGCTCATCTGGACCCATGCCTGGATTATGTTAATAGTCTCCTGACTAGTATCCACCTTACTGTCTTTCTGTTGTCATTTTGTGTCACCAAATTCATGTTCTTTATGGAAAACTTTCCTTATTCACTTATCAAGACCACAGGAGGATCCTTGTTCAACTAGGGCTGTCATGTAGGTGGTCAAAGCAGCCGTATCTCACTCAGCTGTATCGCCTTCTTTCATTCTAGGATGGTTAGCCTTGGTTCTGTGCTTATCACCCTTGCTTCTCTTAGCTCTCACATTGGTGACCTCCCTTTCTGAAAGCGCTTTTCAATTCCAAAGTCTTCCTGTTCTAATGCCTACTTGGTGACTCTGGACAACCGAGAGCACTCTCATCGCTAACAACAACCGCTCTCTGATGGCACAGCACCATTAGCTCTGGCTCCACCAGTGTCCCAGCATCTCCTTTCTCCCAACCATTGTGAGACCTCCCGGGTCTGGAGCCATACCCTATTCTCCATGGACTTTGCCTTGATCACTATCCTATTCCCCCAAACTCTACCACGACAGAGGGAACACACCAAATAACATGTAACAACTGGAGCACAGAGCTGGCCTTTAAAAGCCAGGTCTACATGGCTTTTGTGGTGACTCACTGCCCTTTGGCTGACTTCACAGTGGGTGAGCCCTGAGCAGAGTCTTCGAGTCTTCATATTGGAGACAAAAACTACCTCGATGAGAGTCCCCCAAGACTTTGTGTCTGTTTTTTTTTTTGTATAGAATTACACTTTCATAGCATGCAGTAAAGGAATGCCAAGAAGTGATTGTTAGTCTTCCTGGATAGTCAGAATCTAGCAAATTCTGATGCCACTTTTCCAGCAGCCATTTCAAAGAGGATGGGTGACTGTGGACTAAGAGGTACTCAGTAGAAATCATGAGTTGATTGTGTGTCAGCTTGACTGGCATGTGGGCACACAGATGAAATACTAAACCTACATGTTTGAAAAAAGATGGCTTTAATGAGAAGTCTGCTCTATGTTCCTGAGACCTTCAAGAAATGGCATACAGCATGAACACACACAGGAGTAAGCAAAATAGGCAGCTATTGAATTAAACTGGAAGAATGGTGGGATAATCCTTATGTACACTGTGGGGATATGTCTTTGTCAAGATGCCTTCTGATTGGTTTAATAAAGGGTTGAATGGCTAATAGCTAAGCAGGAGAGGAAAGGCGGGATTTTGGGGGAGAGAGAGGAAGAGGAGGAGGAATCTGATCACATGGATTATGCTAACAGACTTGCAGCAAGTCAGGTGAACTGTACTAAGGAGCAGTAACTGAGCCATGTGGCAGAACATAGATTAAAAAATATGGGTTAATTAAGTTATAAGAGCTAGTTGGAAACAAGCCTAAACCAAAGGCCATAATTTCATAATTAATAAGTCTTGGTGTCATTATTTGGGAGCTGGTGATCCAAAGAAAGTCTGACAACATTTGACACCCAATGTCCAGCATGTAAATCCACATAAGGCCTGAGAAAGCTTTCTGGTGACCTCAGTTCCTTGGGTAGGCTTACCACTCATGGCATACAGAGATATTGCCCCTTTAAAAGGCCCTGCTGTGCAGCAGAACGCTTGAGCAGCCAGCCTGCTAGGTAGAAACACCTAGTTCATTGCGAACATAGCAGCTTCTCAGAGCTAGGACAGTTAGGAGTGGATGGGACAGTTAGGCTGAAGAGAGCAGAGCCAGTCACCAGGCCATGTGCTGAGCTAGCCATTCAGTAGAGAGCCTAGCTGGTTAAGATTGGGCTCAGGCAGTGAGAAAAAAAAATCTGAAGACATGCATCAAGTCAGGTCCAGGCTGAGAAAACCTCTGAACAGTTACAGTGTGCTTAAAAACGTGCTTAGATGTAAAGAAAGGAAAGAAAATGGGCACAGATAGTCATAAATGACAAATAGTTTAATTAATAAAATGCAGTCTTTAAAGAGAGTAAAGTAAATACACAGGGTGTCTGGATCCTGTATGCTGTTTGTTGACTTTAAATTTTTCAAATGCTAATAAACAAGAAACAATAGCTGCTGAGAGACATTGGATTATGGAAACTGATAAATTAAACCAACCTTTGTATTTTAAAAATGTTTTAACTTCAGGATGGAAGTCAGAAAATATGCCGTGTTGTGTGTTGTCACAGGAAATGAAAAGCTATGGATTCCTTCAAAATTAATAAAGATCAGATTTGATCAGGAGAGACCTCCTGAGGATCTTGGCTGCAGGCATGAGGAAAAACCTATAAAACAAATGACTGCTGTGGGACAATGCTCTTGTACACTGTAAAGATTTGTCACTTGTATTGGTTTGATGAAATGTGGTTGGTCAGTAGCCAGGCAGGAAGTATAGGCAGGGTGACCAGACTAGGAGAATTCTGGGAAGAGGAAAGTCAGAGATATAGTCGTAAGCCAGATGCAGAGGAAGCAAGATGAGAATGCCTCACTGGGAAAAGGTACCAAGCCACATGGCTAAATATAGAAGGAATTATGGGTTAATCTAAGTACTAGTTAATAAGAAACCTGAGCAATAGGCTAAATAGTTTGTAATTAACATAAGCTTCTGTGTGTTTATTTGGTACTGAACAGCTACAGGACTGGGTGGGACAGAAAGTTCCATCTACAGGTGACATATATGCTGATCCCTCTACATGAGACTGGCTGAAACATGATAAATCTTGTTGACTACAGAGTCCTTGTGACTTATTATTACATGGTATCCTTTCATATGACATGGATAGAGGTTTGGTTATACAATCCAAACAGACTTATAAAGTTAACAGATGCCTTTTACCCGCTCAAACATAAAACAACAAAAAATCATCTTTAGCTGATTTGGACACACCATACATTTCATATTTATGTTAATACAGTTATTATGTTATCTTTAAAAGCCTGGGTGTTTTCAGGGAAAAAAAGACCAGACACCAATGAATAAGTAGCCCAGGTGATACAGCCTCTCAGAATACCTTCAAAACTGCTAGCTGAAATAGTCCAGCCTCACAGATTTTCCAGTCAAGACTTCATATAAGCCCTGCCTTTTCCATCATACACAGACTGGACAATAAATGATGCAGCTCGCTCTCCCAGGACTTGACCATTATCTCAATTTTTTTAGGATTTCCCTAATGGTGCCATTGCCTCCAGACAACAGGAAACAGTCTAGAGAACATGATGCCCACATTCCCAAGTGGTATGGTGGGTGGTTTTTGGTCATTCAGTGGATTATGGCTGTTTATCATCATTTAGAGGGTTGATTACAAGTTTTTATTGGTAATGATCAAGGAGAAAACTAAGCAAAGGAGATTAGATTCAGGAATATCTTTCTGAAGGAAAAAAGAGGGGTATAGTATAGATATGATAAGATAAAAGTATAGATTATTGAATCTCCTTTAAAGCTGAAAAGCACCTACTAGTCTCATATTTTACATCAGTATGGATTTTTGTATATCAATACAAAATTAAGTTTATTTTTGCTATATCTACTATACATATACATATATATGTTTCTACTCTTGTTTTTAAGGTATTGTACCTGTATAGCTCATTTAAAAATGTAATATAAAGTTCTAGTCCTTGAAAGTTATTATTACAAACTTGTTTAGGATAATTAGGAAATGCAGGTTAGTAGTTAGCCATCTACAATCAAATTGTAGTCATGTTAGGTATGTTTTCAAGGTCAATCAGAGATATGTTTTAGATATACAGGTGGTCTTCAAACATTCATAGATCTATACAATATGATATTTAAGATATTTTAATAACATAAGGCTTTTCATGACAGTGAGACATATCTACTCCTGACAGCACCAATTTACTTCAAAAAAGGGTGATGGGCATTAAAGGACCTCCATATGGAGTTTGCTTTCTTTGTGGCAAAAGCTAGCCACCAGACAAGGAACTGTCCTTGTCTCAACTGCTGACAGTATGTTGTCAAATTGAACAAGCAGGACACAAAATAATATAACTGCTGAACTTTACTAAGACAAAGTAGGACAGTCCTTCAAAATTCCTGCTTCATAGAAAAGTCTGTCAGATATTCTAGGCCTGTAAACCAAAGATGGATGCCCCAACATTGTCCAGGTGGCCAAACATCTCTGTCATTTCTGTAGTTTTGGAAGTTGTTTACTCTGCACTCTTGTTTACTCAAGTAATATTTTATCTTTCTTGGATCTCTGATGAGGGTTGATTATAGATAGTTATACAATTTTCTTTGTTACCAAATTAAACAAAGAAACTTAAAAAAGAGATGTAAAGTTTATAAAGGTTGAAAGACTTAAAAGCTTAAGTTATTTACCTAAGAAAATGTTTTAATGTCTAAAAAGATATCTTTAGGATAGTAAAACAAGTTATGATAGAAAGTGGGTTAGGTATAAACCTTTAGCTTTATCAAGATAGGATTGATAATAGATTATTTTCTCCAAATATGCCCAATACAAATGGACTTGACATTGTAATCCTTACCTGATAATTGTTTTTATTGCATATAGTTTTACTGTGTTAGAGTTAAAACACTTCCTTTTTATTTAGACAAAAGAGGGATGTTGTGGGATAATCTTTTTGTACACTGTGAAGATATGTCTTTTCAAAGGCTCTTTCTGATTGGTTAATAAAGAGCTGATTGCCCAATCACTAGGCAGGAGAGAATAGGTGAGATTTCTTGGAAAGAGATGAAGAAGAGGAAGAATCTAAGCATGGCAAATTTTGCCAGCAGACTTGGAGCAAGTCAGATGAGCCATACTAAGGAGAGGTAATTGAGCCACATAGAAGAATATAGACTTAAGAATATGGCTTTATTCAGTTATAAGATCTAGTTGGAAACAAGCCTAAGCTAAAGGCCAAGCTTTCATAATTATTAAGAAGTCTCTATGTAATTATTTAGGAGCTGGCTATCCAAAGAAAGTCTGACAACATAGAAGTGTCAGAATCATTGGAAAATGGTAATAATAAGTGATAGACTAGACAATTTCCTTGCTTAAACTCTGTAGAAACCCAGAGAACATAAAATATTTGATTGCCAGTATTAGAAAACACATAGGCACGAGAACCATGGTGCTTTTAGGAGAAATGGGAAAAATAAAGAAGGCTTCTGAACGACCAGAAATAGGAAAGTGGGCTTGGTTTTCATTCTGTTGGGTTGAGAGAGATCAATTTGAGATCGGGACTTCTAGTGAAGGGTTAGGCAGGAGTTGAGCATCTCTTTGTAAAGGACAGCAGAACTGTGAGCTAGGGTGAGTATACAGAGAGACAAAGGGACCAGGAGCACATAGAGGGACCCAACCTAGCAAGAACTCAGAGCCCGAGCCTTGAACCGGCAAGCTTGGGAATTTCTATGCCATTTGCTGTTGTGAAGGGCATTTATATCTCATTTTAATCTAGTGGCTAGAGAGGGTCAGGAGCACTTCTGTCACAAATGGGCGGAACCATTAAAGGTTTCAGAAGCATTTCCCATCTGGTATGACGGGAAGTACATGTTTTTCTTCTGGACTGTTGCCTGGACCCAGCACGAGGGAGCTAACAACCCTGAAAGAAAGCATTATCAGGAGGACCGGGTAAGGACGGTGTAAGGAAGTGGGGTAGGAGTGAAATGTATGGAGATACCGGTAAGGGAGAGAGGGCGTAAACACGTGGGGCAATTCACAGGGACTCTGGGGTGCAGGTCTGGAAGGAGGGCAATGGTGACTGAAGCATGTTTGTAGATCAAAGTACTGTGTGCCTAAGTGCTGTGTGACTAAGTACTGCGTGACAAAGTGCTGTGTGACAAAGTACTATGTGACTAAGTGCTGTGTGACTAAGTACTGTGTGACTAAGCACTGTGTGACTAAGTACTGTGTGACTAGGTGCTGTGTGACTAAACACTGTGTGACTAAGTACTGTGTGACTAGGTGCTGTGTGACTAAGCACTGTGTGTGGTACATCATGGGTGAGAGGGAAGGTCTGGGGTCTGAGAGGGCCTGCGAGGGAGTAGGGACACTGAAGTCAAAGCAAGTACTCACTTCTCTGCCTCAAATCCCTAGGAAGGTGAGCAGGTCCCTTCTCACGCAGAAGATGCTGTTTTTGCTGAGCTCCTCAGGACTCCTCCCAGAGACTCAGGGCTTCTGGGAACGTAGAGTTTGTTAGACTTTCCTTGTAGCGAATCTTGTTACACAAGAATGAGGACAGGCAGGATGCAGACATTCTAGACAGAGCAGAATAGCTCACGCTCGCCACACTCAACTGCTTACATGAATGAGGTTCTGGGGGTTTTCCGAAATCTCTCCAACCTCCGTCCTCACCATCATAATCACTCAGTCATTCTCTCCAGGTGCCTCTAGGGGTTCACAGTGCATCGTCTGGGTTCACTTGTGTTCAAAATGGAAGAGGGCGAATGAGAGAGCAGCTCCCTAATGCATCTGTCATCATGGGCCACCTCTAGGCCCATTCCTCATGAGACTGACGTCCTACTGATATAACTAAATAGATCCGTCTCGTCTATTTAAAGCCCTTCTTTCATACTTACAGGATCAAGTCCAAACAGCTTGGCTTAGAATACAAAGCCCGTCTGTGACTCCCTTGTAGCATCCCCACAAACCTTAAGAGACACCTTGCCTCCCTAGACATCCTCCAGCCATAGCAAACTTCTTCCAGGTCTATGATACCTGAGATGCTTCCATCTGTACTAACACTGCTCTCCATCCCTGCTTACTGGTGTGACATCAGCTAAGTCTGAGTGGTGTTTCCTCAGTGAAGCCTTCCGTGAGCAGAGTCTGGAACAAACCTCTCCTGTATCTCCCTGGAATTGGCTTGACGATTGTGTTCATGGAAAGCAGAGCTTCCTTAGTGAACTCTTTCTCCACTGGGCCTCACACCCGCCATCTGTCGCACTGCCAATAAATGTTTAAGTAAGGATTTTGTCAAAGGCTACCTCAGGCAAAGTCCCCTCCTCTCTTTTCCTATGAAATGTTGTGTGTGGAGTATCGCCTAAGCCACAATCTTGGTTAAGCAAGGCATAATTATAATTATGAGCCCATTTGGGATTGCTTGGTCACGTTTGGCCCCACCGTGAAGCTTTTACCCTACACCTCAGTACATGCCTTGCATCCTGCCTTCAAGGACGGTACAGCAGACACCTGGACTCACACCCTTGCACACCGTCTTTCTCAGGAGAATGCTCTGATATTCGTTTGCATCCGGCTTCGGAGGGTTACTGGAAACTTTCCCATGAAGATGTGCCTGTGATGTCATTTCTACCTACGCTTGTCTTGGAGGCTACCTGCCAGAGATGTTTACACAGCATCCTTTGGATGTAAGTGCAGGCACCGTCAGGTCTACATTTTAGTGAGTTTATAACCACTACCGTTTCCTCAAGCAGCCTAGTAAATTGAACCTGTACCTTTGGAGACAGTTCCATGTTTCCTTTCCACGCTAGGATCTCAGTGTATGTCCAGGGTCTCTTTAGGAATGAAGTGTTTGGCTCTCTGTTTTGCTTGTGGACATAGAAAGTTGACCCTTCAACTGGGAAATTGAGGTGAGATAGATTGTACTGGGGTAGAAAAATGCTAGTCACTGAAAGACAACATTCTGAAGTCTCTTCTACTGGGCAGATTGATCCTTCTATCTGAAAATAAAATTACAAATAAAGGGCAAAGTTCAATCTGAATAAGCCATGTGCCCAGGACTCAGCCAGTGTTTCCTGGATAATCTCTGTAGGACCAGCTCTTCTATCCTGACCCAGTAGGAGCATGTGTCAGTGAGCAGCAAGTGTTTTTCCCATTGGTGTGGGCTGACATTATTAGTGACCTAATTTTAAAGGCCAGGCAGTGCCCTGATCTGAGTTAAAGTCCCAAACATGGGACTAAGGCTCAACAGACATTTGGTTTGAGTTTTGCATAACTTTTGTCATATACTGTCAAATATTGTAGAGTATTTGTGACTCAGTTAGACCCTCTTATCACATAAATGTAGCTACTGCTCCTTTAGCTGCTTCATAGGCCTCAGACATCTGGATGAAACAGTGTTTATTTTTATATTTTTGTTCTCAAGAAGTCAGGCATACTTTCTCAGTCACCAGAAGAGTTCCACGGGCGTTCCTACAGGCCAGCTCCACGGGCATTCCTATAGGTCAGCTTGAGTAAGAAAATACATTGTTCTGAGAGAAATTTAATTGCATTGTATTTTCCAACTATTTAGTACTTTAAAGAGGAAGTTATAAAATTTAATAGATAATTTTATTATTACTCTTTGGATGTAATTAACTAGGGATGCACTTTAAACTGTGATGTTCTGGCTAGTGATAGGTTTTGATGGTTTACCCTGGGGGGAAACCCTCTGTCAGACTATGTGCCTCTCCCTTGGTGCACATTATTATGGTCTCTTTAGAGACCAGCAAGTAATTTTGCTGTCACTGGCCTTGTTCAAATAGAGCATGTTTGTATTTGCAATACTCTTGGGAAAGGGTGTTGGAAAAGGATCACCAGTTAGCAGCTGACATAGTTCCTTCACACACATCAGAAAAGCTCCTCAAATAGCAAATGAACACATATATTTCATTTTTTATGTGGCTGATAAAATGTTATATCATTAAGTCAAAAGAACATATCTGTCCAGTCTAGGTTGACTTTAGGAGGTAGCTCTCGCTTTCAGTACAAACCAGGGCCTGCGGCTCAACAGAAAATGCTTGCAGAAGCCAGCTCGCTAAGACTTGAGAGGAAGGAGGCCTGCAGCCATCACCCGGCGATTCCTGTCACCATCGGTCCTCAGGCATTAATACCAAGAAGGCTACAGAGAAAACCAAACCTGTGTGGTGTTCAGTTTGATTTCAAATGCTCAATTCTCATCAAATTGCTTTGTCAGATCACAACATCCGTTCATTTATTCAACAAATAATTATCAACAATAAATATGTAGCAGGCACTGTTCTGGGCTTGCACAAAGGGTATAAAACAACAAATGCTTGCCCCCTAGGAGAATTGATCCGATGAGGACATTAGGCAAACAGGAAGATCTAAGCACAGACAGCATGTTTCTATACCTAGACTGAGAGAGCTTGGGTTCTGTATTTACTAAGTGTTGTGCCCATCACTGCCACTCAGCAGCCAGATGGCACCTGGTTCACAACAAAGCTTGCTGGAGAAACGAATCAGGGGTGGAACTAATTCTATTAAAAGTGAGTCTAATGGCTGTACTGGGCAGTTTTTAGATCTCAGAGAGGAGGTGGTGCCACAGTGGCCTGTGCCGCCTCACATCAGTCACTAAGATAATGCCCTGTAAGTCCTAGGTTCTATAAGAAAGCAGACTGTGCACACCAGTGAGAAGCACCCTCCAGGGCCTCTGCATCAGCTCCTGCATTGGAGTTCCTGCCTTGGCTTCCCTCAGTGGACTGTGGTTCAGGATATACAAGCCAAATAAATCCCTTCCTCCCCATCTGCTTGTTGCCATGGTGTTTCATCACAGCAATAGTGACTCCAATCAAGACAATGGCTAAACCACACTGTGTTATCACTTGTGACAGAAAAATATGGGCGCAGTTTGAAAATAATGTTATGTTTGAAATCCTGAGAGAGAAACTTAAGAGCATCTGGACTCCGTGGCTGGAGCACTGGTTCAGTGCCAGTGGTACAGGAGGAGAAAGGGCAATCATGAGCGGTAGAGTGCGTCGGCAGTGGTGACAGCTGGACTGGGCTCTATGGAGATGCAGAATAAAAGTCCGTCACTGCATCGCACAGGATTTGCTGCGCCGAGTGTGAGCAAGCTTAGTCAATAGATACGTGTCTCTCTACTGCTCTTAAAAATATCTTTTTCTTTCATGTGTATGAAAGTGTCTGCGTGTGTGCCTATATGCACCTAGGTCTGTGCTTCATGCATGCAGAAGGCAAGAAAGGGGGTTGGGTACGTGGAGTCACAGATGGTTGTGAGATGCCAGTGGGTGCTGAGAACTACCCGGGTTCTCTGGCAGAGCATCCAGCACTCTGTTGAGCTGTCTCTCCAGTCCTGCTTCTCTTTTCTTATTGCGTTCACGTCTTTTCATCCCAGGCATTTTACATGCAACTATTTAAAGCGTTGGTTGAACTTGGATCATACCTTAGTTTGGTAAATAAACGTTTGTGGGTTTTTTTTTTTTTTAAGTAGCGAATCACATGTTGGAAAGTGCTGGGGAAAAAGGGATAGAGTTGAAGTGAAAAGAACTGAAGCCTCAGGGTTTCCATCCCTAGGACGTGAACGGTTAGATCTTGGTTAGAGTGTGAGGGTTAAAGAAACCAGAGAATGCAGTTTTTAACTCAGCCTGAGGTAACAGGCCAGTCATCTAACTGAACACATTCAAGAATCATGTTGGTGACTTTCAAACCCTGTAAGAGCAGCTTCTCAGGGCTGAAGTTCTGTCTTGACTTTATTAATAGAGCTTGCTGGTCAACCCAGGGCCTCACTGTGGCAGGCACATTCTTACCTGTGAGTGACCCCGTGACCCCTCAGTAGTCACCCTCTGAGGTGGCCACAGAGAACAGTGAGTCAGCCTTGTGCATTACCGAACGCTTTCTCCTAACATGTTGCTCACTGATTCTGCAGATCCTTTGGACGGCACAGTGAGTTTCTGGTGAGAGAAGCATGTGTATGAACCAGAAATGCAAGTTCACAGCACACACATTGTCCTCAGCAGGATGGTGAGCCTCTCCTGGTCCACCGAGGGACCGGATACAATCAAAAGACTGAGGAAAGGTGAATTCAGCCTCTTGGAGTTAAAATGTCTGTTTTTCCTGCCCTTACACATTTATACTTTTGGTTTTGGGGGTTTTGGGGGGAGCAGGTGGGGGCTTTCAGACTCAAACCAGGACTTAAAATACCACTGGCTTCCCTGTTTCTCAAGCAATGGACTGGGACTTCAGGCTTCATGACTGAATTATACTACTAGTTTTCAAGTGTTTCTGTTTTTCATATGGGAGACCACCCTATAGTCTCATGAACCAATTCTCACAATTCTCTCTCTGTGTGTGTGTGTGTGTGTGTGTGTGTGTGTACACAAGTGGGGGGGCTTAATGTCCAATGTTTTTCTCAATTGCTGTCTATTCCTTTTTTTCCCTTTGTTTTTGTGTCAAGGTCTCTGACTGACCCTAGGACTTACCCTGTTCAGCTACACTGACTGGCCAGCCAGCCCCAGGAGTCCTGCTGTCTCTCCCTCCTCAGCACTGGAATCTGCAGGGATGCAGCTATATACCTGGCTTTTTATGTGTGTGCTGGGGATCTGAACTCAGGTTCCCATGCTTGTGTGGCAAGCATTTTATCGACTGAGCCATGTCTCCTGTCCTGGAGTCTGTTTAGGAGGCAAATGACAAAGATGGCCTCTTGGTCAGTTGCCTTGAAACACAAAGTTAAACCTTTGGCTCTGATTAGTTCCCAGCTCCCTGGGCAATTCTGGCCTTCGAAGTTGTATTTCTCCCAAGCAGGTACAGGCCTGTGGATGAATTGTCCCTGTTCACAGGGGCCATCTTGGATTCCAGAACAGCAAGTAGGGAAAAGAGCTTTCATAGGCGAGGGCATGGAACAACCAAGCTAAGTGACACAGGTGTCAGCAAGGGTTTCTAATGGGGCTTCTGGGCTCTAGAATTTTCTTCTGGACCATTCCTGACATCATGGCAGAACTATGAAGTGAGTATGTACAATTCTATGACCTTTTTCTTAAACAAGAGAGAAATGGTAACTCATCCTGTCATTGTGTATTATCTGTGACTCTGTCCCTGTTAATGTGGATATTTAAGAAGTCTGTTAATTAATGCCTTCTCTCTCTGCTGAACTGTGATATCTTCCCTCAATGCATTATATAAATAAAATCGGGGTAGAAGGAGGTGGGGAAAATCTGCACCAAGCAAACTTCTGAATCACCCAACATTATTTGGTGTGAGGGTCCCCCTCTCCGAATCAGACGCTGATCATAATGGTCAAAACAGTTCTTAGGACTTTCTCTTAACTCACTCATTATCATTCAATATGTTCAACAGAATTATTAAATTCAGAATAATATGGTGCACCTGGTTGAGATGACGGTGAGAGATTTGGCTTCCTGTCACTTCGTTAAGGATGAATTCCACCCAAGGGTGTACTATGAACTTGGCAAATAGCATTATAATAGTAAGAGAATATTGCCTATTGGGTATCAGGAGTTGATGATTAAATTTAAGTGCGTACTGTCCACATAAAACAAATAATGCTCTTTTTTAAACTTTTACTGTGAACATTCATCACCAGCGCTGAAGATGCACAGTTGCTAATTATTGTGTTTTTAACTTGTAATATACTGTAAATTTTGTATACTACTACTGTGACCTTATACAGGATAGGAAAGATGACAGCAGGCCTATAATTATTGTATGGTGAAGAAATGCCTATAATTATCTACTATTTTTAGGACCGGCGTGCATGGCCTCTTAATTTACATAAGCTTTAGACATTCACACATTTTCTGTCTTTGCTTGTGGATGATAAATTTTGCTCAAATGAAATCAAGAAGATATACTGTTATATGGGAGTTAGCCAGCTGGGGGCTTGATTACGTCGACCAACACAAGCTTGTATGCCAGCTTTAAAAGGGGGGGGCATTTATTTGGATGGGATTTGTTTAAGGCAGGATTCAAAACATTAAAAAAAAACCCACTATATTGCTATATTGGGGCCTGATAATGTGTGATTATTTTTTAGAGGACGTTAAAGCTAAATTATCTTGTGGAAAAGCATTAACCTAACAAAGAGAAAATCTCTAGGATATTTATCACATGCAGGGTGATTATGGCAGTGTGTTCTTATTAGAGATGAATATTTGGTGCTCATTAAGGTTGCCCCCCCCCGGTGCTCGAGGCTGTCACGCTTACTGCTCAGAAGCACTGCTCTTGTCCTGTGAGCTCTGCGGTTAGCTAGGGGTGTCACCCGAAACTGAGGGGACCCTCTTAAAGCCCAAGCCCTGGCAGGCCTGTATCCGAGCAACTGGACAAGTGATTGGGACTGGAAGATTTTCAAGTCAAATGCTGTCAAGACATGTTTACAGGACCGGGGCGCAGGATCTGCTGCGTCTCTTCTGCTCTAACAGGTGAAAAGCACACAAACGGGCGTGACCCTTGAGGGAAAGCTGACAAGCCCTACTTTATCATGGAATTTTCACTAAAAAGATTAAAAATGGCTACCGCAAAAATGACCTATTTTCCTAAATCTTATAATGGAATGGTTATAAGAGTGTGTATTTAAGAAAATGACTATTACCTTTGTTTATCTAGAAATTACAAACATACAATATAATTTATTTTTTATAATTTATTTTAGTTTTGATTGGGAGGGTGTATGTGTACGAATGCAGGTGCCCATGGAGGCTGGAGGCACTGGATTCCCCTGGAGCTGGAGTTATGGAGGAGGGCGAGCTGTCTGACATGGATGCTAGGAACTGAATTCAGCTCCTCTGCAAGACCAGCATTTGCTTTTAACCTCTTACCCACCTCTCCAGCTCCTGTAAATATAATTTAATGGCTTGTATATGATGGTTTTTAAGGATATTCACAAAGGCATAGTTTCTTTCAAGTCTTTCCATCAACTTCCTATTTTAAAATATAAAATGTGGTTGACTGGAGCATTGATAGCCATAAATAGAAACTTCTAAATGGTGGGTATAAGGGAGATGTTTAGATGTGGATTATACCTGAGGTCTCTCTACACGCCTTCCATTTTGTGTTTAGATGAGGACCTATTGAGCCAGGCTGTCCACCTCTGCTTCTCCGATGCCACTGGTTTGCTGTAGAGACAGGCCTACCTGTTCGCCCAGGTGTCCTGTGAGTCCCTCCGCTCTCAGTCCTACTAATGTGTTTTTATGGTGAGCTCTTAAAGGTTAAAGCTAGTGTTTTATCAAGAATTTGCAAAATGCTGACAGTTTGTTGTCTCATTCCTGTGCCTCAGCTAGGTTAGGCTGCTTCGTCAACACTGGTACCAAAGGTAGGAGGAACTCAGCCAAAACCCCACCTGTAGGCTTTCCCTTGTAGCCATGTGTTCTGGATTTTCACAGTTACAGGGAGCTCTCTGTGTTTGCACTGATATGCTAGGATTGGACTCCACTTAGAAACTAGCTTCCCTGTACACATTCACATGAGCACACAAGAATCCTAACTCTTCATATTTCACTTATCAGCAACTGCACTTTCGAAGTGGCCACTATTATTCTTCTGACCCTAGACAGAGTTGCCTTCCTCCCAGCCTTGTCTCCCACTAAGCCATCTTTCGGGCTCCAATTCTTTCATATATATATATATATCACAGTGCTTGACACATAATAAAACCATAAACCATAAACCTACATGTCTACAAGGATGAGTGGAATGACGAAAGCTTGGAGACAGTGCCACACTGTTGCTGTTGTCACGGGCACTGTGGTCCAATAGACATGAGTCTGGAATTCAGTTGCTCATGAGTCTGTGCTCAAATCTTTGAGTGACCTAGATCTCCTGTCTGGAGCATAGCTCTTCCTTAACCCAGCTCTCTCATATAGTGATTGTCAAAATTTAGCAATCTAGTAGAGGGCTGGGGTTATAAGCATGGACTCAGCAGAGAAACAAGCAGCCACAGAACAGGGACCCACTCTTTACCCCCACTGGGCTGGCTATGAGAGAATAAACATGCTTGCTTCTCAAAGTTACTATGGGACTTAACATACATTAAGCAAATGTCTTGTGTGTGTGTGTGTGTGTGTGTGTGTGTGTGTGCGAGAGAGAGAGAGAGAGAGAGAGAGAGAGAGAGAGGACTCTTGCACACGTGTGTGCAGGGACAGAGGCCGACCTCAGGGGAGAGAGGACTCTTGCACACGTGTGTGCAGGGACAGAGGCCGACCTCAGGGGAGAGAGGACTCTTGCACACGTGTGTGCAGGGACAGAAGCTGACCTCAGGGGGGAGAGAGAGGACTCTTGCACACGTGTATGCAGGGACAGAGGCCGACCTCAGGTTCCACTCCACAGGAGCCATCCACCTTACTCTTTCTTTGAGACAAGCTCTCTCACTGAAATTTGGACCTCAGGGGGGAGAGAGAGGACTCTTGCACACGTGTATGCAGGGACAGAGGCCGACCTCAGGTTCCACTCCACAGGAGCCATCCACCTTACTCTTTCTTTGAGACAAGCTCTCTCACTGAAATTTGGACTGGGCCAAGGCAGACGGACCATCAAGTCACGTGGATCCTCCTGTCTCCATGTCCCCATCACTGGGATTACGAGCGCACTCTACCAGAAGGCTTTTTATGTCGGTTCTTGGGACCAAGTCCAGGTCTTCACACTTACAAGCAATCAGTTCCCTGACTGAACTCTTCCCCCAGCTCCACAGAACATCTTGACTAAAAGGCTGTGCTACTTTTATGTGGACTTGCTTTGGCATGTTAGAAATGGTGTAGAACTTCATTTTTACTGAGAGCAATGGCTTTCACAAAGCTTTTGATACTTCTGGTCATTGGGAATGTTCTCTTCCACGGGGAGAACTTTGGGGATGGAAGAGACCATCTGCAGGCCCGTTTCCTGCTGTCTGGAAGTGTGTGTGTGTGTGTGTGTGTGTGTGTGTGTGTGTGTGTGTGTGTGGCGGGGGGGTCTCCTCGTCTGACGCTTCCACAGGTATGGTACACAGGTGTCCGGAGCCTCTCAGTCACCTGAGGGGTTTAGGATACTAATCTTTCTCACCAGGCACCCTCTCTTTAGATCCATTTTTGCCATAAAAGGGAAAGAGACTGTTTTCAGTGGAGTGCAGAGAAAGTACCCTGAGCTCTCTGCCCACAAGATAGAAGCCAGTTTCCAGAGGATGAACCCAAAGTGAAGACTTACTTTTCTTTAATTTCATTGACTGTGACATGACAGGGACCATGGCATGTTAAGAAAGTGGTGACCCCAGGACAGACTAAAGGTGTGTGAGTCTCCAGACGAGCTGGAAGTCCTCGCTTGAATGACAGCTGAAATATGATCTGTGGCCAGCAAGGCGGAGACCAGGGCTGTGTGTGAGTGTGTGTATGTGTGTGTGTGTGTGTGTGTATATGTGTGTGTGTGCAAATAAATAAACGGGAACTCAGAAGCATTAGTTCTCCAGAAGAACTAACAAAATAAAATGCCTTGACCCAGTTGCCCCTTAAGCTAAGCACAGCAGCTTGGGGTCAGTTGGGAAGGAGTCTTAGCTACAGAGTCCATAATGCAAGTCAAGCCACTCGGAGAGAGCAGTAAGAGTTTGACAGCAGTGGGGAGTTCGGGCTTCCACAGAGCTGGAACTGAGCTTGTTTTCTCACCAAAGCTGAGACCCATTTGCACAACAAGCAAAAAGACAAGGTAAACAACTTCTTTGGGACTTTCCAAGGTCATCTTTCTCTGGATGCCGTCCCAAGAACCCTGTGACACCACCTCACCCAGGAGTGAACTCAAACACTGGGGATTCTTTCAATATTCAAAAAGGGTCACTTTGAAATGCGATGACTCCCTAGAACAAGTTTCTCATTTAAATTACATGGATATCAGAAGAGTCCAGGCCAGGAGGTGAAGTAGAGCTAACTCACGTTCTTTGACTACAAAAGCAAACGCGTATTTTTGATGAGCCTGCACGGGCTGCCTTCGCGGGCACAGAATGCTGTTTTCTTCCCCTTTGCCTACAAGGAATGTCATAAATAGGCATAAACAAATGCCTTCATTATTTATCCTGGTCTCACTGCACTAAATCATTGTACACGGGGAATCTGCTATTTTGTTTGGTTGGCAATTGCTGGTGCTAATGGATCCTGACACTGTTTCCTGGTTTGCATCCTGTGATTGTTTTAATGCAAGTGAGCACCCATTAGAGCCAGAGCTGTGTAAAATCTAAAGAGGCGTGATGAGGCGTGGTCCTCCATCACCACGACCCTTGGCACCTTGTAGCCCATGTTCTATTGTGATGAAGAAGCTTACTTCTCCTCTGTGGTCATGGTAAAGTGTGCTGCAGTCTTCACTCCCAGATGATAAGTTGTCTCTCCTAGAAATCGGGATCGGAGGCTGTCATCTGTTTTCCTTATGGTGGTCATTCCCCTACAGAAGAAACGGCAAGCTACAGCAGGTTTTCCAAATGAAAACTCTGGCTTGCATGATAAGTAAATAGCTTTTTGTGCTATGCAGGGAAGAGCCATTGAACACACCCCTTACCTGAAATTCCCAGGGGATAGGCTAGAAATCCAAAAGTCATAGACATCAAGTCATCTGTCTCTGAGCCGCTGGTCCCCTATTCTCTGTCTTAATTACCCACGCCTTTGGTCATCTGCTGAAGAGCTGCTCTTTCCCTTCCTCACCAACATCACTCCAGCCCACGCCACAGTGCCAAATTGCTCAACTCCCCCTCTTTCTCCGGCACAGGGCCTGTAGCTTTCCTACCCAGGCTGGGCACTGTGCCAAGTGTTTTACAGCCACTATATTTGGTCAAACAACCACGCAATGAGGTGTGTACTTTCCAGTGGCATTTTCTAGGTACCTTGCCAACAATCATATACTAGAAGATCCGGGACCGGTGGGAGACGGACTGCGCTCACGGCCCCAGTCGTTTGCTGCTTTGTCTTAGTTAGGGTTTCCAGTGCTGCGACAAAACACCATTGTCCAAAGCCACCTGGAGAGGAGAGGGCTTGTTTGACTTACATTTCCATGTCGTTGTTCATCACTGAAGGAAGTTAGGACAGGAACTCAAACGGAGCAGGAACCTGGTGGCAGGAGCTGATGTAGATAGAGGCCATGGATGGGTGCTAATTACTGGGTTGCTCCCCATGGCTTGTCCAGCCAGCTTTATTATAGAACCCAGGAGTACCCGCCCAGGCATGGCACCACCCGCATTTAGGCTGGGCCCTCCACCATCAATCACTCATTAAGAAAATGCCCTACAGGCCTGCCTGCAGGGTGATGGAGCCTCCTGACCAGTGACTCTGACTTCTGTCAAGGTGGTGTAAAACCAGGCAGCACACCCTTCCTGTGTCCTTGCCCTTTGTGGTCTAACTAACTGTAGTTTCTTTATCAGGAGTAGGAATCCACTTCCCATCCTTTGGTTCTGAACTCAGCCATGTGTTTTGGTTTGAAAGATGAGATTATAGCATAGAGGATACAAACAGAACCGTAAAGAGTTGCCGACATGTTTCTGTATGTACTTTTGTTCCCTCCCACGGGCAGGAAGAGAAACATGTCTAGATGTGTTGGAGAATGAAAGGAGGCCCACTGGTCATATCTAAGTTACTCCATCTGTTCTATGCTTGGTCACCTCTGATCAGCCTCTAACCAACCAGTCTCCAGACTTGTGAGAACAGCCAGGAGCTGCCCACATATCTAGGTCCAAAATCCACTGCACCATGATTTCTAGCAAGGTCTTCTTCCTGTTAAAACCCAACTCACAACCCAGTTAATCAACCTGCTTATACTGGAATCCTCCAGAGAGATGTAATCATTAGAGTCATTATAGATTGTTCTAGTTTGCTTTTTTTTGTTTGTCGTTGCCGTGATAAATCACCACAACCATAACCAGCTTGTGGAGGAATAGTTTAGTATATCTTACAGGTTACAGTCAATCATAGAGGGAAGGCCGGACAGGAGCTCAAGGCAGGAACCTGGAGGCAGGAACTGGAGCAGAGACCACAGAGGTGGTCTGCTTATGGCTTGCTCTCTCTGAGTCATTCAGTTTCTTCTTTAATGGTTCAGGACCACCTGCCGAGAGGTGGCACTGCCCACAGTGAGCAGGACCCTTTCACATCAATCAAGAAGTAACCCCACACACTTGCCTGCAGGCCAGTCGGATTCTTTCCAGATGACCCTAGCTTTTATCAAGTTGACAAATAAGATTTATTATGGTAAGTGACTCACACAATTGGAGGCCTATGTCTATGCTGGACCATCTCTAAGCTGCAGAGTCTGGGACCTGACAT
>JAQHUG010000107.1:1642432-1674210 GCA_028555095.1 Dicrostonyx torquatus | reverse complement strand
TTTTCTTCATAATCTCTGCCTAATTTCTCCTAACAACTGGAAAGAACAAGTATATGCAAATCTGTCATGTGACTGCCTGACTGCATTGGTAAGGACTTCTTCATGCTGTATCTGCCGGGGTTGCATGAACTGGTCCCTGCTCCCATGGTTGGCGAGGACCCTTGCCTTCCTTTCAGGATGAGTGTGAAGGATGCCTAGTATGGACTTTTCATGCACTGTGCCCTGTACCGAGCTCTTCAGGAGCACTCTCCACCCAACCCCTCAGCCCCATGGAGCTGCTGGTGTTGGTTTTATTCTCAAGCTGATTGGGAACGCCAGTAAAAGGAAGGTGGAGTAATTTGCCCAGGTTCTATCCTGCTGTGTCTCTTCACAAGGTATTTCACTGCGGCTGAATACGTGCAGCCCTTGAGCCTTCCTCGGACACGCTTGCAAGTCCTACATTTGGTGCTTTCTCCATGGCAGCTCTAGGAAAGGCTGCTCTGTTCTTTACTTTCCCCATCACCATTACCAAATATCTGAGAGGCAGCAATTCAAAGGAGGAAAGGATTATTTGGCTCCACACTTTTAGGGAACACAGTCCATCGTGACGTGGGAAACAGGGCAACAGGAGTGTCAGGAAGCTGGTGACATCAGAGGAAACAGGAAGCTGGTGACATCACATCAACAGTCAGGAAGCTGGTGACATCATCAGAGGGAACAGGAAGTGAGGCTGGGCCATACAACCTCAAGGCCCGCCCCCAAGTGACCCACTTCTCCCACTGAGGCATCAGCTCCTAAGGGTTCCTCAGCTGAGGACCACATGTTCAAACACATGAGGGGCTTTTCACGTTCAGATCACAACAGACCCACATCCTGTCCCTCAAATAAGTCCTGGGTGATTCTTGGCTCCAGACCCCCTAAGGAATTGGTGTCATTGAAGAGGGAACTGCCTATTAAGAGCAAGCTCCAGTGTCAAGATCAAAGATGGAGCTGTTCATTTGGACATCCATGTTTCTTAGCCATGTCTCCTCTGAACATTCGCTGGTCACTGTTAGTGTTGGATTAAAGGCGTGTGCCACCAGGCGTGGCTACTTTTAAGGGTTTTTAAATACTCCTTTTCACCATCACAGAAAGAAGCCTCGCTGTAGGAGTGGCACCCACATGGGAAATTGACATTTGTGGTTACTTTTCAGAGATCGTCAACTGTGTGTCTCACAGGGAAGAACTGTGTGGCTCTGTGACACAAACAAAGAAGAGGACTCAGAAAGGAGAGTGACTTGGGGCTCTGAGGTGGCTCAGTGGTTAACGGTGCTTACTATCATTCTTGATAACCAGAATCTAATCCAGGGACCCACATCGGAAGGAGAGAACCAACCACAAGTTGCCATCTGACCTCCGCATGCAAACTGTTGCATGGGAGCGCACGTGTGCGCACACACAGAGACACACACACAAACACAGAGACACACAGAGACACAGACACACACACAGAGACACACACAGACACACACAGACATACAGACACACACAGACACAGAGACACATACACAGACACACAGACACACACAGACACACAGAGACACATACACAGACACACTTAATCAATCAATGAATAAATGTAGAGTAAGTTGCCCAATACCATGATCCTTGACTGGAACTTAAAGCCTAAGACTAGCAACAATGTTGTCCTTTCCCACAATACCTTGGGAGCATCAACATTAGGCTTTAGACCCTTTGCAATGACCCCGACCTGCCTTCCACTCCTACCCCCTCTGACTTCCCAGTAGTTGGGTGCCCTGATCTCTCTACCATAGGCTGTGGTGTAGTGCATTGAACAATGAAGGCTTGAGACAGGATCCTTGCCAAATACTGTGGGAGATTTCGTTATAGAAAATGTCACTTAAGCTGGGTGGTGGTGCACGCCTTTAATCCCAGCACTCAGGAGGCAGAGGCAGGTGGATATCTGTGAGTTCAAGGCCATCCTGGTCTACAAGAGCTAGTTCCAGGATGGACTCCAAAGCTACAGAGAAACCAGGATCCTAAAGTTGAAAGCTTATGAAAATTAGTGTGTGGGGAACTAGCTTGTGTCACACACGACCCCACATCGTAGAGCTGGGGGCACAGCTCAGCGGTGTAGCATTTGTCCAGAACTCACAAGATTCTGGATTTGATCCTCGGTGTGCTGGTTAGTTTGTGTGTGGTTGTTGTTCTGTCAGATTGACACAAGGTAGGGTCACCAGGGAAGCAGGCACCTCCATCAGATTGCTGGCAGGCAAGTCTTTGCGGTGTTTTCTTGATTAATGGTTGGTGGGGGAGCAGGCTATTGTGGGTGGTACATCCCTGAACTGGTGGTCCTGAGTCTTATAAGAGAGCAGACTGAACAAGCCAGAGGGAGCAAGGCAGTAAGGAGCACTCCTCTGTGGCCTCTACTTCAGTTCCTGCCTATAAATAAATAAGTGTAATCTAGCAAAGGGAAGATGGTTTTAATTGAAGGTGATGATACATAATAGAACTATGTGAAGTGCCAAACATTCCAGGACAGCAGCTAAGAAGGGACAAGAGCAGCCTTCACAGAGGAGGTGACATTCAATCTGGGCAGCAAAGAACAGGGGGGATGTGGGCATGGTGGTCCACATTTGGAATCCCAGAATTTGGAGGAGGGATGAGGAAGGAAGACCTTGAACTGGAACTCAGGTTTCAGGCCACTCTGGACTAAATGATGAGACCCTGTCTAAAACAAGTAAACAGGTAATCTGTGGGAAGTGCCACCATATTCTAGGTGTTGGGAACAGACAACGTACAGGAGAGCTAGGAGTACAGCTCAGGCAGTAGAGCGTTTGCCTGGTATACTCCAGGCCCCAGTACTGCATGCGGTGAACCAGGCACAGTTGTGTGTGCCTGTACTCCTGGCACTGGGGAGGTGGAGAGGAGAAGACCAGACCTTCACCGTCCTCAGCTACATAGTGAGGCCAGACTGGATTATGGGACTCTTTGTTTCCAAAATGAAACAATGAGGAAGAGGAAAAGGAAGAGAGAAGCAGGGCGCATTTGGGGGACAGAGAGCACATCTATTTACTTGGAGTGGATAATGCATTGCAACAAAAGAAACGCTGACAGCTGAGCTTAGAAACACCGTATGCCACAGGAAGAACACAGTGGACTTGTTTGCTCTGCTTCCTCTCTCACAGAAGGAGGGAACCATGGATGATCATATTTTGTCCATGTTACCACATCCTTTTGTGGTCACAACCAGTAAAGCATTTGATCCATGATGAACCAAATTAGAGTTTTCTTTCCCAATATTTATTATCAAAGTTAGTTAGGCTTAGATCAAGATACCTGTGTGGACTATGTCCATGGATGAATACGATGAGAGGTGGAGAAAGAGAGCCGGAGGGAAAACGGA
The DNA here is from genome assembly GCA_028555095.1 of Dicrostonyx torquatus. NCBI lineage: Eukaryota > Metazoa > Chordata > Mammalia > Rodentia > Cricetidae > Dicrostonyx > Dicrostonyx torquatus. The sequence goes on along the minus strand of JAQHUG010000107.1, from coordinate 1,670,825 downwards.
CAACGTTCCAGAAAGAAGCTGGAAAGTTATTCTCTCTCTCTCTCTCTCTCTCTCTCTCTCTCTCTCCCCTCTCTCCCACAACTGATGATCATGGATGCAAAGCATTTTGATTTTATCCTGGCAAAAATGAGTGAGGGGACCTGCATGAGGCAGAGACTAACAGCTGGTTATTAGTTTCAGAAAGATTTCTGGCTACAGAAAAGAGCCATGGGGAGCAGAGAAAGAAAGAAAGGCTCTGGTATTGGTATGAGCACCAGAAGACGAGACCAAAACCCAGGCAACAGCAAGGAGAGTCTGAGAGAAATTCAGGATACATAATTGACAGGACTTGCTTTTCAGGGCTATGGAGTGCCCAGAGCAAAAGGAATGAAGAAGTAATTTTCAGTGTCTAGCTGGATGAATCACAGAACTGCATACAGAAAACAGGAAGACAGAGCCCTCTTTTGGAAAAAGATCTTCTGCTTTGTTTTTTGACATATGTTTGAGGAGCAGCCTGTGGCAACATCTGGCAGGGGGAAGATGAGTTAGAATAATGACAGATGTGAGCAGTGTCCACCTGACTGAATTAAATTCCAGAAGACACTAGGCAGGAAGAGGGCGTTAAGGGGTGAGAGGGAAGAAACATCAGAACACCGGCGTTGTCAGTGAGCATGAGAGGAGAGACATCAGTCAGCCAAAGAGTCCTGGAGCGATGGGCAGAGTGGTAGGAGGGAGGACCTGAAGGGAGGCTTGTGGCCACACTTGTCAAATTTGCAGACGAACACTGGATGTCTTTAATATTCTAGCTATTGTTTTGAAAGAGGGGAATGCCATCAAAATGGAGAGACTGGATAAGATGAGGTTACTTTGGATGAGGATTGATGGCTACCTGTAAGGAAATAGACAAAGCGGAGGCAGCTAACTGCCCCATCTGCAACTGGGATCTGAAGGGAAGTCGGTGTGGAAGCGGAAGGTCCAGGGATGTAGAGCACGCTGGTAGTTGAAGGTCCAGAGCAAAGCTGATTCTGAGTCTTTGTTGACTCCCAATCCACACTCTGCATTGTGACCTTACAGCTCCTGTGTCAAGCAGCAGAGTTGCTGTCCCTGGGGCAGCTTTATAAGTTGCCTTTGTAAGCCAAAGGAGGCAGAAGGTAGGCACACAGGGTTCCCTGGTTCCCTCTCACTCAGTACCCTCTCCTCACCCTCTTCTCCCTTCCCCTTCCGCTCTCCTTTTCACTCCCTCTCCGTTTTCCTCCCTTTCTTCCCCCACCCCCACCATGTGAACAAGTCTGAGGAAGCTAACACACTGTATAATCAGCATCTGTGGCTCAGTCACCCACGTCATCATAGCTATCACTCCACTGCTTGTGAGACCATCCTTGACGACCCAGCCACATCACCGGCTGACTGTGTCTGCAGCATTTAGGTTGCAGCGAAATCACATGAGCCTGTCTAGCTTCTGTAGATCTGAATCATTCCACGCATTGCTTTTGGAACAGTCAACAAATGACCAACTGCGCTCTGCCAGTCCAGCCCTGTGAGCACACGGCATAGCTGTGTAACCCTTTTAGCTGAGCTAGGCCTGCCCGGATGAGGTCCCCCATTTGTGAGTAATTAAAGCCCCCACATTTTGGGGGTTCTCTGGCCAGTAGCAAACTGTCTCAAGAGACCGTTGGAAGGGTTTCACTGTGCTTTGTTGGCATGGGGAGACATGAGCGTATCTGCAGGCGTGGTAGAGGGAATAAGGAACAGGAGGAGGGTCAGGTGGAAGTGACCCTGGGACAAGGCAGGGGCCTTTCTTTGTTTCCAGGGGGAAGTGGGAAGTTCCACGCACAGTGATTTCCACCCGAAACTGTGAATGAGGTGTTGATTTCTCTAGTCAGGTGTCTCGGACACGCTCAGACTTTAACATCCAACCACAAATTAACACCCACACCCACACATCTCCACATCTTTCAGAACCAAAGGGGTACCTGAGACAGACTCCCCTTTGTTTCCACTGGCGTGTCAAATGCTGCGCTGACAGCAAAGGAATAATCTTCAGTTTGTATATAATGAGGTCTGAAATTCCCATCTCCACACATTGATCACGGATCTTATTTCACTAGACAAACTGACAGCAGTCTCGGCGACTTAAACAAAAATTTGAAAAAAAACTCAGCACAGCCACCCACATTTATGCCTTCCCTCCCGCCTCTCCCTGTCACTTCCGTGGCTCAGTTATCTTGTCTGGGTGCAGCTGTTTCCAGTTTTATCTGGATTCCTCAACAACCAACTCATTCTGCGATGATGTCCACTCCTTTATCGTCAAAACTATCATCTAGTAGAAAGATGTCGGGTTTGGACGGCAAAAATAAAACAAGCAAACAAATCAGTTCTGGACTGGTTTGCTAACATTTCACCTTGGTGTCCTCATTATTATTCCTCCGAAACAATATTTGGTATTTACCATGTACTGGGCACTTCTCTCAGTTCTCAGGAAATACCAGTAAAAAAAAAAAAAAAATCAAAGATCTTTGTTCCCTGAACGGCCAGCGGTAGAGGCAAATGAAGAAAGTGAGCATAGCAAGAGATATTCTACTTAACATCAGCTGTTAACTTGGCACAGCCTAGGATTCTTTGGAAATGGAGTCTTAACTGAGTATCTTCAGCCGATTTGTCTACGGGGGAGTGCCCAGAATGACCATGGCTATAAGAAGGGCCAGCTTACTGTGGGGCACCATTCTCTGGGTCAGTGTCCTGGACCGAATAGAGAAAAGCTAGGGGAGGCAGCAGGCAGCATTGCTCCGTAGCCCCTGCCTCCAGGTTCCTGCCCCGACTTCCCTCAGTGATGGACTGACCTGAAAGACAAAGAAGCCCTTTTCGAGTTGCTTTTGGCCAGGGTGTTTTATTACAGCAACATAAAGGGAATTAGAATAGCAGGCTCATTATAACATGTGATTGAGGGTGCAAGTATTAGGAAAAATCAAAAGCACAATGTTGAGTTGCCGTGGTGTCACACACCTGCAATCCCAGCCCTTACGAGGTAGAGGCAGGAGGATCAGAACTGTCCATGGTCACCCTTGGTGCCGTTCTGAGTTCAAGGCCAAAAGAATAAAATAAGGGGTGGTGAGAATAGACTGAAGGTCCCTGGTGACTCTGGGGAGGAAAAGGAGGTGAAGAGGTGGCAGTGAGGATCGTTGGGAGAGAACATTCTAGATGATGATCCAGGGTGCTTCCTTGTTCTTCATTACTTCTGTGAATGCCAGAGAAGGCTTACAATATGTTTAACTTTTAGGCCAATCTGTCACTCTCTCTTTCTCCCCATATATGTCTCTATGAATGTATGTGTGTATGTATGTATGTATGTATGTATGTATGTATGTATGTATGTATGTATGTATCTAAACACACACACACACACTTTCTTTTCAATATCCACTCTTGCCTACTGAGCCAGTCCTTATATTTGTTTCCAAGGATCTCTGTGCACCACAGGGAAAGTTAGACCTGTTTTGTGCCAAATGTCGCCGAGGATAGCTGATGCTGAAAATGTGATTTTGTTTCCATTAGAGAAACTATCATACAGGGCTACATAAAGCTGTATTCATTCAAGGTCTTAATGTCCTGAGACAGCAGCAGCTTCTGCTGCCCCATGCCTGTGATCCCGTTTCTTGGGAGGGAGGTGGAGGCAGGGGGGGCTTTTCAAGGTCCATCCACTCCAGCCTATGTAGCAAGTGTGAGATTGGCCTGGGCTACATACCTAGCTCCCCATCTGCATCCCTCACGATCTGGTAACTTCCATGGCTAGGTATTTTTTCTGTGCCACATGCATCTCAGATTTATTTCCCTGGTACTGCATTCCCACCCTTCTCCAAGTCTAAGGTCTTCTTTGATTCCACATTTTTCTAAGTAAGGGAATGGAGTTCCAACAGCTAGTAAGTTTTAAAGCCAAGATTTGGTTCCCAAGAGCATGGTTCTTTCTCCTGGTCCCAAAGACTTCTTTTGTTCTTAAATATCTTTACTCTGGCTAAGAAATGTGTATATATGAGGCCATTAGGGAGTTGTTTTTAGAGGATACAGCTTGCTAGTGAGGAGCCTGAGCTTTGGGTCAGGCCGCCTGGAGTCCTCTGCAGCACAACTGCAATCATGGCCAAGTTTCCTAACTTTCTTGGTCTCGAATTCCTTATTGGTAAATTGTGGATAATAGGAGCACACACTTCATAATGATGTGGGGATGAAATAGCACATACAGAGTACTTAGTATAAACTACATGGAGGTACATGACTGTAATCCAAGCACTTAGGAAGCAGAGGGCAGTCCATCCATGACAAATACTGGATACCATTGATACGTGACTTTTTCTGGGCAGAACATTTCTATTCTCCCCAGAAACTAAAGGAACAAGAGACTAAAGAAATGGTTCCATCCAAGTACAGCTTGGTAAACTAAAGAGTTTACTGAAGCATCTTTTCTTTTTAAACTTTCATTTTAACATTTATTTATTTTGTATGTGTAGTGTGTGTGTGTGTGTGTGTGTGTGTGTGTGTGTGTGTGTGTGTGTGGTACATGTCCTTGCCATGGTGCCCGTGTGGAGGTGAGAGGACATTTTATGGGAATCTCTTTTCTCCTATCATGTGGGCTCCAGGGATCCGAAAAGTGGTCTGCCTTGGTGGTGTGGGCCTCTCTTTACCTGCTGAGCCACCTCACCAGCCCAGCACATCTTTCTATAGCTCTGCTACCAGCGGGGAGACAAAAGCAAAGGAAGGAGGGAAGCCAGATTCTGACTTTTGCACAAGAAAGTTTATTCTAAATAGTTTCCTGACAACATCACTCTCCTTCCTCAAGCACTGGGGCCATAGGCATTGTGCCAAAGCAGCCAGCAGCCTGGCAGATAGTCTGATCCGATTCTGAGACCCTACGACAGGCCATTTGCACCATATGCCACTGACACATTAATCTAGGCAAGGATGCTTGTTACCTAGGGAAATCCATGCTGAAATGCCACTTACACTGGGCACACCAGCAACAGTGGCAGAAGTTCTTCAAAGCAAACACCAAAGGCGGCCAAAAAGACCGAAGCGGAAACAACAGAGGGGAAGTGCAGGGTCCAAAGTGAGACAGAGTTTCCGAGGTGTAGGTACTCTATTGAGCTTCAAGAGAGCTGCAGATTTAACAGACATGAACACTATGAACAGTCTGGACTGAGTGCTGCTGCTGCTGCCGGTGTGTGTGTGTGTGTGTGTGTGTGTGTGTGTGTGTGTGTGTGTGTGTGTGTGTGAAGCCAGAAGTCAATGTTGGGTATCTTCCCCAATTGCTCTCCACTATATTTATTGAGACAAGGTCTTTCATTGAATTTTGAACTCAGAGCTTTGGATAGGCTGGCTTCCAGCAAACTGCAGAGGTTCCCTTGTCTCCATTCCCCAGTGTTGGGAGTTTTGAACCCCCCAGATCCTGAATTTCTAGTAAACAACTTGTAATGCTTGCAGCTGCTCTGAGCATAAGACCCTCAGGAGTTCCTGATGGCAGGGGACTGGTTTCTGGTGGGTTCGGCTGGGGCGTGGCTACCAGTTAAGCTGCCCCTGGACACAATAAAGGGGGCATTCCTGTTTCAAAGATGACCCATGTCTCTGTCTCTCTGTCTGTGTGTCTTTGTGTGTTTCAATCTCCAGCCCCTTGCCCGGTTCACAAACTGTATGGTAGCACATAGAGCGCAGACAGGCGCTGTGCACTACACCCCAGTGCTGAGATTACAGGTGCACACTGCTGTACGGAGACTTGAACTCAATTCTCATTGACAAGCACATCACCAACCAAACCATCTCCTCAACCCCAGCATCTGCTTTTGTGTGCATTGTTCCTTGAGTCCACCTGGCCCATGACTTGTGTATGACACTAGTGGCAATGCTCCAGCTCACAAGTCACCTGTATCCACACAATTTCACTGTAAAAAGAGGCCCAAGAAAACGGCTTGCCATGTGACTCTGGTAAAGGCCCCATGGCAGGCTTTTCAATATACAATTTGATGGGAATGCTCTGGGCCTTTGGTTTCTTTCTCCCCTTCTGCAGCCCTGTTTCTTGGCTACTCAGAGCAGTAATGAGTTTTTCCTGCCCAGCGTGAGAACGGGTTCACAACTAGCACAAGAAAAAGGCTGAGCTCGTGCAGGGCAGACAACTTTATCTCATGGGTAGATCACATAGCTGTTTCTTTCCTTTTTCGGTGATGCAACTACGCTAATGACTTTTAAAGAATGGGTAAGGCAGTGCCACGCATCCTGAAAGGCAGTGTCACACAGCAGGAGAGCCACCGCAGACATCATCAAAGGCGCTCAGAATGAAACACCTACCCACCCTTGCCATCGCATGGGAGGACCTTCTGGGAGCCGAAGGATCTTTCTAACTTAGGACACATTAATAAACAAATAGAATCGCTGCCTTCGTTATTTTCTTCCAGGCAATTGTGGCTGTTCAAGCCTGTTAACACTAGCTCTTTTTCATAGAAAAGTCATGAATATAAATCGAGGCCACCAGAGAGTGTAACTGCTGCCCAGAGTTCACTATGGTGAGGACAGGACCGGCTCTGGCATCCAAACGTAAGGCTCTGTCCTTACATTATAGTGGCCACTAACAATTTAGTCAACCTCCCTCTCTCTGGGCTCCATTCTTCATCTGTGAAGTTCTATAGACTAACTTCACCTGGATGGGCCACTGAGAGGATTAAAACACCCATGTGCGGTGAGGTACGCACTTCCGGGGGTGTGGCTAAATTACCCGTGTAAAGATGGTGGGTCTGGCCTTGGAAACCATGTGCCGCCATGGTTTTCAGTGTTGGGATGTTATTTCCACTAATTCTTCACCAAGTGCAAATGTATACTTAAGAAATGCTAAGCATTTCCTGAGCGTTCCCATGGTACTCACTGGCTGCGTGACGCTCTAGGAAGGGCGGGAAGAAGTAGAAGAGGTTTATTTTGGTCTGCTCAGGCACAGTGCTGAGTCAGCCCTGAAGAGTAACAAACCTTCAGTTCAAGACCTGTTACTCAACTGTTGGTCTCTGCACCCAGAAAATCCATCTGAAGTGAGGTCCAAACACCAGCTTTCAGTGGTCTCTTGACTAGTGCTCTCATTCTTGGCCTCCAATAGCCACTTCCCAGAGTGACAGGGATCTCTACCCTTTCCTCAGACTCTGTAGACGACACTCATATCCACAAGAACCATGATTCACGGTTTTCTCTCTGGGTGCATATCCTTTCTGGATAGACCCCTCTAACTTCCTCCCTTGCCTCCTCTCATCCCCTTTGCACGTGCCCTCTGGCCACAGGCAGTTCCTCCACACAGTAACCATGGTCCTGCTCAGAACCTCTGGACACATTGCTTTATTTCCCCGCCATGCTATTTCATGTGCCTGTATGGCTTGCAAAGCTGTGTGCCGATACCACAGGGGCAGAGTATGCTTGCTTGATAATTCTTTTTAGATAGCACCCCACCCTGATAGCCCAGCTCCTTACACGGATTTGCTCTTCTTCAAGGAGCCTTCAAGACTTAGTATGAGAAGGCTAGGGCAATGCAGTCCATTCCTCATTGCCGCAGATGGTTCTGACCCCTAAGGGATGATTATCATCTAGTTTTACCCATCATGGTTTTCCTCAGCCTCTTGCTGATGCCTCAGCTTGGCTAGCCTGGTGTCCAGCAAATGAAAAGTTCCTCTAAAGGCCAGGGACACTGGGTTCCTGTTGTCTTTCTGGACTGAAGTTTCTGCAATTGCCCATTTATATATAATCCTTCTTGGGCATTGAAGATTTTACCAAAAAGACATTCTACTGGAGGCTGGGAGATGGCTCCATCTGTAAAACGCTTGTCTCATGAGTATGGTGACTGAGTTTGGATACCTGGAACCACATACAAAGTCAGGTGCGGTAGTCCTCTTGCAATGGCAAGATATGGGACAGGAGGGACCTTGAGGCTCATTTGCCGTATATTTGGTGAAGCTCTAGGCCGAAGACAGACCCTGTCTCAGACAAGACAGAAGGTGCATGAAGAGGGATATGTGACGTTGTCTTCTGACCCCAACCCACAAGTACCACCCCCCTCACATACACACACAGTCCCATACACACAGACATACAGACATACACATACCGACATACACATACACATAGACACACATACACACTTACACATATACACACAGAGACATGGACACATACACACACAGACATACACAGACACATACATAGATACACATAGGTACACACAAACACATATACATAACACACACACACACACACACATATATATATATATATACATACACATAGACACACACAGAGACCCATTCAGACACACAAACACACAGACACACAGACATGCACACACACCACTGAAATCCTGGGTTCCTCCATTTTACAGTAGACTCAGCTCTGCTCAGAAACCAAGGCCAATTGTCTTAATAAAGGTTTCACGATAAGTCACTGATAGCAATGTGAGAAGAGAAAGTTCTTTTCTATGTGCTGGTCTGGCCGCACACAGTACAGCTATCATGTCTGTGCCACGCCTGTTCCCATCATCATGATCAGACCATTCTAGAGTCAATCGCACAAGCCCTGGCATCGTCATGGGAAGAGACACCTACTGTCCCCCAGAGGACAAGCCTTCCTTGCTTATTGATGCTCTAAAGAGTCACTGTGGGGGCTGCACACAGGCATCACCATGAGACTTACAAAGTCCTCATCCCCTGTGTCTAACCTTGTTGAGTATATCCATGTGACCTACCCCATGCCTCCTTACAGAGGAAACCTATAAGAATGGACATTATCAAGCTTGTCAGATATATAGGCATTTTGAATGTGCGAAAAGACTTTCTGCCCAAGGTATGAAAGATAGCCACAGTACCCATCAGACTCTTCCTTAACAATGAAAGGTTGCCCAAACGGTACTAAGTTTCTTGTACATTATTAAGCAAATTCCCGTGGACAACTAAGCAGGTTGTTGGGGAATCTCAGGCTCAAGAGCATGATAAATTCACTGTCAGACCTGAATCTTAACCTTGTTATGCCTGGGTTCAGCTGCATACTGCTATACCAGCTGGAATACAAAGTGTGTTGAGACAATATGAAGAAAGTCATCACGGTTTCTGATTTACCTTCAAAGCCTGTTAAGAGGGGCATGACTGGAAGACAGTGTCGAATTTTGTAACTCAGATAATTAGATACTGGGGTATTTTAAAACAGGTATGTGCTAGTTGTACAGTACAAACCAAATAGACTTTGAATGAAAACAGATAAACTAATCCCACCCACCCAGGCTAGGACCTGAAGGAGTTCTACATGAACTGTTCTGCCATCTTTGGCCAGAAGTGCTCCAGGATAGCCTTTGGGCAGAGAAAACTAGCCAAGCAATAATAACCATATTGGCATTATCAGAAAAAGCAGTGGCAAACAAACAAGCAATCAAGAGACCCCCAACTTACAGGTAGGCTCCTTTCCTTTTAGAATCCACAGCACATATGCATAGTTTGGACTGTTCCTTGTTTCTGTGGCGTATGGCTGGATTAGCCAGGGGAATGCAATCTGCCTCCACATCAGGGGGAGACTGTTTCCACACAGAAAGGGTTTAGCTATCACGGCTGACCTCCATTCAGCCAGAGGATTGAATAGTTTCCTGCAGCCAAGTTTTGGTGGTGGTGGTGAGGTGATGGGGGATTGTATGTGTGTGTGTGGTAGTGGTGGGGTGATGGGGGATTTTGTGTGTGTGTGTGTGTGGTAGTGGTGGGGTGATGGGGGATTTTGTGTGTGTGTGTGTGGTAGTGGTGGGGTGATGGGGGTAATGGGGGGTGGTGTTGCTGATGGTATGAGAGATGGTGGGGATGGGGTTGTAGGTGGATACTTCTGTTCCTATCTGAGCTGTCTTTACATAAACCCAACCATCATGCGGAAGATCCTAGGCAACTCAAGAAAGAGTTGAGAAGAAATCAAAGCCCTTGGGTGTTGGTTTGACAAGCTATCCAAAACACCAGGAAGAGTTCCCTTTTGGGTCTTGTGCCTTCAAGGTGCACTCTCTCCAGTGCTCAAGCTCTTTGTGAATCTGCTTTGGCAATTAACATGAAGACACGGGTGACCTTTGGCCATCATTAGTTTCGTAATCATCATCCGCTTCCCGTCAGATCCTGGCCCACTTCATTTTTCTGTTGTAAAACCCTTCTGTTATTTTCTAAGTTCAAAGGGTTTTCTTGAAAATTCTTTCTTTTATTACAAAAGTCATCCTTACTTATTAGAGAAAAATCAGAGCTGAGAACAGCACAGAGTTCAAAGTATCAGTTTGCCTCTCCTTTCTACCAAGAGCCACTCCCTTCCCCTCACCATTGACAGCAACAAATTAGGTCTACATCTAGACACCCGCATTTCCTCAGAGAAGACTGTGTCATGCACCTCCACTCAACTCACAAAGATATGCTCTTCTTTGCAACTGACTTTTTTGTTGAACAACATGAAAAAATATTTTTCATAATATAGATTTTTCTCATTGTTTTTACTGAATAAATAGCAGTTTTTGAGCATAGTGTTGTAGAGAGTATATAGTATTATGCAGTTTTACCAGAAATTGTCCACCCACCCCTTACTAAATAATAGATACTTATGATGTTTCCAAGTTTTTTCTATTACAAGTACACTTTTGTTGAATCATCTGACATGTATGCTTAACATTTTGATAGCGCTTGCTAAAATCTTAGCCAATGTATACTCCACCTTTATATCACTCTCTCCCAAAGACCCCAAGTCTCCTGAGAAAGTGGTGGCAGTGGGTGTCACCCATTTATATGCTCCTCCTGAGGTGCCAGGCTCCTTGGCACATCAGTGTTCTCACTTACCAAATGGGGAAAAACAAATCAAACCCAAAAACTTCTAGGTAGATTTGGTGTAATGATTCAGGAAAGTAACGCAGGTAAAGAAGCTGGGGCAAAGCCTGTTCAGGGTGTGCCATCTCTTGTGCCAGCAGGACTCTGACGCACCATCTGTGCTGGCTGGTTTTGTGTGTCAACTTGACACAAGCTAGAGTCATCAGAGGAAGGAGCCTCAGCTGAGGAGACATCTTGATGAGATCCAACTGTAGGGCATTTTATCATTCAGTGATCAGTGAGGAGGGCCCAGCCCATGGTGGGTGGTACCATCCCTGGGCTGGTGGTCTCGGGTTCTATAAGAAAGCAGGCTGAGCAAGCCATGGGGAACAAGCCAGCAAGCAGCACCATGGCCTCTGTCTGTATCAGCTCCTGGCTCTGGGCTCCTGCCCCATTGAGTTCCTGCCCTGACTTCATTCAGTGATGAACAGTAATGCTGAAGTGTAAGCCAGATAAACCCTTTCCTCCCCAGCTTTCTGGCCATGGTGTTTCCGTTGCAGCAATAGAAACACTAAGACCCCATGGTCGTTTCCATCTGCCTCCCATTGCTGTCTGCTCTTCCTGGAATGCTCCAGAGTGGGTGTCAGCTCCAGGAATTTACGTTCCATGTCCCCTGGTTCTGAGCTCAGCTAACTACCAGCTCCCTTTGTTTGTCTGTCGTGGGGAGTCCTCATTGAGTTACTCAGACTGCCTCTGACTCCAGGGCTCAAGTGGTCCTCCTGTCTCAGTTAACATTCAACTAAGATTTCTTTTGAATAATTTTGTGTGAATTTACTGACTCTGACAGGTTATGGAGAATTGATGAAGAGGTAAGTTTTGTAGGTGTCTCTTCTTCAGAGAAAGGTTTTGTGGGAGTCCTTGGACCTGTCACTCCGGCCACCAGCCCTTAATATCTCTGGCCACACACAAAAGACATTGAGAAAGGAGTACTCATTCTCAACCTGCATAAGCTCAAACAGCAGCTTCATTTCATGTTGATAGCTGTGTTATGGTTCGTACGCCCTCCGTACACATCCCAAGCCTTTCTTTTTCCCAAGCTCTTCTCCAGACAGAGCTCATTCTTCATGGAGCTTTCCCAGTCGCTGAAGAGTAATTTACCTCACAAATCTCAGATGGCTTCCTGTTGTGGAGAAGACAGGCTGGGCCATGGCCCTCTCTACAGCAAGGCCACCTAAGCCCCCTCGCCCCACCCCTTGCTATAAGAAGCCTACATCGCAAGAAGATTTTAGTTTTGGCATGAAAAGCCAGTATCAGAGCATTTGAATTCATTTTCCACTTCAGTTTGCCCATCTGCTTCAGAAATCTAATTTAAATACATTTTTATCAGAGGCTTTCCACAGGCCCCAAGTTACCTAGCAACTTGAGTTTCCTTTGGCGAGTTGTTTCTGACATAGAGAACATTCACAAGTTAGGAAGGATGTGTTTTCAGCCTTCGAAGTTTATGAAGCAAGAATTAAATATTGAAACTGCCATTCTCACTCTGCGTGAACATAGAGCCTATTAAATTACATAGAGTCTTGGGGGCTATATTTCTAGAGAGAACATTTTAATTAACCTACATGACCATACGCTTAAATGAAATACTTCCGCTTAATTCGCAACAGCCAATCCAACGTCAGCATTGCTCAGCTCTAATTTAGGATCTTTTTTTAAAAAAATCTAATTAGTATTTTGCATTTTAGATTGGCTTTGGTGGATCAGAAAGATTGAGTATTTCAGGTTTTAACAAAAATATCCCTGGGTTCCTTTCTGAGGATAAAGGCTTAGGCCTGCAGGTCAGCACAGGGGGTGAGGCATGCTCAAAATCATCACTCACCTCCAAACATGGAGGTTATGGGTAAATATTAAATGCATATGTGCGTGCATGTGAATTCATGGACACATTGAAAACCGAAAGGAAAGAATTCATGGACAAAATATGCAAAGGAAAGGGTTCTGGAGAGATTGCCCAGGGGTTAAGCTCTTAGCTGCTATTCCAGAGGACCTGGGTTTAATTCCCAACACTCACAAGGTAGCTCACAGGCTTTTGTCACTCCAGTTTGGCAAGATCTGACACCCTCTTCCAGCCTCCAAGAGAAGTGCATACATGTGGTGCACAGATATAAATACAGGAAAAACACCCATATATATACACACACATATGCATGCATATGCTCATATATATGTGTATATATATGGAAAGAAAAACCAAGTGGTTTGCAAGGATAAAAACTACACAGTTCACAGGGAGCCAAGAATGAATACTGTCAACACTACTTATCTTTTTTGGCTTAGAAGAAGCTCAGAGTGAAAATGTAGATTTTGTGTGAGGATCAGTTAGAGGTGAGGTGGCCCTTACGGGGGATGGTTTATCCTAAGGCTGGCATCTTGTTTGGAAGGAAAGCAAGATCATTTGTCAGATACTTTCAAAAATGTTTATACAGGGCTGGAGAGACACTCAGGGGTTGAGAGGTTTATGGTCCTTGCGGAAAACCTTATTTGGTCCCCAGCACACACACTAAATGGCTCACAGTTGGCAGTAACTCTGGGTTCAGAGACTCGGACACTGTGACTTCATTGGCACCTACACTCACATGCCCATAGCTTCACAGAAACACACATGCATATGTAATGTGAATTCTGACTGGTCTGAATAATAAGAACCTGGAGTCAGGTACTGTGGTAAATGCTGAAAGATCAGAAAGTAAAGGCACCAGCCACTAGAGAGGCCTTTGACCTCTCCCGAATCCTCAGACCCAAGGGGGCAAGATCCGGTCTCTACAAATCCTCAGACTGAATGCTTATATTCAGTCTTCTTCTCCACCTTATATTTCTCTCTCTGTCCCGCCATATTCCTTCCTGTCTCCATCTCCCTAGTGCTGGGATTAAAGGCATGTGACTCCCAAGTACTGGGGTTGAAGATGTGAGCCACTACTACTTGGCTCTATTTCTCTTTTAGCCTGGATCAATTTCATATAGTCCAGGGTGGCCTTAAACTCACAGAGGTCTGTCTGCCTCTGCCTCCTGAGTGCTAGGAAACAGAGCTCACACCTTTGATCCCAGCACTTCGGATCCCATGCCTTCAATCCCTGCACTAGAGAGGTGGAGACAGGAAGAGACATGGCTGGGCAGAGAGAGGATGTAAGGGGGGAGGAGACAGGAGCTCAGGATTCAGTCTGAGGATTCCTAGGGACAGGATCGCCCATTTAGTCTGAGGATTCGGTAGAGGTAAGAACTTTAGTGGCTTGCTCCTTCACTTCTCTGACCTTTCAGCATTTGCCCTAATATCCAACTCTGGGTTTTTATTATTAAGACTAATTAGAATTTTTGAAACATGCATACACATAATTAAAAATAAAAATAAGTATTTTAAGCTAAGAAATAAAACTATTAATCTAAGCAATGCAGGGTTACAAAGGACTCACGCAAGCTGTGCTGCTGACCGAGTTCTTGAACGTAGGACACTGGTTCATATTAAGGAGGCATAATATTGCAGAGATGTTGAGAAAATACATTTTTTAAGTGGTGGTGGTGCAGTAAGCAAAGTAATTTTCTTTAGAGGCAAATAGGAGATGACTTTAGATCTACAGAGAAGTAAGATCACCAGGGATGGCCTGACTTTGTGCCAACAAGACGGGAAGGCCTGGGCAAGGTGGAAAGTTACTGAGCAGTCACTCTTAGCACGGTGTGGAGGTTTTCTAAGGAGATGGTTTACCAACATTTTGGTCTCAATACCCCTTTCCACTCAGCTCTCCCTGCAGGTTTGTGTGGGCTATACACAGATGTTAACCATGCTGGACATTAAAACAGAAAACAAAATAACCTAAGGTCAGTTTAAGAGTCCAGTGACCCAGTGAATGGATGGACCCAAGGATGCCTTCTGTGCAATGTCATGGACAGTAGGGCCAGTCTTGTGAGAGATCTTGGCAACCTCAGTGTGTAGCTTTTCCTTTTCCTTCCTTTCTTTCACCTTTTCATGTATGAGAAGCAAAGACAGCTTCTCTTGGGTGTCTCTAGATGGCCAGAGTTGTCATTACTCTCAGACCTCGGAAACATTTATTAAATAAATTAGAGGTTTACCTGAATGCAAGTCCTGCCCTATGACAGCAGTTTGTCCGATAATATATATAGCTTCTACGCAAAGAGTGGGTGGACACCGCATGATAGGCTAGAAGGAGATTGAACTTAGCAGACAGCATGAAATTTAGCCTTAACTGAGAATGGTACATGATTTAAAACATTAACTATCTCTGGAGACTTTTGTAGTGATAGTTCATTTGTGCTTTAATAAATAAAGCTTGCCTGAAGTTCAGAGAGTAAAACAGCCGCATTGGTCAGCCTTACAGGCAAGGCAGTGGTAACACATACCTTAAATCCCAGTAGACACACTAGTTTGCCATAGAAACCGGACAGTACATGCCTTTAATCCAGTGGAGCACGCCTTTAATCCCAGCCCTAGAAAGGAATATAAAATGAGAGGAGACAGCTCTCAGACAGAGTCTCATTCTGAGGTGTAACATGAGGGTCTGCTTGTTGGGGTTTCTGTCCTGCCCAGTTCCTACAGCCGAAAATCACACAGAGATCTCCATAAGTTATAAACTGATTGGCCCATTAGCTCAGGCTTCTTATTAGCTCTTATAACTTATATTAGCCCATTATTCTAATATTTGTTAGCCACATGGCTCAGCACCTTTTTCAGCAGGGCAGGTCACATCCTGCTTCTTCAGTGTCTGGACAGGACTGCAGGAAGAGCTTCCTTCTTCCCAGAATACTCCTGTTCTCATTGCCCCGCTTCTATTTCCTGTCTGGTTGTCCCGCCTATACTTCCTGCCTGGCTACTGGCCAATCAGTGTTTATTTAAAACATAATTGACAGAATACAGAATTGTCCCGCACCACTGAGGTTTCCTGGAGGCAGGATCACACTTCAAACTGAGATAGAGGTATGGCTGTTTTGCTTTTCTGACCTTCAAGTGGAACCCCAATTTCTGTCTCTGGGTTTTTATTAATTGTGCTACAGATTTTTGTTTAATATTTCAGATCATAGTAGGTATCTGAAACCATGGAAAACAAGACAATGGACAGGGAATTGTGAAAAGCACAAGGACACATCCTTTTGAACATCTGCGTAATGACCTCACAGCCTCTGAAGATTTAGCGAGGGAGACAATGAGAGATAAAAATGGGTGATGTTGTAGCTGGTTTGAATTGGATAAATCTTGTCATTTCTACTTCAGAACAGCTCCTCGAGGTGGCTTCCTTCTGTCCATCCCTGCTGTTCCTTCCCTGGTCGAGCATCTGTCACCCATTTCCTGAGCCTCCTCAACGGACTCTCGGGACTCGGCCCTTCAAGTCTTCTTGTCTGCATCCACGGGCCTCACAGCCACTGGGGTTATTTTCCCGCACACAGCTGTCCTTGGTATTCTGTGTGTGTAAAAGTTGCCTTTTGCTGGGCATCAGTATCTGCCAGGTATTTCCCTCTTGCCTCTCTGCCTTTTCCTCTTCACTCTGAAAGGGTCTTGTGAGCTTGATGTAAGTCCTTGAGGGAACTCACAGTCGCTGTTTACCCAAGATATGTTCACGTGTGCCAACACTGGGAACTCACCATTAACCTCCCTCCTCTCTCTAAAAAGTGTCAGGATGTGGGTGACAAACTAAGGACAGCCTAAATATTATAATTACCATCCTTTGTTTTTGATAGAGTTGTTTTTATTCTGTTAAATTATGAGCATGTGAGTGCAGGTATCCACAGAAGCCAGAAGACTCACATTGTCCTGGAACTGGAGTCAGGAGAGGCTGCGAATTACCTGGTTTTGTTGGAACCAAACCTGGTCCTCGAGATTACAGGCTCTTAACCACTGAGCAGCTCCCAGCCCCACACCCAACGTTCCTCATTGTCGTCCTTTAACCTAGACCAAACTGTAGAGACTCCAAACAGCATCTAACAAGGGTTGATTGTTACTGCTTGGTGTTTTGCTTGTTTTGTATTTGTTTTTGAGACAGAATCTCATATAACCCAGGCTGGCCTCAAACTGAACATGAAGTTGCGGATGCTTGTCCTGCTACCTGAGTGCTGGGAGTACTTAAATGTGGCACCACACCCAATTTTCAACCTTTTTTTGAGACAGAGTTTCTCTGCATAGTTCTGGATATCCTGGAATCCACTCTAGCCCAGACTGGTATTGAACTCAAGAGATCCACCTGCCTCTGCCTTCTGAGTGCTGGGATCAAAGACAAGTGCCACCATCTCCGCCAGTGACTTTATTTTTTAAAAAGATTAATTTATATTGTTCTTTCATGTTTGGCCTGTTGTGTGTGCATATAGCATACATGTGCCTGGTCCCCACCCTGTAGCTGCTGGGAATTGAATGTGGGTCCTCGGCAAGAGCAGTGAGTGCTTTTAACCACTGGGCCAACTCTCTTTACTTTGAGGTAATTTCTTGTATTTTATCAGCCCTGTGACACTGTCCAGGCAAGAACACTTGCAAGTCAGTTCCTGTTTCCCTGCAGCATCTTACAAACAAGGGCTGTTGTCCACCTTTTCTAGCGTGATGGGAAAATGAGTAGCAAAGTCCACATCCCCCTTACACATGGAGGAGCTGGGGTCAGGGCCCCAGCCTTTGTTTCTGGGGTACAGGCAGGAATGCCAGTGGGTAGGCAGCTCCCCCACACCCATCCGCGGTCCTGCAGAGTGGGTCTGGAGAGTCCTGCCCTGGCTCCAGCTGCTCCACACTCACCGGATCGACCATCAGCTGGCAGGACCAACTGCTATGTCCTGGAGGTCTTTGAGAAATGGCTTTCCAGCTGTGTGAGCTTCGCCATTGTTCCCCATTTGGCCACCTTCTCTATGGCAGGCCCGCTGACAGCAGCCCACAGAAGGGCAGAATGAGACAAGTCAATGGGTCCACAGGGTCCACAGTAGAGCAGCTCCGGCCACTGTCCCTCCTCCCCCCACTGTCCCTCCTCCCCCCACTGTCCCTCCTCCCCCACTGCCTGATGTGGGATCAGGCCCGGCATATGGCCTATTCTTGCTAAGCAGTCCCTTCATGGGCCTCTAGAATTTTCACAAGTTAGAAGAGGTGCCAGGAGAAAATTTGCAGCCCCTGAGGGTGCCCTCGGGGTGGCTAATAGCCAAGGAGGGTGCCAAGAAAGGGGAAGTTTAGTGTGTGTGGTTCCCAATTGTTTGGCTAACAGCCGGAGGTTGACCTTGAGCTTTGTCTGCCACATGGCAGAGGCACCAGCCGGGCAGCCTGTTCTTAATGAATACTCTTATCTCGCACACCATCCCTGGCCTATGGCAGGAAGTCCTTTGCTTCTCACCCTCACGTCTATTGCTCTGGCACATAGCTATTCCAAAGAGACTTGATCCTCACAGGACAGTGTCTGAAGTGACTACAAAGAGGGGCAGTTAGAGTCTGGAGTGCAGAAGGGACTGCGCCAGTGGCCATGAGCCCGGCTGGTGAGCTTTGTGAGACTCCAAGCGAGCGCCTGTAACCTGGCTTTCCTCCGCCTGTGCCCAGCCAATAGCACAGCACACAGAGCTGCTGTGAGGGGCCTGGCCTTTCAAAACTGCCTGTTGCTGGGCTGCCCGCCACCCTCACACACTGTGATACCCTCCTTCTGAACGCTGCTCCCAAGAGACTTGAGGGTCTTTTCTTCTATCTCTTCAGCATCAGCCTGAATAACTTGATCCGGCTGTCTAATCTTGTTAGGTGTCCACAGTGAGACTGACTCATTCCGGGCCTTACATTCTGAGCTTCTAGTGATACGATCAACACCCAAGGAAAGAAGGCCACCAACCCCCTTACTTCCTACGTCTAAACTCTTGACCTGGTACAAAGCTGCATTTCCTAACCCCAAAGGAGACTTTCCAGTGGGCAGGGAAGCCTCACGCCTGTACCCAAACGTTTACGATGGAGCGGGCCTGTGAAAGGACATGTGACGGGGGCATCACTTTGATCTTGGCGTCACCCCAAGTTTACAGGATGGCTTTGTAAAGTAATACAAAAACAGAGGTAGCATGGCTACAGTTGTTTTGCTTTATAAAAGACTCTTGTAAAAGATTTCATTTGTGAGAAAAATCAAGTGAAAATGAAAGGTGTTGCCATATGGCCGTTGTGTGAAACCCTGCTTCTGAGAACTGTATTTGCTCAGTGTCCTTTGCCCTGAGCTCCACGGAAGAGACAAATCACAAGTATTTGTCACTTCAAAATGGGCTTCAGAAACAAAACTGGTTTGGAACAAATTACAGGAGATTCGGTAGCCACATTTTCTATGGTAAGATATACAAACTGAATTAATTAGTGGGAAACTATTATTAGATGCAGGCTTTTCACCAGCCGTTAACCGCTGCATCCTCACACCCAGGCTGGCATGGCTTGTTTTCGGAGATGTTGTAGTTTGCATAAAGGAAAAACACAAGCTGGCGGCTCTGTGTCTGTCATGGAGCACCGAGATGGCGTTCAGCGTGGCCTTTAATCTGCGCATCTTAAACGCGTGTGACTTCCCGTGAACAGCGCACTTAGGCAGCAAGCCTGGATTTATTCACTTGTTCTTGGAATGGGCTTTGAAAGTGTGATGTAATCATTTTGTTTTGTTTTGTTTCTTCCAGAAAGGAAAAACTTGATTCTGGAGCCATGGACTGCCGTCTGGCAGACGGAATCGTTCTGCATTTCTGTAAGGGTGGTTAACCCGCAGGCAAAAATGACTGCATGGGACATGTTTTTTTGCAAATTTACATTTATGTTTGTTGATTCCATATTAAACTGAACAGCCGGGCTTGTGAAGGTAAAGCCTTCTTTTAATTAACCCTCTTGGTGTGGGCTCATGTGATTAAAGATGACGGAGCCGCTCCTGGGGTTTCTGTTACTGAAAATACTAACAATAATCATTTGTTTTGTTTTTATATTTAAACACACTACTGCATAGCTTGGTGCAGAGATAATTACCAATTTTATCTCCTGTGTTTTTCTAATGTTCATTAATAACAATAAAGGGTTGTAGGTTAAAAACTCATTTAATTGCCTTTATGTTAATGACATTATGAATAGCCTTAGCTACAAGATTCTAATTCTGTCCAGTATCCTCTCTCCCAGTGCAGCCCCAGGAGGCTGCTCATTTTACCAGCATTACTGATTCAGAGTTTTTCCTTGCAGGTGGGTTTTTGTACATAATCAGAATTAATGCACAACACATTTCGAAAGGAACAGAGTAGAAGCACTCAGAATAAGTAATTAACTAGACTGCCCAAGGAAATATGCCCTGTTATTTTTTAGCATATTCATAAAACATTAAGAACAGTCGTAAACATGGTGGAAATGATTTCCTGGTAATGTGCTTTTTAGACTATTTTCTGGCTCTCTTTCCCTCACCCCTTTGCGTAGAGGAAATTCTTTTAAAAACTGAAAATCCCAGGGTTGCAAGTTAGGGAGCCCAGAAGTGGTGCTGTGTGGTACATGGGCTTCTGGGCTGCTGCCAAGCTGAGCAGGCGCACAGGCACGATTTCCTCTCCAATCCTTGCCCCTGTCTCCACCACTTCATTTGTCACCCAGGAAATGGGCCAGACACGCGCTCACAGCAGCTTACGAGGTGCATGTACCCTGCTGCTGCTGGTCTAGAGCACTAACCTGGGAGAGAGTGCAGGGGCCACTGTAACCTACTGCTCTGGTCCTCCCCCAGCCGACTCCCTCCTCCTCCTAGCCCAGAGGCTATGGACTGGGTTAGCAGATCCTCTGTCCTCTCACCTCCAAGCCCAGACATCCCGCAGAAAAGAATTCTCAATAGGAGGGTTTAAAGTCTGCTCCTTCTTGCCTAGGGCTGGGATAATCTAGGAAGGCCACCCTGTGGTCAGTGGGGTTGGGTGAGGTCTTCCTCCCGCATGCCTCCCATGCCCACAGACAGATGCTAGAGTGTCGATGACCCTTGAGGACATCATGTTGGAAAATGTCATTCACAAAGAGACAAATGCTGGGTCATTTCATTAACATGAAGTACTTTAAACAACACATTCAGCAATCAGTGAGATGGGGTAGAGGAGAGAGGATGCACATTTCTCGTTTAATGGGCGTGGAGTTCTGGTTTGCAAGATGAAAGACTTTGTGTATGCCCCAACCAGTTTCCTAGGTACCACTTGCAGTCTTTCCCACAGTGACCACAGGGGCAACTCCATGCTGTTCTGTGGGTACAGAAGCATAGATACTTCCACACCGCTGGGATGCGGGTGTCTCCTCGGGTACACTGAAGGGTAGCACTGGGAGCAGGGCAGATATGGTCCCCTTCATTGAGACAGTATTAGATGAGCTGCTTGTGAAACTACTTTTAAAATTGTGGAGCTCCTTACCGTTAGGTAAGGAGCGTGCTCATATACTGCCTTCAGTTTTCAGAGAGAGTGTCTAAAGAGCCAAGCTTTGGTTTGCTGTCTGGAGACAACACATGTGGTTTGGAGAGTGTTTGGCACAGAACCCAGTAAGTTTTGGTGCTCAGGAGGCCATCCTTTACCACCAGCCGACCATTTTCTTCACGACAGAGTTTTCAAAGCTCTTGACCAGGGTCTCAAACAGATATTTGAATACCCACTCCACAGCAGCAGTATACACCACAATTAAAATGAGGAAAAGGCCCACATCTGTCAACAGATGAGCAGATAATCGAAATGTGGAATATTAGGAATATTATTCGGACTCAAAAATGTTAACGGATGCTACAGCGCAGATGAACCTTGAGGACTTTGTACTATAAAAATCAGCCAGTCACGGAAGACAAATGCTCTACTGTTCAGTGACATGAAGCACTTCAAAAAGTATTCAGAAATGAGAGCATAGAGGAAGGAGAAGAAAGAATGGGGAGCTGTTGTTTACTGGGCATGGGTTCTTTTCAAGATAAGAAGACCTAGCCCCATAAGTCTTACCCATAAGGGATGGCAGGGATGGTCGGATGAAGGGAAGATGTCTTCATTACCGCACAGCTGATGTAAGATGGCAAATCTTATTTATTTTATACATATTGGCCCAGTAAAACAATAGTGGGTTATAATCATCATACCCCAACCTAGTGAGGAATGGCTCGCATGCATCCATGTGAAGGTCCACACAGGGGGAGGCATGGGCCCAGTGCAGCACATGTAAGATCACAGATGGCTTCTCATATGACCACCTTAGTCCTTCCATATACTGGTCAGCAGCAGGCAGTGGTACAATTTGCTATGGACCTGGGTCCTTTCATGCATTAGTTTGCTTGCAGAACTTCCTTAAGTTGTGATGTTGAACCCATTTTACAGGTGAAGCAACTTGGGCTCAGCGAGGTTATGCAATCTGACACAGGTCTATGGCAATAAATTTTGACTAGATTCTTTGTTGCTAACCACACTTAGAAGAGAAGAGAAGGGCTTGGAAACATTAAAATTATCCACAACATAAATAATTCCCATTAGACGTTCTGTTTTTGATGAAAATATTGAACATTCAAGATTCATCCTAAAACTTTGTCATGGAGGTACCTGAATTCAGAATATTTAAAATGATGCCAAACATCCGGTGCTTTAGAATTGTGGCCTCGCTTCCGTGACATCATATTGTAGAAACATAAATCCTCTCCTTTTAGAATTAAAGACGTGCATTTTCAAAGTATGGTTGACGAGGCCTGGAAGAATCCATTGCTTGGATGCTTCTGGTAAAAGACAGTGTTCATTCAAAAGTGCAAGTATCAAAATGCCATTTCCTTATGTTATAAATCATCTTGTCAAATGATTTGTATATGTATTTGGCTTCACAATAACTTGACAGTGATGTTGGAGTCCCTGAGTAAGTGGTCAGGGTCTCTTTTCATCTGACAAGGCCTGACCTTCCTAGAGTTCACAGTCAGATGAGGTCCAGCCTGTTCTGTGTGGTGTAGCCAGACACCAGACTTCATTTCTCCACGTAATCTGGCCCTGAGCTCTTGAGATGGCTCAGTGGGTAAAGGTGTTGGCTGCCAAGCCTGATGACTTGAGTTCAGTGCCTGGAACACACATGATAAAGATGAGAACTGGCTTCCACGAGTTGTCCTCTCACATGGAAACATCCTCCTCGGTCCCCTTCCCCACATAAGTAAATTTTAGAATGTAATAAATTAAAAAGGGAGAGAAGTGAGCTGGGCAGTGGTGGCACGAACCTTTAATCCCAGCACTTGGGAAACTGAGGCAGGCAGCTCTCTGTGAGCTTGATGCTCACCTGGTCTCTGCAGGTCAACCAAGCTTATATAATTAAACCTGTGTCAAAAAATCAAAACCAAACCAAACCAACCCAAAACCAAACCAAACAAAAACTATACCAAACCAAAACCAAACCAAAACCAAACCAAACCTAAACCCAAACCAAAACATAAACCAAGCAAATTAAATCAAATCAACCCAAAACCAAACCAAACCAAAACCAAAACCAAGCAAAAACCAAACCAAACCTAAACCCAAACCAAACCAAAACCTAAACCAAGCAAACCAAATCCAAACCAACCCAAAACCAAACCAAACCAAACCCAAAACAAAAACCAAGCCAAAACTAAACCAAACCTAAACCCAAACCAAATCCAAACCCAAACCAAGCAAACCAAATCCAAACCAACCCAAAACCAAAACTAAACCAAACCAAATGAAACCAAAACAAAACACCAAGCCAAACCTCAAACCAGCACATACCAAGTTTCTCTTCTCAGAGTCTAGACTGCAGGACTTCAGGGCAAGGCATCCCTCAGTCTTGTTTGTCCTATATCCCCAGTATCTGCATGTCACCCCAACAACTGTGTCTCTGAGTCATTTGGGGAGTTTCCTCTCATCCTTCTCCTGTTGGCCAATCCTAGAGAAGACCATGTGGCTTCATACCATGTCCCTGAAGTTCATCATCAGCTCAGCCTTGTCCTTCATGAAAAAGCAAGAGCCTGGGGTTTGCAGCCCTGTTTCTCAGCCTACGGGGAGTGGGTACATCGTGTTGTGTAATTATTTAAATGAAAACAACATAAATGATGAGGGAAGAACTATTAATATCAAGTGCTTCTAATTAAATGAGAAATAATGGGCCCCGCAGAGAAAGGACACAGCCAGAGAGGGAAAGAGAAGTTCCTGCCAGTGAAGACTAGTGAGACAATGGGACAGTTTTCCTAGCGGGATAATTATCACTCCCGAGTAGATTGTCCAAGGCAAGATAAGTACCAGCAAAGTGTAATGCGCTCCCAGCCCTATTATCAATGATGCTTTCAGACAGCAGCTCTGGGTCACGGATTTTGAATATACTAAATGCTTAATTCAGTGCTGCCCTTTCACCCCGAAGATCTCAGGCTACGAGAAAAATATGTGCACTGGTTCCATGTTCCCTGATTTAACTCTTCACTGAGATATTCTAGGAATAAAGGAGAGGAGAAGGAACGGTAACGGGGCTCTTGTACCTGAGGGCTGTTTTCATCTCACACAGCAGTGAGAGGAACAATGTGTTTCTCCAAGGGCTGCGATGACGTTGCCCACTCTGCCTCAGCTCCCATCAAGATCGCGCTGAAGGGAGATTTTAGAAGCAGCAAGCTGGTGCAGAGGTGAGAGTGCCTGTTCAGAAAATCAATGTGTGTCAGACTTTCAGGAGGAGATGATGATTTACAGTCACCCTGTTGTTGGGACAACTTTCTCATCAATCAGGCCCACTTATGTTTAGAAAGAAAGACAGTGGGAAAATGCATATGTGTGGGGCACTTTTGACTTTTTCATTTGTCCTTGGAAGATGTGGGACCTAAGTAAAAAAAACAAAAACCAAGTCTCTGAAAAGCTGAGCTGCCTACACAACACAACAACACAAGCTCAGACTTGAGTGCAGAAAAATCTAGATTTAGATCCTGCATGTCGCAAATCTGTAAGTTACTTCCATGCATGGTGCTGACTGAGCTAGGCTCCCAGTAGACGCTACCTGCTTTTTCTATAAAAGGAATCGTTTCTATCTGAAAATAGTTATCCCCTAGCTCTACACACAGTCAGCATGCACCTCTTAGCCACTGAGAATGGTCAGCTGGCGTCTCTTTCCTGCCTTCAGTGGGCCTTCTAGTTAAGAGGGGTGGGATGATACAGGGACATGAAATACTAAAGAAAATAAAGAACATGGAGGAAATCCAATAAAGAATGGTGACACAAGGCAGGCAGATGTCAAACAAGAGGCCTGGGGAAGGAACGGCTTTGAGGGATGACGGAATGTGGTAGCACCTGGAGCCCGGGAGCACCTTGGGGAAAGGGATGGAGCTGTACAGCAATGGAATCTTACCAAGTCTGCTCTTGAGCAATCCCGATTCTCTGACAGGCAAATGTTGTTTGGGAGCCTGTGCTGGTCCATCCACATAGACACACCAAGGCAGTGGATCGTCATGTTTAGTGTCTTTTAGAGGTAATACTCATTTCTTCATGTTTATTGAATATAAGGGATATACATTTCTTCATGTTTATTGAATATAAGGGATATACCAAGCATTGGACACACACAAGAAAAAACCATGCTTTTATTGTTGTTCTGAGACAAGATCTTATTGTGTAGCCTGGCTGTCCTGGAACTCACTCTGTAGACCAGGCTGGCCTCGAACTCACAGAGATCCTCCTGCCTCTGCTCCTGAGTGCTGGAGCCAAAGGTGTGTGCCACCACACCTGGCTGGAAGCCTCTCGGTCTTAAAAGACTTCAGCTGGTCATGGTAACATATACCTTTAATCCCAGCACTCAGGAGGCAGAGGCAGGACGATCTCTGTGACATTGCAAGCTCAGGACAACCAGGGCTGTCGGTACAAAGTAAACATGTAAGCATGTGATATTACATTTCCCACTTGCCACGAAGGCAATGGCTCCAGCATGGACCACCCGGACCTCTGCTGTAGCACACCAGCACATCAGTACAAACGGCATAGAAACAAGGAAGTCTGGAACCACTGATCACGCCTACAGAAGCAAATGCATAGAAGGAAGCGGGGGAAATATGACCGGCATCTGTGAGCCGATGAACACTAGGCAGCTTCAAAGCGTGTTCCATCACTTAGGCTACAGTGCAAACCTGGCTATAGGTTGAATGATTGGCCAACCTCTCGTTTGCTTACAAACTCAAATGCAGGGTGGCAGGATGGAGCCCAAAGGTTCTTACCACCAAGTCCAACAGCCCGAGTCCAGTTGGAGCCACATGGTGGAAGGAGAGATCCAGTACCTGGGGGTGCCCTCTGACTTCTACATGCACTGCAGTGTGTGTGCTCCACCCCACACTAAACAAACAAACGGACAAATATGTAATTTGGGAAAAAACAAGATAAGCTATTATTTGGTAAAATGATATTGTTTAATAAAAAAATCTACTAAATAGGTAGGTTTCCACATGATTACTGCACACTGAAACTTTTGTCTTGGGACCCCCAATAATACCTGCTATGGTCTAATACCAATAATGCAAGTGACGGTTTGCTGTTGCAGGCGTGTTAACTTGAAACACTGAACTAAATCTGTCAAAAGCTCTGTGGATTTTACTCTCTCTCTCTCTCTCTCTCTCTCTCTCTCTCTCTCTCTCTGTGTGTGTGTGTGTGTGTGTGTGTGTGTGTGTACACGGACAAACTGGCTGAAATGAAACAAATGCCACAGTAGCATTATGCTAAGAAACCTTTGTTTCAACATGGGGCTGCTTTTCGTGTGTGTGCCAGCAATCTGGTCCCGTACTTAGATGTGACGTGTTCATTTTCTTAGCTGGTGTTGGTAGGAGGTAGCCATCTAATATGCAAACAATGCTTCAGTCGCCAGAGAGAAAGAATGCTTATCCGTATATATGTACAAACAGGGCTTTCTTCAAATTCTTAATTCTTTAACCTTTCTGAAAGGACTCTTGGGACACTATTGGGGAAGACGTGATTTTTTTTTTTTTCCTTCCAGATAGATTCATTGGCTGGGACAATATTTTCAGGTTGTGCCAATAAAAATGAAAAGGAGACAGGAAAGCAGACAACAGCAGAGTGGTTAGTGTGGACTATTACCAAGGCAGAAATGAGGCCAAAAGTTGATAAATGTGTGTCTCTCACCCACTCCATCAGCCAGAGCCTGACCTGGACTGTCTTCCCCATCTGAGCTCCAAGGAAACCACCATTTTTCACAGTAGCACTTAATAGTGGACATTAACTTAGCCCTCCCCAAAAGAGCTGACCTGCAGTCCACCCTCCACGCTGCTCCAAACTGTAATCACGTGCCCACTCGGTAATGTGATCAAATAGCATGTACCTTTTCAGCCACTTATTGGCCAATTAAGTCAAGTTCTCGCTGAGGGGGTCCAGCTGGCTTCGAGTTCTCGTAGATGAATTGATTGGAGATATTTCGCAATCTATGAACCCAGTTTAATGATCTAGGTGATAATACTTGTAATTCTTCTCAGTCAGGGGAATTTGCAGCAGCTGTTGTCGGCAAATCCGTGTTCTGATACACGGAAGTCTCGGAACTGTGTTAATCCGCCCCCAGCTCTGCAGCAAGGCCTGCGTGGTGGAAAGGGAAACTTAAAATTCTCTTGGCATAGCCACATGGAAACAACCTTCCTGTTGAGGGTTTGTGTTTTATCTCATTGCAGATGCCCTCTTTAAAGGTAGACCACGAGAACGAAGGCCTGACAGAGCTACCAGGACATGCAAACAAGCGTTCTTTCAAAATTACTGAGCAAACAGCACATCAAATGTTTGAGATACGAAAAGGCGCTGCTTTCGGGCATAAACATGGTATTTTCTAAAATATTAGGGTGGGGCTCTGAGGACTGAAGTCATTATTCTTGTATGAAGTGTTACATGGGAGACAGAAATAGTAAGAGTTTCTGCTCCTACCCCCTGGACTCGCTGCATTGAAGTGATAATAAAGAGGTGTCACACAGTGACATGGGCCTTGAATGCCTCTCCAAACACTTTCCCTGCACAGTGACATGTTTCTTAAAAATAATCATTAAATAATTTGCTTGCTTGCTTCCCTGTGTGTGCATTTGTTCCCTAAACTGCCGAAACCTTAATCCTCCTCCCTGTGAAGCAAACACTGTAAACAACACTCGGGAGGCTTCGGCGAACGCTGTAAATTCAGACGATTTCCAAGCAGGGTCCTACAGTGAGCCTGTGAAGTTGGTTTGCAAACTGAAGAACTGGCTTTCATTTTCCCACGTAAGTGGCAGCAATCCTAATTTGCGCTGAGCTGAGGAACTGCTGTCCCTCTTTCTGGATGTTTCCTTCTCACTCAGAGACGCAATCACACGTGGCTTTGGGGATCTGAGACTTGCAAGGGAAAGGCTGGCTCTTGGGTGAAAATTTGGATTCTTCCCAGTGAAGCAGGGAAAACAATGGACTCTGACAACTGTATTTTCAAATTGAGAACAGCGAAACTTACCTGGGCATGGCTTATTTAATCCAAGGGTCCTGATTTAACCAAGACAGAAGAAGCCAATTGTAGGAGGATCCTCCTTTATTTCTGTTGCTTTAATTGGTTAAATAAAGACTCTGCCTGGCTTGTAAGATAGGTCAGCCCTTAGGTGGGTGGAGTAGACAGAACGGAAGTTCTGGGAAGAAAGGAAGTGTGAGAG
>JAQHUG010000107.1:1610118-1628718 GCA_028555095.1 Dicrostonyx torquatus | reverse complement strand
ATTTATTATGTATACAGTGTTCTGTCTGCATGTATGCTTAGATGACAGAAGAGGGCACCAGATCTCATCATAGATGGTTGTAAGCCACCATGTGGTTGCTGGGAATTGAACTCAGGACCCCTGGAAGAACAGCCAGTGCTCTTAACCTCTGAGCCATCTCTCCAGCCCTCCTTTTCATGTTTTATTATTCATTGTGAAGGCAGGGTGTTATAATTAATTTTCAATGGGTGTCCCCGTTAACGGGTCCCCAGAGTCGAGACCAGATCGAGACCGCAAGGTCAGATCTGCAATGGCGGCTGCTGGCGGTGGCGGCGGCGGGAGCATGAAACCAGACAGATATTAAAGTTAAACATTTATTAGATGGATTATGGAGAGAAAGGAGCAGAAGGGGAGAGAGAGAGAGAGAGAGGGAGGAAATGGAAGACAGTCTATGTCTCCCCTCCCGAGAGCAATGGACAGACAGAGCAAGGAACCGGAACTCCGCCCACAGCAGAGAAGGAGTGGGAGTGGCCCGCTCCAAGGCCGCTCAGAATCACAACATTCCCACCTCTTGTTTTATAATAAAAAGGCACCCACAGGTCAAAGGAATTGGGGCGGCAGATTCTCAAGACTGCTTCCGGCTTATTAGTGGGCATCGTCTTGGGGGGTGGGGATGGGGACCTGAGAAGGCTGGGTGTAGGTGTCCTGACATAGCTGGTCTCTGCTCCTGTCCGGTGTTTGTGTGTGGAAATGTCTGGTGTCTCTTATACCTGCTTAGGGTGGATCCTTTAATTCGGCTCTCTGGAACTCACAAGAATTCTTTGGGTTTGTGAAAACAGAAGTTTTAGGCATATACATTGTATAAACAGTAACATATTTAAATTAGAGTGACTGACAGATATTTTGTACAATGAAAAGTATTTTTAAGACTATGGAAGGCATCATGAGAGAGAGATTTGATCTGAAACTTGTTCAGTGAGGTTGTCTTTTTAATTGACAAAGCCTCTCAGCTGTCAGACTGCATCAGAGATCTTTGGGAAGGATAAAATTTTACTTGAGTTACTGATTAAAAAATGGTAGAGAACTTACTTGGTTGGCACCCAGAGCTACTCCTCAGGGTCCTCCATGATCGCCGAAGGTCGCATTTGCCTTTTTGCTGTTTAGCACAGGGCTTTCCCATCTTTAGAAGATCCTGTGGGCTAAGAAATCTGTAGGAAGACAGGCCTACCTTGTTAGGAGTAGGCTGTCAATTCCAGCGATTCTGTCCACATCAGGAGATCTTCAGCTTAGGTGAAGGGCAGCTTTGCCCTGGCCCAGTGGTGAAGCGAACTGCGGATGGATGCCGTTGTGCCATTTAGCCTTCTGTCTTCTTTGGAGGAAGCAGAGTGCTGCTGGGAGCCAACCTGTCTCTTTTTGTTGTGAAAAGCTTTTGTTAATAAATGCCGTATTCCCCAGATCTATGAGCAGTTGAGGGCCATTCATTAGGTATAACTACAGTTTAGAATCTGCCTGGAGAGCTGAGTCTGAGCTTGACCGCATTGGCTCTCAACTTAGAATCTGCCTGGAGAGCTCGGTCTGAGTTTGACCGCATTGGCTCCCAACTTAACAGATATGATTTACACTCGTAAAATGACAGAAAGAAAAACTGCTTGTAATAGAAGGTTAATGGCAGAACTGACAATATTAGAGAACAGCTTAATATTTTGTAAGAAACTTAAAAGTACATACCAGTTTAAAACCTGAGGCTTACTGTTTTTGTAGTCTGAAATGAGATACAATGAATTATTATAATATTAAGCATAGGTACATTTAAGTTATACATACAGGGAGAGAGCAGGGTATGAAGTGGATGCTTTGGCGGGCCCTACCAAAGGCATGCCACTGCATAGAACATATGTAACAGAGTCAGCAAGAGGAATTTAGAGACAAAAACATTCGTAGAGATGGGAGAATCTGGTCACCTGATCAGGCTAGAGAGTTAACAGTGGAGACCCAGGCGGGGTAAACCTCAATAAAGATGGTGGGACCTGGTCACCTGACCTGGCCCTCAGCCAAGATGGCGACAGCCACATGTTGTATGAAAAAGCTGCTCAGTTAAGATGGCGGTGAGGTCACATGACCTCAGTCAAATTGGCAGCAGTCCCATGTTGTATGAAAAAATCCACAATCTTTGAGCTGTAGGGATTTAAGCTTAATAATAAGAGAAATCTAGAGGCATGATCCGCCCTGTTGCTGCATGCACAAGAAAAAAGGCTGGAACTGAAAAAAGCCGCACTGTGTGCCATAAGCCAAGGCTGGAATTAGAAAAGAAAACTCGTTTCCCAATAGCTAAAATCATGTAAAATCACGAAAACGACCTTCCAAGACCCATAGGGGAGCATCCTCCAGGTAGACCTATGGGTGGGAAGTTAAAACCTCACTGGATCCCAGTCCCGGACCGGAAGCCAGAGGGGTCAGTCAGAAGCCGCTCCGAGCGGCTTTTCACGATGAGAGAAAAAAAAGTAAAAAAAAAAAAAATGGGAAAAACAGAAAGAAGAATAGAATCCGAGGGAACCCGGTTCCCAGTCAAATGCACCGCACATGTGCAGTGCTAACGTGGGCGAATGACCCCGGGGTCAATCCAAATGATCTTAGCTAAGGGAAGCAACCATGGCAGACTCACCAATAAAAAACCTGGTTCAGGATCCTGGTTCCTGGAAGATGGTTGGAACAGGCAGGAGAGCCTATCCGAGTCACCGGCACCAAATGTTATAATTAATTTTCAATAGGGGTCCCCAGTAATGGGTCCGTAGAGTTGAGACCAGATCGAGACCGCATGGTCGGATCTGCAATGGCGGCTGCTGGCGGCGGCGTCAACAGTGGAGGCGGGAACATGAAACCAGACAGAAATTCCCCAATGTTTGTTAAAACACTTATTTTTCCTCCTTGGTTAAACTAATTTTTAAGGTTGGAATACTTAATCTTGTAAAGGAATCTTTTCCTAGTTTCTATATTTCTAGAATGGAGATATTCTAATAGCAATTGGATCTTAATCCATGCTTTTCCCAAATTGTCAGTTTTTACTTAGGGAAAGTTTTCTGTTGCTGTAACCTATCTAAAATACTCTCCTTATTGATCTCTAAATGCTTAGACCAGAATTTGCACAAGGGTTTGAAACACTGGAGGCATCTTGAGTGCCGTATCAAAGTCAGAATTATCATTTTCAGGAACATCAAAGGGTCCTCTGGTAAATTTACATGTTTGGCCAGGTACAGCAAAAAGACTTTTAACAGTAAACAGATAGTGGGAGCAGCGGTGAGAGCACAATCCTTCATTCGAGTTTACAACTTAAGCTGATTACTGCGGAACGCCGGAGGCATAACCCGAAAGCATGAGCCTCCCCTTATATTCCTATGTGCTTTTGGATTGTCACACAGGCAACACGCTGTGTGCATGTAGCACCTGGGCAACACTGCCCCAGACAACCGATCAAAAATAAAAGTATACCAAAGTTAACAAAGTTAATATGCCCTTAATACTCCAATAATATATGAAGCTATTATCACAGGAAAGTATTGACCAAGGAGCTATGGGGGGGCCTACAGAAGTGAGTCCATCCACCTTGACTGAGGTCAGAGAGTGTAACATGAGGGCCTGCTTGTTGGGGTTTCTGTCCTGCCCAGTTCCTGTAGCTATTTAGCCCCAAAGAAAATCACACAGAGGTCTCCATAAGTTATAAACTGATTGGCCCATTAGCTCAGGCTTCTTATTAGCTCTTGTAGCTTATATTAACCTATTATTCTTATCTATGTTAGCCACATGGCTCAGTACCTTTTCAATAGGGCAGGTCACATCCTGCTTCTTCGGTGGTCTGGGCAGGACTTGGGAGGAATGGGTTTCCTCCTTCCCAGCATTCTTCTCTTCTCATTACCCCACTTTACTTCCTGTCTGGTTGTCCCACCTATACTTCCTGCCTGGCCAATCAGTGTTTATTTAAAACATAATTGACAGAATACAGACAATTCTCCCACACCAAGAGAGTTTAAGCCTACTCTTGCTCTTTCCAAGTTACTGACAAGAGGTCTGACTTAAGGTGTGGATACTTGGTGTTTTGAATATTACGATGGCCCACAGAAGTGGATCTGTTCCACCCCAACAAAGGTCAGAGAATTCAAGCCTATTCCTACTCTTTCAAGGATATGACAGGAGGTTTGACCCAGGGAGTGAATGCCTACAGGATTCTTGGTCTAAGATGCAATTGCTGAATGGCCTGTCTAAAACAGCAGAAGGCTTCACTCAGGGTATGGCTTGATGTTTCAGGTATTGAAGAGGTAATTTCTCTGTTTGTTCTTTGTGTCACGGGAAAGCAGTCTTTTGCTCCCCCACTTTTGGATTGGAGTGTATAAGCATATGGAAAATAAATTTGGCATATTCAGTGTTCACTGGATTGCCCTTCTGGTTGTAGCATATGTCTCTGAATTTCTTTTGGATCTCTGGTCCTCCTATCTAATATTATATTAGATAGTCCCTACCCTGGAATGTGCGAGCCCCACCCCATTGAGGCTGGACCCCGACAGACGGTGCCCTCAACAGGGGGTCACTACAGAGCTAATCATGTGTAATAATTAGCAGTTATTTTTAATGTTAGTGTAGACCATTTCACAGCCGATGCAATTCCCAGACCCCCCCAACCCCTATCCCCATGCCCCACCCCCACCCCGAGGCAGGTTCCACTATATAGGCCTAGTTAACTTTGAACATGACATCTTCCTGCCTTGGTGCTGGGATTACAGGTGTGTACCACCATGCTCACACAGATTTCAGTTCTTTTTTGTTGTTTGGGGTTTTTTTTTGTTTTTCAAGACCAGGTTTTTGTGTGTAGCCCTGGCTGTCCTGGAACTCCCTCTGTAGACCAGGCTGGCCTTGAACTCAAAGATCCACTTGCCTCTGCCTCCTGAGTGCTGGGATTAAAGCTGTATGCCACCACCAGTGCCCACCTACAGTTTCAGTTGGAGAAAGAGTTGAACAAATTAATCAATGTTCTAGTGATGTTTATTTCCTTTATAATAATCCAACACCAGAAAAATGTGAAAGAAATGTAAGAAACATCTTATGTATTTAGATATTCCTTCAACATATTGATACACAAAACAATGTATCAAACAACAATTACGAGGACTAGAGAGATGACTCAGTAATAAAGTACTTGCCTCCCAAACAGTAGGACTGGAGTTGCAGTCCCAGAACCTACTAAAAGAGCCAGTACAGTGGTGTGCTCCTGTAATTCCCGTGTTGGAGGGATATGAAGCAGGGAGAGGCGGATCTCTGGAAGCTTGCCAGTCAGCTAGCTGAGCCTACATGGGAAAAATCCAGGCCTGTGAGAGACCCTGTTTCCAGTAGATGATGAATGCTCCTGAGGACCAACAACTGAAGTTGTCTTCTTTCCTCCATGTGCACATGGTACATGTATGAACACAGGCACACACATGTAATGGCATTTCTGTAGTAATGAGGTGTGGGCTGTGTTCCCAGCATCTGAGAGGAGTGCGGGCCCTTTTGTTCCATCCCACCCGGCTTCCAGCCACGGGCCTGCTTTTGGCCCTGGCTAGCTTATACTGTATTCATTTAAATACTGCCTGGCCCATTAGTTTTAGCCTCTATTGGCTAACTCTTACATATCATTTCAACCCATTTTTAATAGTCTGTAAGTCACCACGTGGTAGTGGCTTACTGGGAAGATTCTAACCAAAGTCCATCCATGTTTCTCCATGGGCTGGAGAAACATGGCATCTGCCACACTTCCCTTCTCCCCAGCCTTCTGTTCTGTCTACTCTGCCCACCTAAGGGCTTCCCTATCAAAAAGCCAAGGCAGTTTCTTTATTCAACCAATAAAAGCAACCCAAATACAGAAGGACCCTCCTACACTACAAATGTAATGGCATTTCAATTGCATTTTAATAAAATAAAGCTTGCCTGGGGATTGGGAGAATAAAACAGCCATACTAGTCAGCCTTATAGCCAGGCAAACTTTATTTATTAAAATACAATTGAAATGCCACTACATACACACATACACACACATAGAGACACATACAAAGGTGCACAACACAAGCATACACACAAACACAGACACACATGCAAATAGACACACACAAACACAGAGATGTACATACAAACATACACACACAAACACACAGAGACACACATAGACACACAGACACACACAGACAAACACAAAGGCAGACACACAGACACATACAGAAGGAGAGATACATAGACACACACATCCCAAATTAATTTAAAAAATTTTTAAAACAAACTGCTAAATTCATCTTTAAAAAGAATTTGCCAGGAACTCGAGTTGCTGTGGCTGGAGATAGCTCAGTGGATAAGAGTACTGGCTGCTGTTGCGGAACCCTGCGGTCTGGTTCTCAGCACCCATATGGCAGGTCACAACTGTCTGTGACTCTAGTTCCAGGAGAGCCAAAGCCCTCTTCTGACTTTCTTCAGCACCAGGCATGTACATGGTGCACATACAGACATATAAGCAAAAATAGTCACTCACTTAAAATAAAAATAAACCTTAAAATGCCGGGCAGTGGCGGCGCACGCCTTTAATCCCAGCACTCGGGAGGCAGAGGCAGGTGGATCTTTGTGAGTTCGAGACCAGCCTGGTCTACAAGAGCTAGTTACAGTGCAGGCTCCAAAGCCACAGAGAAACCCTGTCTCAAAA
The DNA here is from genome assembly GCA_028555095.1 of Dicrostonyx torquatus. Classification (NCBI taxonomy): domain Eukaryota; kingdom Metazoa; phylum Chordata; class Mammalia; order Rodentia; family Cricetidae; genus Dicrostonyx; species Dicrostonyx torquatus. Next base: position 1,622,027 of record JAQHUG010000107.1, on the reverse strand, counting down.
AACAAACAAATAAATAAATAAATAAATAAACCTTAAAAAAACTTTTATAGGCAGGCGGTGGTGACACACACCTTGAATCCCAGCACTCAGGATGCAGAGGCAGGTGGATCTCTGTGCATTCAAGGCCAGCCTGGTCTACAGAGCGAGTTCCAGGACAGTCAGGGCTACACAGAGAAACCCTGTCTCAAAAAACAAACAAATAAATAAATAAATAAATAAACCTTAAAAAAACTTTTATAGGCAGGCGGTGGTGACACACACCTTGAATCCCAGCACTCAGGATGCAGAGGCAGGTGGATCTCTGTGCATTCAAGGCCAGCCTGGTCTACAGAGCGAGTTCCAGGACAGTCAGGGCTACACAGAGAAACCCTGTCTCAAAAAACAAAAAGAAAAAAACAGTAGCAAAACTTTTATGTAAAACTTTTTCAGTTGCTCTTTCCTAAGCAGAAGGAAATTTTTCCAAATTGAAATTAAAGATTTAGTCATATACTGTATATATCAACTGAAATTAAAAGATTGGTTATCCCTGGAGTCAATAGAACACATGTAAAAATCTTGGCCCTAGCAATACAGTTAGCGTTTTTGATTTTTAAAAAGTAAGACAAGTTAATTTCATGTAATAAATATATGATAGCTATGAATTATGTATGCCTTTGTTCCTCATCTCTGCATCATCAGCTTGTCAACAAGGCCTCATACATGTACAATAATAATTAATTCAGTCATCTTTGATATTTTGCTGACTGTCAGTCATACACAGAACAGCTCTATGCATGTTTCCTCGATTTTATCATGATGAATATTTATTTGTCGAGGTAAAAAGATAGAACATAATTTAACAGTCTTTAGCCTTATTTATAACTTCTAAATATTTAGACATATGATCCATATGCCTCTGTTTGTTTGCTTGCCTTAGGCCTCACACATGTTAGGATCAGGTCCTCTGAACTGGAGGGAAGTGGAGTCACTTTGCCCTCCCTCCCTCTCCGGGTGCTGAAGTCATTCTACAGGAAGACAGGGGAGAGGCCTTGAAGCAGCCCAGTAGGGTTCACACACCTTCCCCTTTCTCATCCCCAGCAGGAGACACACACACATCCCTCCTCACATCCTCACTGATGGCCAACAGTCTTTAACAAGAGGATAAACCTCTACAGTAACAGTTTAAAATGCACAATTACGGTGACACCTTAACGTGAATGACTTGTCGTTGGCGCAATTAGTCTTCCAACTCATTAACATCTGGAATGATCGCTAATGAAGAGTGTACTAGCAGTTCACTAGGGGCAGTCCTCACTGTCCCTCCATTGTCCTAATGTTTGGTTTGGAGAAGAACAGAGAGAGGAGTTGAGAAGTCTCCAAGCCCATGGAGGGTTTCCCTGAAGAGTGGTAGCTGGGTGGTTCTTCAGGCTGTGCTCAGAGAAGCAAGAAGGGGCTGAGATCCAGGCTTGCTGGGCTCAGCATGCTACATGCCCCACTGCTCTCTCTCTCTCTCTCTCTCTCTCTCTCTCTCTCTCTCTCTCTCTCTCGTGCTCTGAGGGTAGCTGGGACCCTTAAGCCTGTTCAGAGGACAGAAATGGGCCCACATAGTGACAGCCATAGCTACTGGTTTGTGGTCCTATCAGGAAGGACAATCCGTGAAAGTCATTAAAGTCTCTTAGAGGGCCTGAAAGATAGGCATCGCTGGTGACCCGACTTTATGAAAAAGAGATAGAGGTTGAGAAGTGAAATGATTTACTAAGTGTTCCTTTGTGACAAAAGTACACAAAGCCAGCTTTCTCTGATTAAGATGGCTGAGAGGGCAAAGGTCCTTGATGCCAACCCAAGTATCTGGTATCCACATGGCAGAAGGAGAAATAGACTCCTCCAAGTTGTCCTCTAACCTCAACCATGCATGACCTGACACATGCACAGCCCTAATCACAAAATATACAAATACATAAATATGGAATAAAACATAAATAACCACACTCACACTACTGGACATCATAATGGATTTTCCCTGTTTTATAACATCATAGGTTATTCAGGAAGCTATCAATTCCCAGGCTAGGTTTCAGCTATCCCCATATATTTCAAGTGCAAAGGGGTTTTGTTGTAAGTGGGGGAGAGGTGCGGGTTGTTTGTTCCCAGTACCCAGCTCCCAGCCCCCAGCCACTGGCCTGCTCAGCCGCTGGTTGCTTGCTTATACCCGAAATAACCACATGACAATTATATTCATTTAAACTCTGCCTGGCCCATTATCTCCAGCCTTTTCTTGGCTAGCTCTCACATCTAAACTAACCCATGTTAGTTGTGTGTCACCACGAGGTGGTGATCTTACCGGACGGTTCTAAGGTACATCCATCTGCGGCGGGAGCTTCATGGCGACTGGCACACTTCCTTTTTCTCTCAGAACTTCCGTTCTGTCTACTCCGCCCACCTAAGGGCTGACCTATCTTACAAGCCAGGCAGAGTCTTTATTTAACCAATCAAAGCACAGAAATACAGATGAACCCTTCTACTCCAGGGTTTACTGCATAGAATTAAAGTTTGAACTAAACACAGGGAAAATCAGAGGGAACAAGGATCAGGAAGCCACCAGCAGTGACCTCAGCCAATCTAATTACATCAGGTGATTCTCTTTTTTTTTTCCCCTTATTTTCTGTGGTAGTCTTATTATTATTTTAGCTATTGATAACATAGCATGTCAGCAAGATTCCACGAGTAATGCAATATAATACAACCTTTTAAATTGAAGCTTTATCCCTTACTATACTTTTGCATGCACCTGAGAGGAGCTGCAAAATGGTCGTGCTTCTAGCCACTCCAGGCTTCCAGTCTTCTGTGTCAGTTAGAGGCACCAATCAGCATGCTTCTACACAATATCACATGAGCCCACATTCTTGGCTCCAACTCCATCTTGAGAGAAAGGCTTGGCTTCAACCTTTCTGTTCTGTGCAGATTGGCTCCTACTGCCAGATGTATCCACTCTGATCACAGCCATCTAGGGGAGGGGAGCCTCAGATGTTCAGTTTCTGGCTAGAAGAGGATGTGGTCAGGTTGCCCTGAAACACTCCTGCCAAAGCCCCTCCCCCCTTAATGATGCAGGATTATATACATACTTAGTAATTACTAGGCTTACTTTACAGAAAGTTAAAACATGACAGTGATGTGGGATTTCCCTCTGTATGCTGTGATTACCATTAATGAATAAAGAAACTGCTTTGGGCCTATAGCAGGGCAGAACTTAGGTAGGTGGGGAAAACTAAACTGAATGCTGGGAGAAAGAAGGGCAGAGCAAGAGAGAAGCCATGGAGCTCGCCGGAGACAGACACTTTGAACTTTACCTGGTAAGCCACAGCCACGTGGTGGTACACAGATTAATGGAGATGGGTTAAATTAATATGTAACAGCCAATAAGAAGCTAGAACTAATGGGCCAAGCAATGGTTTAATTGATACAGTATTGTGTGGTTATTTTGGGGCTGAGTGAGTGGGAACAAACTAGTGGCCACCTTACTACACGACAGGGCTCTTGTCCCTATGGAAGGATAGAGCAAAGAAAGAGAAGTCTGTAGCTAGCACCAAGGTGTATTGTGTCTTGGCCTCCCTGGTGGCTAAAGCAGGAAGATCACTAGGGCCAGGAGTTCAAGGATAGCACTAGGCAATGTACTGTGGTCCTACCTCATAAACAGGATGGTGAAAACAAAGAGGAGGAAGCTGTTTGTGGGAGAATTAAAAACTATAGTTTAATTTTTAATGCATATCTAAGAGTTGAGCACTGTCAGTTGGATCTGAGGAAGCCAGGCATGCCCCTCTGATTTTAGATAGCTTGGCTTCCACACACAGGCTTATGAGGCGCAGCATGTGAGAAAATGTCTTTATATAGGGTGAAAGAAAACGTAGCTGTAAGAAAACTAGGTGTCAGGCTGGAGAGATGGCTCAGAGGTTAAGAGCATTGCCTGCTCTTCCAAAGGTCCTGAGTTCAATTCCCAGCAACCACATGGTGGCTCACAACTATCTGTAATGGGGCCTGGTGCCCTCTTCTGGCCTGCAGGCATACACACAGACAGACTATTGTATACATAATAAATAAATAAATAAATAAATAAATAAATAGAAAACTAGGTGTCATTTGGTCCCAAATATATCAAACCATTTATTTACCAGAAACATGAGCATTCCTGACAGTGTGGTTGACAGTTGTGGGCAGTAACACACACGCATTGAAAATCCTGGCAAAGCAAGGTCTGGCGGGGAGTGGCAAGGAGGTTGGTGGAGATAAATGTGCAGAGTAAGAGCCACTGAAACCCTACCAAGGTGGTCAGACTTGCTAGCTGGGAACACCTCGCTTTTACTGCAGTAGCCGGGAGAGTCGCAAAGACTGATCTGAGTCCTGAACCAACTGATAGTGGAATCAGGAGGAGAACTCAAGCAGCCTCATAAACTGTCTGACAAGCTTCGCTTAGAAACAGAAAGAACCCCACCTGCCATCGTGTGTCTGTCTGTCTACTAACCTGTCTTCTATCCTATCCTATCTGTTTGTCTGTCTGTATATCTATCTGTCTGTCTACTATCTTGTCATCTATCTGTCTGTCTGTCTGTCTGTCTGTCTGTCTGTCTATTATCTATTATCTATCTATCTATCTATCTTCATCATTATCATCTACCCACTTATTTACCTGTCAGCATTCCTTCCTGCCTATCTGTCCATCTTCCTGTCTGTCTCTCTATCCTCTATTCTTCAAAATTCCAGACACCATCTATTCAGTCTTCCAGTCTCCCCTCTTTCTACCTACTCCATCTGTCTGTATGCATCTAGCCATATAGCCACCTCTGCACGAGACTCTGTGAAGACATAGACAAGCATCTATTTCCCTTTTCAGGCGAAGGGCAGTGGGGAATGGGGAGCTATTGGTTTTGGTTTGTTTGGGTTCCTAGCTGTGTAAAGAAAAAGGTTTTAGTCTGTAGAACAGCATCATAACAATAGCAAGACCTGTGAATTTTTCCAATAGGCAATTCCAGGCTGAAGATAATGTATTTGAAAAACAGCCTAGTGTGCCATGATATTAAAACAGTAGGCCACAATGACTACAATATACCTGCTATTGATAATGAGATTACAGACTCCAGCCTTCCAGCATTCTCCCCTCAGGGGCTCATCACTCAATTCTGTTGTTGGGGGACACCCATGGCTGGACCAAGAGATGGGCCTTGATGGTATAAGCAAGTCTTTTGCTCATACTTGGTCTAAGAACTCATGTGGCTTTCTAAGTACCAGGCAAGCCTGCCTCATCTTATATCACCTTAGGAAGCAAGTCCCTAAAATAACTTGTTCAAAGTTAGAAAATCAGATTTCCGTGCACACATCTGAATCTAATCATAGTATCTACACGTATGGTTTGTTGGCTGTGTTGAAAGGCTGTTCTAGTCCGCCCAACTAGAGGGGACGCTGGTCAAGTTTGTTAGTTACTGGACTTTTTGGCCAACACCTGAAGTATTTTGTCTGGATTTGGGGGTTGAATTTTCAGAGGCACGTTGGCAGACTGGAGTGTGTTCAGAGGGCCCAGGTTGTTAATAACATAGTACTACAAAGAAACACCTGTTGTGTACTCTGCCAAGAGCATCACATTGACTGTCTGCTTTTAATCCTCAGTGTTTTACCTTTGAGCAAGTTGAAGATTAGAAACCTTGAGTTGCCAAAGATTTTACAGTGAGTGACTGAGGCTCTGATGTCAAATCTGTGCTTTTACCCACTGACTGTGCCACGAGGAAACTTGAAGGTGTAGAACTAGGGATGGCCTGACTGATAAAAAGAAGAACTGACAGGCAACTTTCAGTGTGTGCATGCAGAGGCCAGAGACTCATGTCTGGTATCTTCTTATCCATATCTACTTTTTTTTTGCATCTTTCTTTCCTTCTTCCTTCCTTCCTTCCTTCCTTCCTTCCTTCCTTCCTTCCTTCCTTCCTTCCTTTCTTTCTTTCTTAATTTGATACAAGGTTTCTCTGTAGTCCTAGCTGTCCTGGAACTCGCTCTGTAGACCAGACTGGCCTCAAACTCACAGCGATCCACCTGCCTCTGCCTCCTGAGTTCTGGGATTAAATGTATGTACCACGACATCCTCTTTGCAATGGGGTCTTAAAATAAATGTCGAGTTCATGCATTCAGCTAGGCTGGCTGGCCAGTGAATTCTGGGGATCCCCACCCTCCTCAGGACCCGGGTGGCAGATGTTCACCACCACATCTTACTTTTATGCCAGAGATTTGAGTTCAGGCTCTCATGCTTGTGTCTTCCCAGCCCAAACAGGAAGGTTTTATTGCAGTATATAGAAGCTTTCGTCCTTGTGACCCACAATTCAAGCGAAAGCTGGATGAATGGAGAAAAGATTTCAATGCTAAGTAGCAATCAAAATGGAGTAGATAACCAGGCTATTGTTTCAGTTTCTATCTCTATCAAGAAGTTGTTTCTTATGCCCACGACTTGTCTTAAAGGTCACTGCAGAGATGGATGTCAAATGTTAGCAGTTACCGCTTTCATGTGACCGAGTCTTTGAAGCTATCTGAGTCTTGGGCTTCACATCCTACCCACAGTATTGTCTGAAGGATCCAGTGAGTTAATATAGTGGAAATGGTTTGTGATGGATCACTCTACACACATAAGAGGGAGCAGCAAACAGAAAGAGGATGTGCTTTAAGCCCCTCTGATGCTGTTTTTAACCTGTTTAATCGTGTGGCTCAACCAACCTTTGAAGCTACTGAGTCAACCACACATCTGTTGAGTAAATAAGGGCACAGACATATACTCAAGATCATCATGATTAATAAATCACATTCATATAATAAATCCACTGCTAGTGCTGAGGGCTTACTTCGAAATAATTATGCTCAAATATTATAAGTTCTTTTGTTCCCTATATATGAAGTCTTCTTCAACTTTGCAGTCAAGGCAATATGAATGACTTCTATCCTATGGCTTCTTTTGAGACAGAGTTTCACCATGTAGCTCAGGCTGCCTCAAACTCATGATCTTCCTGCCTCAGTGCCCAAATTGCTGGGATCACAAGCATGCCCTGCTGACTCCTCTTGATTTTTTTTTTAAGATTTTTTTTCTTGTCTTTGAACTAAGCCCTCCCTGCATTTCCTCCTCAGAACATTCTTCCCTCTGACCTTTCGCCTATCCCCACTTTCTAGCAAATTTCTGCTCATCCCCTGCCTCCTACTCATGCCTTGGCTCCTGTCTCAGCCATCACTAATTCAGGATGTGCTTCCCAACCCTCCTGCACCCTGAGAGTGTCTCAGGGTTCCCTCCACGGTGCCCATGGCTTTCTGTAACACCACAACCATGGACCTCTCAACTCCCTTGTAAATGTTTCTTTAAATATCTTAAATATTTTCTGTAGCTCATAAGGTCTGGGGATCCAGGGCTTTATATGTTTTGCCCATGATTATATCCCCAGAGATATAACCATGTCTGGTATAGGATTCATAGGAAACATGAAAAGTCATTGTTTCCTATCATGCGGGCAAAACCCCATTAAACTAATGACCTTCCCAAGATTTCATGAGGCAGGGGGAGCCAGGCTGCATATGGATCTTCACAGGATTCACCACCACCCCCTATTTTTCTCAGGCAGAACCACACACCTCTCGTCAGAGTACATTCCGCTTCCAAGCAGAGAGCAGGAAGGACTGTGAGCTGACATCCCTGAATGGACTCACTTATTTGGGTTGATTGAGCAAAATTTAGGAAACATCTAGCCAAAGCAGGTGGTGAGGAAAAGAGCACCTGCTTCCTGGAAGCAGGAGTAAAAGAGGTGGCTTTCTCCTCTGCCAGGACTGCGGGTACTTAAAATCAGTGCAGGTCCCATGGCTTACAATTCGGGTCACAAAGAGGTCAGATCATAAAAGTCTTTTGTGCAACTGAAAGAAAACTCGAGATTATTTTGGGGACATAGCCACAAAATTTAACCATTGATATATCTACTGAAATGTTCTTTGTTCTTTAGGAATGGATTTAACAGCTGCTGCTGGTTTTACTGATATAAAAGCAGTAACCCTGAAAATATAAGTCAAGTTTAGCTATAAAATCCAGTTCTATACTCTCATGCCTAAGAAACGACCACCGAGCAAACAAATTGAAGTTGAATGATGGCTGCAAAATTGTCAGATAGGGAAGAACCACAGTTGGTTTTAGCAACTCTTTCTTGGATTGGAACCAATGCTACCTTATGTGTGTGCATTGTGTGAGTGTGTGTCTTTCCTCAGTTACTAATTCATCAATGAGCCACCTAGTGTCTCTCCTACAACTCCCTTCTTGAGACAATTTGCAATGTCATAGAGAAAATTATCAGCTTCCATATTTGCAGTTTGTCTCATTATGAGTTGAGCGGCATATTTGTGGCATCATTGTATCTGGAACATATAACAAAAGAAACAGCAGAAGTTGAAAGCTAGTGAAGAAACAAAGGCTAGATTCAAGTGTCTGCTCATCCATCACTCCCACAGTGAGGAACAGCCGAGAGCTGAGCATTCATCTGCCATTCTCTTCATGAGGAAAGTAAAAAGAGATAACTCACCTCTCAAATGAAGATGTATTTTTCTGGAAATCAATAGTCATAGATTATATTGTTATGCGTGAGTGAGAATAAATATGTCTTTGGCTATATATTTCTACCTGCAGGCGAAATTTTGAATATCTGCACCACCACCACCCACCTTTTCTTATAAGAACGGATTTGAGATAGGACTTCTTAAATCTTGGCATACATAAAATTTATGAGGCTTTGTAAGCATGATTGTTATCAAAGTGACGATAATAAGTTGTGAATTAAGCCTGCAATACAAGTTTTTTTTTTCAGGTTCAAAAAGGAAAAGAACGTGGAAGGAAGCAAAGTAGAAATGAAATGGAGGGCAAACCTCACATTGAAAATTCATTCATACGTGTTCAGTGTGAAAGACCTTCAGGGACACAGTGGAAAAGAGGTAAAGGAAAAGCCATTGCAGCTTAACTCTCCAGGAAAGCGTAAGTACATTGTTATATCAATATAGGTACCAGGTATTCTACTTTGGAATGCCAGTTGTCCAGATTAACTCATGTTATCAGTTTTACAGAGTATTTGTTGACTTTAACAAAAATAAAAAGTTTTGAAAATCGAAAGCTGACACATTTGACTTGAATGAACATAGAATTCTGGGCAAACAAGTTATCTGGACTTTACTGAAATTTCATTAAAGGCTGAAGCTTCCGTGAGGATTAGGGCACGCTTACACACTGTGCATCAAGCTTCACAGGTGTGTTCCGCCCTTAGAAACTGCATTATTATGAAGAATGATAAGGACCAAAGAGATGGCTCAGAAGATAAAGGGGCTTGCCACCAAATCCGATGACCTGAGTTAGATCCTAGCACTCTGGTGCTAGAAAAGAGAGAACCGAGTTCTGAAAGTTGTTCTCTGAGCTCTACATGTGTGCCAAGGCACACACACACTCATCCGCATACACAAACCAGATCTACATACATGAACACACAAAAATAAACAAGCAAAGAATGTCTGACTTTTTTTTTAACGGTTTTGGAGAGGCTCAGTGGTTAATAGCACATACTGCTCCTGCAAAGACCCTGAGTTCAATTCCCAGCACCCACACAACCTCCTGTAACTACACCTCTGGGAAGTTCTGCCCTCTTCTGGCTTCCACAGGAATCTGCACTCATGTGCACCTACCCAAGCATGGCCACATACATAAACACACAATTTAAAAGTAAAAAAGCAAATCTTTTTTTGTGTGTGTAAGAGTAAGTGATAGACTTTGAGTGTTCCTCCAAATCCATTGTATCCATTATGGCATAAAGACATTTGGATGAAGCCTGCTTGCAATACAGCAAGGATTCTGAAACAGAGGGCTCCAGACCAGACAGAATCTTGCCTGGTCATCACACGTTTCCAATGATGAACTTCCTCTGTGGCTGCTGGTGAGTCTAAGCAAGAGCAGGCTTTATTGGATGTTTCCGTGGGGCTTGCACAAGCATTTGTTTAGGGGCTCCTACCTGTTAATAATCTAGAGCAGCCCGTGAAATGAAAAACATTCACTGGAACCCAGTCTTTGAGCCGGGATCCACTCCTTGACAATGAAAAGGAAGGAAAAGCACTGCAAACTTCCCTGTCACACCGCAGGCAGAGAACTATTTGTCACAAGAGTCTTGGGTCCTGAGTAACAGATTAGCCACCTCCATAAAGCTACTGTAACTACAGTCTGAGACAAATCCCCTGTTACACAGGAGGTCAGAGGTCGATCCGCATGGCAGGGAACCCAGCGCATATGTATCACTGGCCACGCGTCAAAGTGAGTTTTTAATTTTGTCAGGCATGAAAAACTGCTGCCAGATGGTGTCAAGATAATTCCTCTCTGTGTTAAAAACACACTTAGACATGGTCGATAGTCAAAATTAAGTAATTAGTCCAAACACCATACACACCTGGCACCATTCCTATTGGCAGTTTGTGGGTATTAGGACTTTTGTATCTCTCCAGGTAAGACCGTCTCCAACTAATAGTTCACCCACTAGCTAACACAGCTGGGAAAGAATGGGTTTCTAGCCATGGTTTGTACCAAGACAGAAGGAAGAGACAGTATGGTACTCCAAGTTTTGAGGACCAATCAAGAGGTTCATTCCCTGCCATCCCACCTCCACCCTGCCCACTCTTAGCTGAACATTAACTCCTATGTTTATGGTTTCAGGCTTTGCCATCTGAAAGGATTCTCTAATTCTTTTTCACATTTATTTATTTTGTGCATGCTTACATGCGTGTACACCTGTGCACACTCCACACAAACACACACACATGCCCACACATGTATGGAACATAGAACAGCCATAGGGATCATTCTCTCTTCCACCATATAGATCTCTTGGAACAAACGCAGGTTGTCAGGCTGATGACAAGTGCCTTTACCCACTGATCCCTCTCTCACCTAAATTTTATGTCACCATATTCTGTGGCTACACTTCATTCTTCAATTAACTAGAAACACAGCACAAACATTTGGGAACTCTTTGGATGTATGCTAGTGATTCACAACATTTTTGTAAAAAAAAAAAAACAGAAAGAAGGAAAAGGACAGTAAAATGTTGAGGAAAATTAATGAGAAAACATGATGTGTCAGAAAGCACAAAGAGAAGTTATTATGAGTTAATGTGTAATATGTCGGGTTTTAAAATTATTTTAGAGCTTGAATTACATTTAATGGTGCAAGTATCGGCTCAGCCCTGGTCTGTGTGGCATTTCACTGGACAGGTCCAGGATGCAGAATCACAATTTGTCCAGTTGATAAAATGAAAATCACATTCTATTTTAAAATGCAGGCCCAAAGGGAAGGGTGGCATTGGTCATTTCTAGACATGGACTATCCTACAATGCAGAGGGATAGCCTTCTGCTAGACAGATACTGAGCACCTTCCATCCTTCCTAGACATAATTGGGGTTTCTATTTCCCCCCACAGGCTGTTGGCTGCATCACCATGGAGCAAACCTTGTGCCGTGTAAATTGTCAGCCTTATAAAAAGTTTTCTTATTAGCAGGTAGCCAAATTGTGGGAGTTCTGGGTTCATTTCCTAGGGGGGAAAATCAGTGTGTCTAGGACTGTATTTTCCCCCACACCTCAATGAAGCACAATAAAGATTTTATTTTATGCTCCAATAATCACTGGCAAGAGCCTGGTGCCTCCTGTCATCTCCCAGGGAGCAAACAGCACATGAAGATCTGGGAATCAGGAAGGTGGGGTAAAGTGAGGTCACAATGGGCAACAAGGAAACCGTCCGGGCTTTGAACACAGAGACTGTAAATGTCTCCTGTTTTGTAAACTTATTCTTTTTGTCAGGGCTGCATATGGTTCTTTCTGCCCGTTCCCCAAATCAGGCTGCTTATTATTCCGA
>JAQHUG010000107.1:1602618-1605118 GCA_028555095.1 Dicrostonyx torquatus | reverse complement strand
CCCTTTGGCTGCTGGGACACGAAGGTGCCTGCTGGGGTAGGAGATCCGCTGCTCCCTGACGGAAGGGAGCTCTGGGCCTGCGTGCAGAGTGCACCTCCCTGCTGCCTGCTCAAGCTTCGCGGGGCTTCCAGCCTGCTACTCTCTCCTCAGTCCCCAGTGGCCAGTGACCTGGCGCTCTAGGCTCGGGTGTCAGCGGCCTGCCCTGGACATCTGATCGAAGCTGCAAAGGAGCAGGAAGCCATGGGCGGGAGGCGCGGGAGGCGCAGGCTGCCTTGCAGAGGGAGGGGAGGAAAAGCATATTTATTGGATTGGCATTTCTCTTAACAGAGCTCTTTCCTAATGATATTTACTTAACTGTATTTGACAGCAGTTAGAACACGTCTCCGGTAAACAGGATCTACACTCCTTGCGTCCACAACAGCCTGTCAGTTCCTAAGCCAATCGCAGTAATAACCGCTGGATCATTTTAAATGTGGCTAAACAGACGTTGGACAAAATCAATCTGCCATGTGCTGGCTCTGAAGGAAATCTCTTGCAGTTTGACGAATTGTTTCCAGCCCCTCCAGCAATCCATAACTCGCTCTCTTCCTCCTCTTTCTTTCCCTCTCCCTGTTCCCCTTTTCTCTCCCTTTTCCACAGAGCGCAGCCCCCGCATTTTACCCTTTCTGAAGGATTCCAGGTAATCTGAAATGGCACTGACCCTTCTCGTCCTCCGATTACCTCTCTGAAGCATGAACTTGGGACAAAAATCACACATCAGAAAATTCGCCGTGATTATTTTGCAACGCTATCAGCACCGATCAATCACGCGCGCGGCCTAATGCTGGAATGCCTGACTTAGCCCAGGACGCCAACCGCATCTCGCCTGACTGACAGTTTTGGTAATTAAGTGATTGTATAGACCTCTCCGACTGTTCTAACAACCTTGTCAGGGCCTGTCTGTAGACAGAACAAGCTGAAATCAATGTGCTTCTTGCTCTCTGAGCAGTTCTGATCGAGTACTCAGACCGAATGGGGAGCGGGCATCTGACCGCAGGGAAACTGCAACTGACCGGATTATTGGAGGGGGTGGGGGCAGAGAAAGTTTACTTCTTCGTGGGAAGGAAAAGCTAGAGCCTTGGTTTCGCGGAGCCAGACAGAATAGGGTGTAGACCGGGAGTGGAGCTAGAAGCCAGGCGAGTGTCACCCTGGGCCCCCAGGAGGGCTGCAGGTGCTTCTCCTGACTCTCCGCGGGCATTCCAGCTGTACGGTAGTCAGTCCCCAAGTCGGAAAGGGGACAACGGAGGCCCGGCACGCAGCAGCCAGAACTCGATGGCACATCGGTTTTCGCCTGGATTAGAGACAGAGAGGCTGGTGGCTCAGTGTAAATGTCACGCGGCAGCTTTTAATAAAGGAATGTTCAGATTGTTAGATTGCAGAGCAACGTGAGTTCTGTGCTCCCCGCTTCCCTATCCAGATTCGTCCCCCTCCTTCCTGGTTCAGGCATACACATCACACCTTGGCGCTTGTTACAAATATGTTACATATTCAGAGTGATGTGAGTGTGGCGCCAGCGGGAGGGGCATGGCTCCAAGCCTCACATCCACCATCCACCACCACAGTGGACCACCGCCCTGAAAAATAGGCAAAAATACCCAAATCCAACCTGCCTCTTGGGAGCTTCCTTTACATTCTCCCGATCAGAATAAGGTTCTATAGTAACCGTGGGGATGGGGTGGGGAGGGAATCTCCTGACAGAAGAGTCAGGGCCCCCAACTCTCGGCCGGCTGAGGGAAACCGGTATAAGTATTTTAATTCTTTCACTCGGGCACTCCCAAACATTAAAACCCCGACCAATTGAAAATACACACACAAATGGGGGAAGGGAATAAAAAAATCAATGAGGCGAGTTCAAAGCGCCGGACTGGGGGAGGAGGCTGTCTGGTGCTGGGCACAGGGCCCAACACCCGGCGAGGGTCCCTTTTACCGCGTGGAGACTGTGGTGTGGTGACACACCCGGCAGACATCCATCCAGGAGAGACAGGAGAGAGAGAGAGAGAGAGAGAGAGAGAGAGAGAGAGAGAGAGAGAGAGTTGCGGGGATGGGCTCCACACCCTAATCTAGCCTGCTCCTTAAGGATCTCCCCTCCCTTGTCTGCCAGCCGCCCATCCTCAGAGAGAAAAATGTGAGCGTGGGCGACATTACGCACCATTAGGGAGACACTACTGTTTTAATGTGGCCTAATTAGTGCCTCTAACCGAGCAAATATTATTATATTGAATAGTGGTAATACGATGAAAATATTAATGCTTTTGAACTTTGCACAGGGGAGCCGTTCCTTCGGCTCTCCCGGGACACCCCAAACAAGCTCAGATTCAACAGCAAATGCGATCAGGCGCACCTCTGGGAGAAAAGGAACCCGAGGCCAGCTCAGACATCTATGTGTCATTTCAACTACGTAAGCCATTCCTTGGACCAAGCCACACACCACCCACCACTCCAAAGGCCCTCTTCCAAATGC
>JAQHUG010000107.1:1575717-1597351 GCA_028555095.1 Dicrostonyx torquatus | reverse complement strand
AGAAGAGAGGAGAAGAGTGGGGACAGGGGACAGGGGACAGGGGAGAGAGAGAGAACCGCAACTAAACCCTGTCCTTCACTGGCATCATTTTACACCGAGTCACGGAAACGATGCCAGCCACGCAGATCCATAAGGTTCTTAAAAATGGTAATTTGGAGTAAAATGTAACTCAAGGAACTTTGAATCATTCATTAGCACCTTATAATTACTCTGCTAATTAGGTTGACACGGCACTTAATCAGAAGTAATACGCTGTCTTGTCATTGGCGCTTCCCATTACTCTGACATTCAACAAGAGACAGGTTGGAGAAGTCCTGAAGAAAAGAACACAAGATACCCTCCGATGAGGCGGCTTCTTAGTCGCGCTCCCGGTCCCAAATGGATCCACGATGACTGTTTCCTTTTCAAATAGGCGGCCTGCCACAGTGGGCATGGAAGCCCTGGAGGGAGGCGCGGGGGCGTGGGGAGCACCGAGTACTGGACACCCTTGTTCCCGCAGCCACACAGCAGCCCGACACTGCAGGGAACCGAGGCTGCAGCCACCACCAGAGAACGCCTCTGGCAAGGTTTTCCCGGCTCCGGAGAAAGTGGTCGGCCAGGCATTTCTTCCAGCACAGGCTCTGATGGCAGACAAAGCGGGATTTGAGCCTAAGGTCGGATCCTCCCCTATAGGGGGTCAAGGAAGGAGACCCGGTTCTCTGGGTCTCCAGGATCTACTACCCGGCTGGGCCAAGCTGGAGCGCACCGGCTCCTGAAGCGAGACCCGAGCTCAGAGGCAGTGGGCCCGCGCGAAGCTCCCGCTCGAATGTCACACACTTCCCCGTGGGCTCTCCAGGTACCCCCTTTCCCCTGTCCCTTGTGTTTACGGACTACTCAGGCGTGCTTGGGAACCGTGCAAGCGCGAAGGCACAGCAGGTCACGGGAAACCGCGGGATCCTTTTGGCCCTGGTGGCCTCTCCGCTCAACCCTCCATCCCCCGCCTTCACACTGGCGCTTCTAACGAATCGTTACCACGTTCCCGCTCCCCGCCTTCGGGTACCCTTTCTTCTGCACCCCTCTTTCTTCCCCCATCTCCCTTCGCCGGTCACTCGTTACAGTGGGTACCACTTGGACCCCCTGGAGTAGGCGTCGGGCTCAGGGCTGCGGGCACACGGAGGTCCCGGTTCTCAAAAGAGCAGCGAGCTGGGTTCGAGGCGCACTGCTGACGGGCTGGCCAGGCGTGCGCCCATTGGCTCCTGGTACGTCGGCGTCGCTTGCTGGTGCCGGAGCGGCCAATGGGGCGCGGGGCCCGGGCGGCGGGGGCGCGGGCGGGGAGCGGCGGCGGGGGCCGTGACGTCACGGGAGGGGGTCGGCGCCGCCCGCAAGCCGGCGGATGACAAGCCAACGCGCGGGGCAGCGGCGGGAGTCGCCGGGCGCCGCCTGTTCGCGGTCTTCTGCGCCCGCGCCTGCTCCTTCGATCCTTCTCCTCCTCCCAGGGCGCCTGCGGCCACAGCCGCTCCGCAACTTTCCAAGAAAGTTCAGAAACTCGGCTCCGGAGCGTCCGGGTCGCGCGCGGTGGTCACCTCGGGTATCGCTAGGGTTTTGCGGTCGCTGCACCTGCCTTGGCCGCCGCCGCCGCCGCCCGGGACCGGGCAGTGGATAGACCCAGGCGGCGGCGGTGGCGGCGGCGGTGGCGGCGGCGGAGTCGCTCTGGCGGTCAGCACCTTAGCCTGGGTACGGCTCGTCGCCGCCGCCCACGTGCACGGTGGTCCGGCAGAGCTCTTCTTCCTGCTTGGGGCATTTTTTGGTTTTCTGTCTCTCATCTTTCTTTCCTTTTACTTTTTGCTTATGGGAAAAAGTTGAGTCGAAAGTGTCCAACAATTGCCACATCCCCGTTATCCTCCTTTCCCGCCCTACTTTTTTTTTTTTAAAGCAGTACCAACGGTTTTGTTTGTTTGTTTTTTTGTTTTTTGTTTTTTTTTTTAAAGAGTCTGTTTATGATCGATAGTTTCCCTTGCTTGGTCCCGGCGGTTGCAGATCCACGGAGTGGCGTGGACCTCATGTAGAAATGACAGCAATGGAAGGGGCCAGCGGGTCGAGTTTTGGAATAGACACTATTTTGTCCGGTGCCGGTTCCGGCAGCCCCGGCATGATGAACGGAGATTTCCGCCCTCTCGGTGAAGCTAGGACCACGGATTTTAGGAGCCAGGCCACCCCGTCACCCTGTTCGGAGATTGATACCGTGGGAACGGCGCCCTCTTCTCCGATCTCGGTCACCTTGGAGCCCTCGGAGCCGCATCTTGTGACAGACGGGCCCCAGCACCACCATCACCTCCACCATGGCCAACAGCCGCCGCCGCCAGCCGCGGTCCCCGCGCAAAGTTTGCAGCCTTCGCCCCAACAGCAACCGCCGCAGCAGCCACCGTCGGCAGCCCAACAGCTGGGCTCAGCCGCCTCGGCCCCCAGGACTTCCACCTCTTCATTTCTAATTAAGGACATCTTGGGGGACAGCAAACCTCTGGCGGCTTGCGCGCCCTACAGCACCAGCGTCTCTCCTCATCACACGCCGAAGCAGGAGAGCAACGCGGCGCACGAGAGCTTCAGGCCAAAGCTGGAGCAGGAGGACAGCAAAACGAAGCTGGACAAGAGGGAGGACTCCCAGAGCGACATCAAATGCCACGGTGAGTTGCGCCGGGGCTGCCCGGGTGATCGAGGCGATTGAGCGACACCCAAAGGAGTGGGAGCTGGAGAGGGGCCTAGGCGCGCGATTCAGCAAACGCACTCCAAACTCAGTGGCTCACATTTCTCCCCAACGACCTTCACCGACAGCAGCTCCGTTCTTTGTTTTACTTAATTGTAAATGAGGAGGGTGGCCGCTGGGAGAGATGGGATGGAAGATGCTTTTCTTTGAAAACGGGGACCGACTTGAGATTGTTTTGTGTGTGCGTGGTTTGTTTTAGCTGAGACCTTGGGAATGGGGTTGGGAGGGGTGGAGAGAAGCTTATAGCTAGCTGGGGTTGCCCCCTCTGTAATCATAACTCGACATTTATTCTTGAATGCAAATGCCCCCTCCCCAAATATTTTCCAAATAATCACAGAAATTGTCTGATTTAATGTTGAACAAATTTCCAACGTTATTACGGGAGCAATTTAATTTTTAAGAGCTGATGATTAATACAGGATAAAAACATAATCCATTAAAAAAACACCCCTTTCGTCAGTACCCCCAACAAAATGTCTGCGGCCTAATCAACGCTGGCCCTTTACAATAACAAAATATTTATGAAAACTAAATTTTATGGACTTGAATTTGTTCTTCTAAAATTAAGACGACATGGAAATTATTCTTTAACACTATTTTCTTCTTGGGCAATTTCATAAGTAACTGTTCTGGTTTTTGCATTGCAAGAGTTTTAACACACCAAGGAGGTTTTTTTCTCCCTTTACTGATAAGCTGTTGCTATTATTATTATTAATTATTGTTAATGCTTGATTCTTTGGTCAAGATTGCTGTCTGGAAGGCAGGATATGGGTTCTGCGTTTTGCTGTTTATAGCATTAGCATAATAGTGCCCCAAACAGATGTACAGTCTGCTCTGGCGGTTTTTCCTGCACCAACCTCCCCAGTGGGTCAATTAGAGAGATTATTGTTCTTCCTGCCAGGAAGATCAAGGAGTGCAGCACAAACCGGTACAAACAGAGAGGGATTGACATATCGATTTCTCGGCATTTCAGCAAAAAACCAAAGTTGACAAATAGAATCCGGAAATTTCTGCGCTGTCACCTGGATGGACTCAAGTGTGGTTTTTTGTTGTTGTTGTTTTGTTTTGATTTTTTGTTTTTTGAGCTCAGCTCAGTGTCTGAGTGACACATTGTCTCTGAAGCTTGAAAAAGATCTAGTACAGAGGAAGCTGAAGGAAACTTGAGTTGAACCTTTTCCAAATGCATCTGAAAAAGGAGAAACAAAGGCTTCTAACTTCCAGTGGGCAGGGAAAAAATTAAAAGTAACATGATGTTTGGGTGTCATAAAGACAAAGTAGAAAGACTTTTGGGAGTACCAAATAAAGAATGTCTCTTTGAAACAATAAAGAAATCAAAGAAAAGTATTTAGCAGGGGATCAGATACCGTTAGAACTCTTACAGGCTTCTACACTAAGGCCCAGTGAGGGGTGTGTGTGTGCTGAGTATAGGCTCCAGATCGGCACCTGGTGTGGAAGTGTGTGCCAGGTGGAACACCCCCCCCCCCCAGTTTCAGAGTTGTATCACTGTTTCTACCCTAGGAACAAAGGAAGAAGGAGACCGGGAAATTACAAGTAGCCGAGAGAGTCCCCCTGTGAGAGCCAAGAAACCTCGAAAAGCCAGAACAGCTTTCTCGGACCACCAGCTCAATCAGCTAGAGCGTAGCTTCGAGAGGCAGAAGTACCTGAGTGTCCAGGACCGCATGGACTTGGCAGCTGCACTCAACCTCACCGACACTCAAGTCAAGACTTGGTACCAGAACCGCAGGTGAGGAGAGCTGCCAGGCGCCTGCCTTCCAGGCCGTTCTCACCAACAGTTGTCCACCCTCCTGCCCTCTGGAGACCAGGGACGGAGAATCGCAGGTGCTACAGAGGGTTCTTTCAGGCAGGGCTTAGCCACACCTCCAAATGAGAGAGACCGAGGGCACCGGGGTTTGGATACTCTCGTTCTAAAATAAGGTTCTTTCTCTTGTGAAACTTGAGCTACCAGATTTTCCCCCATTTTGTCCTCAAATCAATCAAGCCACACCTTCTCAAATTGAAACATCTGTGCAGCTGACAGGGTGAGCCTGTGTACCCAGGGTACACTTAGACCTACCTGCCACAGGCTGGCTCCAAGGAAGTCCCCACAGAGCTGTCCCACCAGCCTTGGCTTAAATGTGAGGCAGTTGGGAAAGCCAAGGTCCAAACCTTGGTTGACATAGCCCGGAAAATTAGGGATGCCCATCTGGGTTAGTGTTGGACTGGAGGCTGGAGGTCACAGACTGGAGAATCAGGCAGCTGGTTGAGCATCCAGTCTGTAGTGTGTGTGTGGGGGGATATGTGTGTGTCCCCTTCACACACACCCTGCCCCCCCCCCACAGGCCGCTTCTTCTGCAGTCCTGTAAGGAAAAGGGTGGGGGAAAGGAGACGATCTTATCTCACCCTGGTGGCTAAGGACAAACTTGGGCAATAGGAGTTTAGGCTATGTCCTGTTTCAACACCTGGCACTCATCTCCCTCGTCTCCACTTTCTGCCCCCTCTGTCGTTTGGGTTCTAATCGCTCCTAAGTGGGGTTGGATATGCCCACCCAGTTGTCATCTTACCATAATTTTCTGTCTCATTACATACGGTTTCAGCCACCCTAATTCTGTCGGAAAACATTAGTGTCATTTGTAGCCAATTTAAAACCGGCGACATGTTTATTAATTTGGCAGGAACTGCTGGGTATGGATGCCCCACCAGGCTTTCCTTCCTTCCTAGGGCATTTGAGTAGATGTCCTCGCTTCCTGGCTTGGTGCACTGGAGGGAGGAGACCAGAAAAGAAATGTCTTGAGATCCATTTCCTCCCACCTAAGAATGGTCAGGTGTACCGTTCCCTTGGGAGAGCTGGCTCTCAAACGAATTCCATTTTTAAACCTAGTCGCCCTTCTGCGCTAAATTTGTAAAGAAAGCCTGGTAAGGTTGAAGGAAGAGTTGTCTCCACAGCCTTGGAGAGTACAAACCCTGAGTCTCAGGCGCCCTTTGTTTCTGGTTTTGGTTTCCTCGGGTGCAGTGGGATGGGGGATGGGCCGAGAGCCAGCATTTTTAGCTCGCCGGTCAGAACACGTCGTAGGAGAATCGGGGGGAGGGGAGAGCGAGGGGGCAACGGAAGACAGCTGGTGGAAAGATGGGGTCTCATTTGGCTTCCAGGAAAGTTGCAGTTTAACCGTGGGGCGGACAGTAGGGCAGAAGGCCAGGGAAGGAAGCTTGTAGGATTCCATTGGCGAGTGTCTCCAGGTAGAAGACGCGGTTTGAAGAACTGATTTTGGTTTTGGGCCATCCTGAGAGTGAGTGGGAGAGGTTGGGGCAGGAGGTGTGAACCTTGAGTTCCCCAGCCTTCCAGGAGCAGGGAGGGCAGGAGACCGCCGGGAGCGGCGGGCTCGGTGCCGGACCGTCCTCCGCAGCCGCCGCCCGCCGGCACTCTCACCCGCTTTCTTTCAGAACCAAGTGGAAGCGACAGACCGCAGTGGGCCTGGAGCTGCTGGCCGAGGCCGGGAACTACTCCGCTCTGCAGAGGATGTTCCCGTCGCCTTATTTCTACCACCCAAGTCTGTTGGGCAGTATGGACAGCACCACGGCGGCGGCGGCGGCCGCGGCCATGTACAGCAGCATGTACCGGACTCCTCCGGCACCCCACCCGCAGCTACAGCGGCCGCTGGTGCCCCGCGTACTCATCCACGGCCTGGGGCCTGGGGGACAGCCGGCCCTCAACCCTTTGTCCAACCCCATCCCAGGAACCCCACATCCCCGGTGAGGAAGGAGGGACCGTGCCGAAGCCCTCCAGGTTCCCATTCCGCCCCGGACAGCTGCCCCGCCTCTCCCCGCACCAGGCCAACAGGAATAGAGGCTGAGGAGTCAAAGGGGAGCTCACCGGTGGGCTGGGGTCCCCAAGGACCAGCCAGCTCTCTGCTCTCCATCTGCCCCCTCAGAGGCAGGGATGCAAAGCTCCCCAACAGTGTGACTGGCCCCACTGAAAGGCAACCAGTAAGTGAAAAACATCCGCAAAAACAAACCCTCGACTTTTTTTTTTTTTTTTTTTAACAAAATGACTTTAGGGACACACGGAAGGGAGGGAGGGGGGAGGGCTAAGAAGGGACGAGAGAAGGGCATGGAGAGGGACTCTCCAGCAGAGAGAATTGTTGCTGGACACAGCCTGAAGTTCACCCACAGGACATCCAGTCTGCCTCAGAGCAGAGGAGGGTGAAGGAGAACTTTGCACTGATTTCTCATGAGATTTTTTTCTTTTGGAAAAGTGGCATGCTACATAATATGAAAAAAACTGTACATTTGAAAGACTGAGTGATAAGTGATATATCATATTTATTATATGTTGTCCAAAACAGAGTCACTTATATACGTCAGTAAAAAACATGATTTTTCTTTCCATGTCTTTTTGATTCAGCAAAATAAATGCTTAGAAAAAAGTATAGATTTTTCTGTGATTGAAAATTACAAAAATAAAGTTTATCTTTTTTTAACAAGCGATGAAATCCCAGGGAGCTGATTTTACTTAAAATATCACGCACCGATGATGAAACGCATGACTCGGGCGCAGAAAAGCATCCCTCCACAAAATCTGTCGACTTTGGGCTGGCATGTAGACAGAACCTCCTTTTCGGATGCCTGCCTTTTCTGAGCTGCAGAGACTACGTGTAGTGCCTGTCTTTTTATGCGGATGATTTAAAGAATGAATACTTGTTTGTGGACTGTTAGTGCTAGCAAAATAGGCAACCGACTTTCCCTGCTGTTCCCGCCTGGACGTGAAGGGTTTGCGGTGTGTGGTGATTCTTCTGTCTGCCCCTCCCCTTCTAGCGCTCTTCCAAGGGTTGTGAGAGTCCCGAGCACTGGCCAGCGAAGCCAGCAGGAGCCCGGCGGCAGGCGGACTCCAGGCCGGCCTTGCAGCTGTTCAGCCTCCCACGGCTGGGCACTCGCACAGCCGGACAGCCTGCCAGCGAGAGGCTGCAGGCCCAGCAATTAGGACGCCCCGGGGGCGTCCTGCTAGCAAACCCTTGCCCTGCTAGCAAACCCTTGTCGCCGCTTTGATCCTTGCCTTCTTAGTCCCCCAACGGCGACCTTCCAGCCCCGCAGCCCCTCACCTAGTCGCTCGCCCTAATGAGTTCGCTGTGTTTGTATCTGCGGGAATATAGCGTCAAACTCTAGTTGAGACAAGCTTGCCAAGTCCTGTTTTCTGTGCTTCTAGAAGGGCTGGCACCCAAAATGAAAGACCTTGCCCAGCGTGCAGAGGAGGCCCTTTCCGGGAATTTCTCACTCTCTCTCTCTCTCTCTCTCTCTCTCTCTCTCTCTCTCTCTGTGTGTGTGTGTGTGTGTGTGTGTGTGTGTGTGTGTGTGTGTGAGTGACAGCACCAGGGTCAGATCTTGATTTTAGACTGCAGGTGGCCAGGGCTGACTCTTTACCAAGCCCAGCATTAAGGATTTCACCAAGGAAAACTGTAGGGACAAGAGTCAGACTAGACACAGCTATCTAGCTGTTCAGGTTCCTGTTTGGTGTCAGGTCACTTACTCAGCGGTGGGGAGAACTGGCTCTATTCTACGAGCACCTCCATACCTTTAGTTCCGTCCCAGGGCTCTGACAAAGAGACCAGAGACCAGCTAGTTCACATTCAGACCAGCTGGCTTTGCTTGACGCTTTAAGCTTTGCTTTAAAAAAAAAAAAGTTCAAAAAAATGTAGTGATGTGGGATGTAAACTGAAGAGGGGTGGGAAGGAGGAAGGAAGGCAAGAGGTGAGAGCAAAGAGGAAATTGCGCCTCAGGCACCTTGATCAGACCTGGGCTAATTAGGGGGTGGCTTGCAGATTTCCCTCCAGCTCATCAATTGAATCAAAATGGTTTCGGTCTTTTTATGATTCTAACAAGAGTCTGGGCTGGCCCTTCTAATTTTTTGCCTGCTGAGTTGGGACAAACTCAGACAGCTGGGCTTGGCGGGAAAGAGGACATCACTCTATCCAGCGGAAAGGTCCAGTGTCTGGGTGCTCAGCAGACTCTCCTGTCCCATCTTAGCTTTGGTTGGACTTTTTACAAATCAAGCTTCAATAGTTTAGGAGGAGGATGCTAAATAGCTTCTGTTCACGCTGGACCTGGGTTTGGTGAGTTCAGGGCCAAAGAAGGGGACCTAGGAAAGCGCAGGTTTCACGTGCAGAAAGAATCCACATAAAAGATTATCCAAGACAGGGAGGGGAACATATGAACAAACCTATATACACCTAGCAAGGCTTTGGCACCCATTGGCCAACGTCAGTCTGCACTTGGACTCTGTGGGTGGTCAGGGCAGAGCAGCCCTATCTACTGCTGTCAGTAATTGTTTTGCATACATCAAAATCCCTGCAAGTTCACCTTTCTTCAGAATCATGTTTTCTCACATTTCCTAAAGCACTGCATTGAAAGTGTCCCTCCTTCTTCCCTGCATTTGCTTTGGTTTCAGCTCCTTGCTGTTCTGTGATCATTAGATTGGAATGCTGCAAGAGGAATGGACCCAGGGAGAAAGTTGGGTACCAGAGTTCTTTCCTCTCCTTCAGGATTGCTGCAGAGGAGACCTGTACCCAAGCTACTACTGCTTAAAAGTCAAGTTTAAAAACTGGTTCATTCCTTTACAAGGGGTCCCTTTTTTCCCAGTGTGGGTGAGGTTATGGCTAATGGGTGAGAAGCAAGGAGGAAGCTAACGTGTCTTCTTCACAGGTAACTTAGCTGGTGAAGTGGCTGCCACTGGGAGCTGCACCCCCATGCTTTCCCATTTGCCCTCCCACTGTCTGAAGGGTGAAAGATGTCTGCTCTCTGGACTGATTCAGGGAAGCCTAGACAAACAGAAACTCCTGGTGACATTCTTTGCTTCCCATAAGCACACAGGAAAATGAACTTGTATCAGAGGGCTGCTCAAAACCCCACAGAGGTCCATATCCCCAAGGTCTGCTGGCCTTGAGACCAGCTGCAGATCTACAGATCTGAAATCTACTTGTTGGAGAAGAAGTGAAAGTTTCTGGCCAGCAGCCAGTTCTTGCAGCCCAACTAAGCCATTTTCAATAAATTGCAAAGTAACACTTGCTGTTTGGCTCCAGCCCCAGCAAATAGATTTACCTCCCTGTATCAATTTATTTTTTTCTCTCCCCCCCAAGAAAAGCCCATACAGAGGCAAGTTAGCCAATTTCCTCTGTTGCTGCAAAAACAGCCTTCCCTTAAACAAAGTCTACCCCCTCCTCCCACCCACAATCTGTCTCCTGCCTAGGCAACCCTTCAGGAGCCTTTGCTCAACTCCTACCCCTTAAACTAGGCAGCCTGGGAGTAGTTTGTTTTGTTATGTTTCTAACTTTCTAAAGATATTGGGAAAAGCCCTTCACAGGGCTAAGGAAACTTTAGTGCTTGCTAAACCTCAAGGTCGTCAGGGATACACTGGAAGGGCTCTGCTGGGTTCTGAAAAAGTCAGGCAGGGCTTGAAGTCAACGTGCTTGGAAAACAAGTCCTGACTTCTCACAGCTCCCAGGCTGGCCAGCAGCAGATCAACCGGCTTTTCCTCTACAGATTGGAATCCTTGTTGAGGGAAAGCAGGCCTGCCCTGTGTCCTGCCTACTGACCACAGAGAGATGTGGGCCCATGGGCCTGTGGGACTTTCTCTAGGGCTGACCTGCTGGACTCTGGACCAACTTCTTCAGACGTCTCCATTCTCTCACTTAGTCTTTGTCTAGTCCTAATTTCTTGAGGGAAATCCAGTCCTCTCTACTACCTGTGTCTTGTCTTTCTTTTTTCTTTTCTTTCTTTTCTCTTTCTCTTTTTGTGAGTTGATGCCCAGTGCCCAGTACCTCTCCATGCCTCTAAAACAGCATGCTCCGGACTGGATGAAAGTAAGTGTGTGGGCTAGGTGATGGTGAGTGGGTGGGGCAAGGGAGGTGTCACTGGCCTTTTGCATAGGAAAATCGCTCCCATAATCTTGGGGAGATGGGAAAGCTCAGAGAAGCCCTTTGCCTCGCTTCCTTCTAGCTGAAACGTGAAGGTCTCTGTCATTTTGAGCTTTGCTGGGTCGCTGCCATTCTGTTTCCCCCTCTTCTTGTCTGGCGGTCTCCCAGCTTCTCCCTCCTAGCACCACAGACAGCTCCCAGGCCGCACAGTGGAGTCGGAAGCAGCAGGCAGTTCCAGGCCGAACCAGGCCACCGCGGAGGGTGGAGTTGGGGGGAGTGTGCCGCTCGCGGGGGAGGTCCCGAGGTGATTACAAAGCGCCCTCCCCGGCAGCGTTTCCTGATTAACCCTAAGCCCAAACAGGGTCACATTCCAAAGAACACAATCTTCAGATCAGTAAAGTGATTCAAAACTACGAAGATCTGGGGGTAAGTAGCGCTCTGCGACAGAACAACTCTTCACCAGCCCCCTACCTCCACTTAATAAGATCTCAATGGAAGGCGGCCTAGGAAGAGCCGGACCCGTTGTCTGCAGATTCGAAGCCTCTGCGGCCCCTCCTGCTTCGGTCGCGCGCGTGCGTGGCCTTGGTGGCTGCAAGTCAAGGACAGCGCTCCGGAGCAGGCTGCTCTGCAGGTCGCGCCGCGCGGGGTCGGGGATTTGCAGCGCTTTTTCCTCCCCGCGTGGCTCACGACTCGTCGCAGCCCCGCGAACGAGGGTGGGAGCCCGTGAGAGGCAAACCGCGTCGCGAGAATGAGGTTGAACTTGATTTACAAAAACAAGTTTGTGGCCCTCGATGCTGCTC
Source organism: Dicrostonyx torquatus (assembly GCA_028555095.1). Lineage (NCBI taxonomy): Eukaryota > Metazoa > Chordata > Mammalia > Rodentia > Cricetidae > Dicrostonyx > Dicrostonyx torquatus. The sequence continues at coordinate 1,585,910 of JAQHUG010000107.1, read as the reverse complement.
GTGGGAGGGCATGGCCTAGTGGCGTGCCCGGGCCCGGCGGGCCAAGCAGGACGCAGAAGGTTCTGGCGCCTCGAAGCTCCCGCTGCTGGCACCGGGCACCCGGGCTCTGTGCTAGCCTGGCCTCCGGGGCCGTCTGGCGGGCTGTAAGCTCCTGTGTTGGTGACAGGTGACAGATGAGTTTCAGGATGGCATATCTAGAAAGGGCACCTATAGATAGACTTGGGTCAAAATTCCAGACATTTTTCGGGAGCATTCGTCGGGATAGCCTACAGGGCAGTGTTCTGCCCCCTTTGCGCGTTGAGGACTGAATAAAAAAACCGTCTCCATCTCCTGTGAAGATAACAAAAATAAAACAAGCTTTGTGGTTCTCTGCTTCCAGACCCGCCTCCTGCTTCCCTCTTCCTAGGACTCAGAATGGCATGAGATTAAAATTTTTCTTCGGTTTTTCGAGTCAATTTCTTCAACCTTCCTGCTCCCTTCTTCCTCTTCCTGGCTGCGTTAGAGGGGTAGAGTATTAATGGGAATTAGGCACCGACTGGGATTTTAGCATCTTGAGGATCAGGGTTTTCACCAGAGTCCCTGAGGCCTGGAGGAGAAGGTGCGGAGAGGCCTCCATTAGGCAAGGTCTACAGGAAGGGGCTGGCCATGTTTTCTGTAGAGAAATCGGAATTTATAATACACTGGTGGTGCACCCCTAAGCCACAAAACTGGAGTGCCCTGGTGGAGTGCAAACTGCTCTAACCAGTGTCTGAGTGCTAGGAAATGGCCCGGAAGGCTGTGCTTCCCACAATACCACGGGGCAGCCAAGCTGTGTGGGACAGTTTCCAAATATGGGGGGAATCCGAGGGCAGGTCTCTTATGTAGGTCAGGCTTCCTGCTGAGTGAATAGATTTTTTTTTTAAATGATTTAGTTTTAAATGGACTTGCTAATATGTCTAATTTGACTAAAATTGCCCTGAGTTACTCACAGATGAAAATAGTGTTTGGTGAAAGCACTAGATATGTTTCTCAGCTGCCAGAGCTAGCATTTACTTCTTGCAAACTGGGGATCTGCAGATCTAAGGGGAAAGGCTTGTACCCCAGATGAGCAGCTTCCCACGGAAAGTAGGGCGTGTCAGGATCTTGGTTACTTTAACACATTACTTCCTTATATGTCCTATTTCCCAGAAATAGTTTATTAGTAGAAGCTTGCCAAGCTGTGTCATTTTAAAAGGGACATCCGTGTGCTCAGTGGTCTTGAGTGAACACACTGTGTCGTCACATTTGTGAGTAAAGGCCTGAGGGTCACTTCTTTCCTTGCTATGAGGTGATAGATTGGGCCAAAATCTCACACACAACACAAACTGACCAACTGGAGCCCTTTTGCCTTTTTTTCTTTGCCTTTGAAATTTCTAGCAGTTCACATTTTCGCCCTTCTTATGAATCTCTGGGTTTACGTCAGAGCTAACTACCAAAAGACAGGTTCTTTCCACCTGCTGTATCTCCCCCCCCCACTTGTGCTGGTGGCTGTGCTCGTCCCGCCCACCTTAGCCCCGTCCAATCAGAGAGCGGTAACAGCCTCATTTGTGCCGGTTGCAGGATTCCTTTCTTTTTGCTTCCATTTGTTTGAGTCCCGGGGAAGAGGCTACCCAGATGTCCTAGACTGCAGAAACGAGACCCAAACTCTGATTCATTGTTGTTTTCTCTTTCACTCTTAGTTCGTTTAAAAATCCTTTGCCCCCTCCAGTGCCCAGAGGATGCCGCCACGCAAGTTGCATGTGCCATCTGCCTTCTCTAGGGCCTCATCATCCCTGTAAAAGGCTCAATTATTTTCACATACCCGAACTACACCCACAAAGACGCTTATTAGGGTAGAACTGCCCCTCCCATCCCATTTAAGACAGCAGTAATGGCTACTTTCATTCCTGGGACTGGAAGCGGATTTGGGAGCCACTGGAGAGCCAAGGGAAAAGACCTGCCACGGATTGATTGGATATTGAGGCCCAGTGTCTGTTCTGCTCTCCATTTTCCTGCTCGATTTTGTCCTGATTTTAACTTTGCTCTTGCAGATGTGTGGGGTGTTTTCGTGAGAGCAAAGGGAACAGGCTAAGCATTCCTATACAGGGATGTTGGGGAGGGGAGGGAGGAGAGGAGAGAGAAAACTAAATTTACAAGTTTGTTGAATCTTATTATTAATTAATTTTTGGATCAAGGTTTTGAAAACACAGCAACTATTCAAAGCACGACCCTCATCCCTACCACAGCAACTCAGGAAAGAGCCTTTTACTTGGCAAGATGTTTTACAGGCATCAGCCATCTCCTCCCTTAGGATTTGTGGCTAATACTTGGGTCTGCTCAGAAATTTGGCAAAAGGATATAACCAACAGATGGTTGGTAAGCAGAACTGATAGCCCAATCTCAGAACTGGAAAGAGTCTCAAGTTACCCGGTTACCAACTGGAAGCATCAGGTCTTTCTATAATGTATTTCCTTAGTAGTCCCCCTTTTAGCTGTTGTCCTCTCTTCCACCACAACCTCAAAGGATAGACAAGGAAAAATGAAAGAAGAAGCTGCAGGATTCCAAGATGACCCCCGAGGTTAACTCTATGTGTCCTACGTCTACCTACTGCAGAGGAATGGTCACTCTGTGAAAGTAATGTGTGCATATTACAGAAAGTTCTTGGAATACTGGAAAAGAGGGTTTGAGACCCTGGGAAAGACACTTGCAGAATTTGGCTTATTATTTCCAGGTTTTGCTGACTGTGCATTAATACAGTTGTGCATATTTCAACTTTCCCTTTTTCCTTATTAAAGCATTTCTCCATGTTCTTTAAAACTCTGTGTTTGTATGGTATTTGGTATATAGTAGTCCTTCCCAGGAACTGTGTTATCCCTTCTATTAACGGACATCATTTGACTTTTTATAGCACTGAGGGTCCAGCCTAGGGTTTTACACATGCTAAGTAGATGCTCCACCATTGAGTTACACGTCTTGCTTCATTGCTGGACATTTAAATCTTTTTTTATTTAAATTTTTATCAGTTTTCTATCTCTCTATATATCTATCTTCATCTGTCTATATGTCTGTCTGTCCATCTATCTCTCTGTGTGTACACATGTGCCACAGCACACACGCAGAGGTCAGAAGTTAATTTGTTGGAATTGGTTGGTCATTTCTTCCCACCGCAGGTCAGGGGCTGAACCCTCTCCCTGGTCACCAATTGTTTTCTTAATTTGAGATAAATAGTAGTTTAGCAAGCATAAAAGCAAGATTTCGGTTTTTAAGTGGTGCTGGGGATTGAATTCGGGACCTCGTGTATGCTAAGCAGACACTCTATCACCGAACTATATTCCTAGTCCTGAAAGAAAGCATTATGAGTCTGGTTTTATGTCTCAGTTGGTGTATGACCTTTTTATTGGTCTTGATTAGGGCAAAGGAAGAGGTAAAAGGACAAGAGGAAGAGGAGAGGCTCTGGAGGGAGGTGAGGAACTGAAGGGGGGAGGGGCGAGGGGGGAGGTTGCCCTGAGTAGAGCAACTTTAGCCGCCTCGGATAGGGAGCCTCAGCTGGGGCAGACTGGGAGCAAGTAGAGGAAAACATGCTTACTGCATGTTTTCTTCCTCCCTCCCTCCCTCCCTCCCTCCCTCTTTCCTTCCTTCTTTCTTCCTCTTTCCTTCCTCCCTTTCTTCCTCCCTCCCTCCCTCCCTCTCTCCCTATCTCTCTTTCTTTTTTGAGACAGTTTTTTTTTTAAAAATCAAATATGTATTTTAAACCTTCCTAACTTTGGCCTTAAATTTGTTAGCCTACTTAGCAGAGCAGGCCTCTACAGAGAAGGAAAGGTGGTCCCCCAACAAAGGGAGCACTTCACTGCCCAGTGTGCCTTAGTGTATGCGCTCATGCGTGTGCATGTGTGTATGCATGTGTATGTGTGCTTGTATGCATGTGTGCGCATGTGTGTTTGTGTGCATGTGTGTGTGTGTGTTTTCTGGCTTGTCTATGTGTAAGTAGAAGCTTTATCTTCCAGGGCTTTTTTTTTTTTTTAACCTGACATACTTGGTAAGAACCAAATTCAGGTTAAGGAGAAAAAAATTATAAAGAACCATAACCTACAAAGAAATTTGATTGTGGGGGCGGGGGATTAAGTAAAAGAATTAAACAGCAGTAGTCTAGCCTTTCATTTGCGTGACACACATTAACCGCACCATAGAAGTTCCAGGCGAACTGTCTTGTTCTCTTGTCTCCAGGAGCCCATGTAGGGTACTTTAATTGCCACATTTTCAAACCGATATAATGGTGGGGATGTCTTAGTAATTACCTTAATGAGATAACACCTTTCCTTCCCTCAACCTACTCATTATCACGCCTCTTGTTCAAATTTCAACTACAAAGAACTACACTTGTAAAAGAAAAAAAAGTCTGAGATGTATTGTTCCAGGTCTCAGTCCTGTAAAATAACCATATCGCATGTTTCTTAAAATATGAAAGAAATAGTACACATGGCAAATCAAAGATGTGAAAGGAACGGCTTTAGATAAGTAAACTAAACATCTGGGTGCCCTTTAATTATTCTTGGTCGGATTCTCTGCCTTGACCTATGGTGAGGCGAAGGTGCCAAAATGATGAATTTTAAGATGTTGGGCTGTGAAGACACGCAGCTGCAACACTGATGGATTTAGGAAGGGATGGTAACAAGGTTAGCTGCATGTGAAGTGTGAATTGAGATTTTTGCAAAGAGACTGTGATTGCAGATGGGCATAATGTTGTCCCCTTGCATGAAATCTTGCTATTATTGTATAGTGGTCAGACAGAGTGTGAAATGACTTATTACTTTTCTTTTATTCTTTAATGAAGTTGCTTAGAGCGGCGGTAACGCTGCTAGTCAATATTAGCAATGCACACACATGCAGAACCCTATATGGCAGGTGCTGAAATATTAAATATTTATTTAGTTTTGACTCTGTCCCCTAATTTTCATGAATATCCATATGCAAACAGAGGCCCTTCTTCCATATAGACAAGTTTGTACTGATTTGTGTGCCTGCACTTACCCTTATTATCCTATATAAATATCATACAAGGCCCTGATGAATAGAAAGGATTTCAATGACCAAGAAACTTCCACAGCCCGTTAGAACTTTTAAAAAAATGCTACAATGCTCTGGTCAGATATCCTCATGAAATTCTGACGTGAAGATTCTCTTCGGTGATTTTGGAATATCCATCAGTCCTCACCGTGGTGGCTTCTAGCACTGTTGGGGGCATTTGGAAGAGCAAATCATGGCCTTTAGCTTTATAGTATACAGTCCACGTCTTTAAACCGCCTTGTGATGAACGTTTATGCTATGAGCCCATATTGGAAACCTTTTATTGCTTTCACAACTTGAAGAGCAGAAAGAAGCCAGCTTAGGAGACACGATGCTGTGATGTCCAGAAAGACACAATATTCCCTCTCCTCCCACAGCCCCCTTTCCCTCCACATGTTCCTTTTAGGACAGCAAGATTTGCGGCCTTCCTAAAGCTCATTTTTTAACTATAGAATGGTTTTATACAGTGTATAAGGTTCATAATCACACTTTTTGTTTGTTGGGGTTTGTACTCTAGGTATGAATAATGAATGATTGAAAGTCAAAGAAATCTTTGATATCGATTTTCCTTTAAATTGAAAACTTAACATTTTCTAGGAAAGATGAATTGAAATATGTTTGCATTTTCCATATTGTTCTAGAGTTATATCTGGATCAAAATTCTTGTTTCATGGTTTGGACTATCTACAGAGTCAGACAATGTTTTTCAGAACAACACAGGTCAGTCCTTAGAAACAGGGACCACTAGCCTAAAATAAGGGTATTTAGTCTTGTCCCTCAGCACCATGTTTACCGGCCTGCTCCCCTAACTTCTTTTGGCTTAGTTTGCTCCATAAATAGAATTCCACAGCTATGCAGTTCCTTCTTGGCCAAAGCCAAGGGTCATTCATACTTACTTAAGTGGAATATGGAAATAAACATTTTATTTTAAGTTGACAGATGTTCTCTTTCACTGGGAGCCCTTTGTCATGACAGGAGTCTGATGGTGGAGTGAGTATTGGTGTTTCTTTCAAGATTGTTCTGTAGACAATATTATGGAGTACTATATAGAAAGAAAGAGTACTTTTGTTTGTTTGTTTTTTGAGACAGGGTTTGTTTGCATAGTTCTGGTTGTTCCGGAATTCTGGAATTCGTTTTATAGACCATGATGGCCTTGAACTCACAGAAATCCACCTGCTTCTATCTCCTAAGCGTGCTACCACTGCCCAGAAAGGACATTTTTTGAAGGAATAGAATTTGTGGGCCATTAAAACTTTGCGTGTTTGTCACACCAGCCTCAGGAAAGATGAACCCTTCTGCTCTTTACATAGGAAACATTGGCGACTGTAGCTGGGACCTCTGTCTGCTTATCCCACACCCCCAGCATTCAGTGTGGTGACTGGCTCCTGGGCCACTCAGATTAACCCCTTTGTAGCTATGAGAAAGAGAGTCTGATCTTATGATCTTGTGATCTATATCATGAGAATCTGATCCTGATATCGTGTGAGAACTTGATTCAATATTCATCAATTCTAGTAGTCGTGTGTGGTGGCACACAACTTTAACCCCAGTACTAGGGAGTCAGAGGCAGGCAGATCTCTGTGAATTCAAGGCCAGCCTGGTCAACAAGAGCTAGTTCCAGAACAGCCTCAGGCTCCAAAGCTACAGAGAAACCCTGTCTTGAAAAACCAAAACAACAACAAAAACCAAACCAAACAAAAAACAAAAACCTAACCAAACCAAAATAAACCTGATTAGTGGTGTCTGTTTTGCAGTTAACTCTGCTATCATTATAGCAGTGTTCTGCATCTCAGCATCCATGTCGCGAAGCCAGCATCTTAGCATGCTCTGCACCTCAGCATCCACGTCGTGAAGCCAGCATCTTAGCATGCTCTGCACCTCAGCATCCACGTCGTGAAGCCAGCATCTTAGCATGCTCTGCACCTCAGCATCCACATCATGAAGCCAGCAGCTTAGTATGTCCTGCACCTCAACATCCACGTCGCGAAGCCAGCGTCTTAGCATGTCCTGCATCTCAGCATCCATGTCGTGAAGTTCTGAGCACTTCCTCCTCAGAAAAAGTACACAGTATGCACACAACAGATTCTTCAGCTGACAGTTTAACCCTTGAAAACTCCTTCCCGATCTCATTCTAGGCTGAGAGCCATCAATCTTCATGTCGAAATTATTTAGTAGTGTTTCTTTAGTAAGATGGGATGTCATCTTTACAGAACATTCAGGGAACAGCACAAGGAAGCATTGGTGAATGCATCTTAAAGGGAAATGCCTTTCTCTCTCTTCTCTTCAGCTGCTCCTAATTCTAGATCTATGTTTAGAACATTATTCTATACACACTTTGGATCATGAATGGTGAATCCGTACCTAAAAGTACCTTCAGTATGTGATGTTTTTATTATATATATAATACTATATATAATATTATATAATACACACACACACAAGTTACATACACATCTCCTTTTGTCCCTGGTCTCTAGTACAGTTACTTAAAAAATGTTGGTACTCAGAAAAAGTTAATATATTTGAACATGAAGCCACAATTGAATGAAAAGCAACATATGCGAATGACGTTTTTGGGTGACATGCATGCCTCAATTGGAGGAATCATGGGCAATATTCCATTATATTTTAGTCACCTGGCTTGGAAATCCTAGAGGTACAATGTTTATTTATTGCTAGCGTTGGTCATGGTGACAATGGAATAGAATTTCAAAAACTAATGCTGACTTTCAGCTGGTTTTGTGTAGTCGAGTTCAGTGGAAGGCGCAGCTGCTAAGCCCACACTAGAGTGATGACATCATCCGCTCACTCCTAAGTTAGCCACCCACCTGAGTGTCTTTACCATAGGTCTGCGATGATTTGTTTAACTTTGTCGTTGTTATCGGTGTGTAGTGTATAGAGGAACTCGTGGAATAACCTTCTCCCAAGTTTTCTGCTTTCTAAAACTCTGTGACAAGCAGTGAGCAGACGCCAAGGACCCCCTTGGTTTTGCATGGGAAACCGTAGTTTAAGTTGCATTGGTGAGCAACTTCAGGCAGTTGCATAGGCCTAGAAAAGGGACAGCAAGGCTGTCATCTTATTAATATTTCTAGCAAGGTAATGACAACCAGGGAAAGAAATTGAGTTAGTAATTTAATAGGTATAATTCAGAGAGTAAAAGATGGGTCAAGACTTCATGGTTAATGGGATTATCGAGCAAGCTTGTTAATAAACACTGCTAATAAAAACAATAGCTTTCAAAATGAAGCTACATTAGCAACCACTTTTTGCTAGAAGTACTTGGTACCACTGTTCTGTATTGTTTGATGCTTTGTGAGCTGGACTCTGGCCTGCACAGCAGAAGAGAGAAAGTGATGCCCTGCTCATACAGAACTCCCGTGTTCAGATTCTCTTTGTGCTTTACAACACCCGAGCTTGAAGAGTCTTGAGAACGGAAGCCTACCAATAGAGGAAAATCTGCAGTGTCTTGTCAGGTATTATTTATGTATTATTATTATTTTGTTGAAAAGATGTGAAAATTATGAAGAATTAAAAAACAGAGCAGCTAAAATAAGTTATAATGACTTGCACCCGAAACACACTGTGGAGACAAAGAATATAATAACAGCACATTTTCATTAGTCTCTAACAAATTCTGTCTGATGGTTTAAAACCTATTAATTGTATATTTTAGCCACTTGCCAAAGGGATCTGACTGTAATAAGCAGACTTTCCTTCCAGGGGACAAAATAAAGTTAATATAATTTTACATGATGAATCTAGGTTTTTTGTACTACATAATTTGTGAATATGGAAAGTGTCTAGGATGTTTTGAAAAACTATATTAAGATATTTCATAGGTGGATTTCAAATTTCCTAAATAGTTTACACATCAAGATATTTGAGGGAAAAGTTGAAAACAAACAAAGCAGGAATCTTAGAGACACAACAACTCCCTCCAGAGTGCCTGCATGGTTCATAATTCACAGGGGACTGAGACTCAAGTGGCCTGTACTTTTTTATGGTACAAATGGGATTAATATTGTGCTTCACAGATACAGCAGCCCATAGCAGAGAAATCACCTCTCAGCTCTCTGCTACATCAAGGCATAGGGAAAAGGGCATTACAGTATTTTTTAAACTTTCAGAATAAAAAGATCATAGGTAATAATTTATCCAAAAGTTGAGATAATTTTAGAATTATTTTAGTCCTTTCCTAGGCCACCAGGATCTATTCACATTAAGTATGGCTAGGATTCATATTTATTGTTTTTGAGGCATTGAACTATGCGACTGTTTTTTCAACTTGGGTATTGTTTTGCCGGCACATAAACATTAAGGTTCTCTGTTCCATTTCTAAACCGCTATAGCTCCAGTAATGATGTGGATCCTAGCGTGTTTGTATGAACATCCTTTCTTAGTGCTCCCTGAGTCATACCTTTCCCAAGCTATTGTGAAATTGTTAATTGTAGGCTGTAGTAAGAGGAACAGGCTGCGTCCCACTGCCCGGCTAGCTTACTCCTGAAATAACCACACAGAAATTGTATTAATTAAATTACTGCCTGGCCCATTATATCTAGCCTCTTTTTGGGCAACTCTTACATCTGATCTAACCCATTTCTACCAATCTGTGTAACACCACGAGGTCATGGCTTACTGGGAAAGATTCTAACCAGTGTCAGTCTCAGGCAGGAGCTTTATAGTGTCTGCCACACTGCCTTCTTCCCAGCATTCAGTTTGGTCTACTCTGCCTAATTTATGCCCTATCAAAAGGCCTATTTATTCAACCAATGAAAGTAACACATAGTCAGAAAGACCTCCTACACCATTTTCCCTTTTCTGTTTAAACAAAAAGTAAGGTTTTAACATAGTAAAATTACATATGACAGGTATCAAGCAAGAATTACAGTTACAATATTTAGATCTATTTTATCTTTTATCATAACTAAGGAAAACTATAACTATAAATTCTTTAACTCCATCAAAGACTCCAGAAGGAGATAATATTACTTAAGTAAACAGGAAGTGCATTATAAGCAACTTCCAAAACTCTAGAAATGACAGAGACATCTCACTGCTTGTTTTTCTGTGCCATTGGGGCATCCATCTTCAGCCTATAGGCCCATAGTATCCAGGAAGTATTCCATGAAGCA
>JAQHUG010000107.1:1559357-1575437 GCA_028555095.1 Dicrostonyx torquatus | reverse complement strand
AATGCCTATCTAGCTGAAATATATCTCTATATATCTAGAAAATCTAACTAACATGACTACAAGCTTGACTATTATCATAATTATCCATTAACAACCAATATTTCCTAATTATACATTACATTTTTAATGAACTACAAAATCACAATACTTTAATAAGATCAGAAATACATATAATAAAACAAAATTGACCTTAAACTTGTATCAATAAATCAAAATTTATACCAATGCAAATTATTTATATCTATATCAGTAGGCAGCAAGAAAGTGTAGGAAGGCAGCTAGGCAGGACAGACAGGGCATGGCAGGCAGACAGGCAGGCAGGCAGGCAGGCAGCAAGGCAGGGCAGACAGACAGGCAGGCAGACAGACAGACAGGCAGGGCAGGGCAGGGCAGGCAGGCAGACAGACAGGCAGACAGGCAGGCAGGCAGGGCAGGCAGGCAGACAGGCAGGCAGGGCAGGGCAGGGCGGGGCAGGCAGACAGACAGGCAGACAGGCAGGCAGGCAGGGCAGGCAGGCAGACAGGCAGGCAGACAGGCAGGCAGACAGACAGGCAGAGAGGCAGACAGGCAGGCAGACAGACAGGCAGGGCAGGGCAGGGCAGGCAGGCAGGCAGGAAGGCAGGGCAGACAGACAGCATGAATACCAGGTGGTACTTGAGCAAATTAGGGTATCATCCACCACTTTCCAATCTCTCTATTATGCTCTTGGGCTGCTCCCCTTTTCTCCTCTGCTCTGACTCCTGCTCTCTCATTCTTTGTTTGTTCAACCTCTACTTAGTACTTATATGATTTTCTGTATGCTACATTAGATCACTTGTCTATTTCTCTCTTTTTGAAGACTTATACAACACATTTAAAAATTTCTGTGATGCCCTGTAGAGATGCTGAACAAATGTTCTACAAGCTAGTATTCTTATTTTACAGGCTATGCAGGAAGCTATCAGGACTGAACTCTAGAACAGGTTTTTATTTATTTATTTAATTTTATTTAAATTATTGGTACCTGTGCATAAAGCTTTAAGTGTCTAATGTGCTGGAATCTACACAGTTTTGCATGGGGTGATTGGGTTGGGTTATCACCACAAAGCTTATGTAGAACATCTAGCATTTGGTGGGTCAGGACTTTCCTGTCCAGCTTACTTACCACCTGCATCCTGTGATTGGCCATGACCTCCTCTCAAACACAAGACTAGAGACTAAGTCCACGTTTTCTGAGGCAGGCAAGAAAACCAAATACCTTGTCTTTGCAAGGGAAGTTAGAGTGACAGAGCTGTGAAGTCTTCTGAGCCAGACCCGAACCCATAAAAAACAAACAACAAATGCCTCCCCCAACCCCCAAAACACAGAAAACAGGAGAGCTAGGGCGAGATGCTTTGGGAAAGATAACCTTATTGGTGAAATGTCTCAAATGTAGGAATCAACATCCAACAAGCATTTTCATTACTTCTCCTGTTATAAAGTACTGTTTGATATTTTTAAGATGCCCTCTTGGACCCAGTTTACTGTTGGTTAATCTAATCTGAAAGGATAACTGGAGGGCTTTGATGGAGAATATTAAAGAACGTCTTGTTTCCTCCTAGCCCACTGCTGATTAGGTTCTGTCCAGCGTTTCTTGGCAATGGTGAGTCACCCTGGAGTCCTGGCAAGGGGAGTCTTTAGGAGTTGGCAGTGGAGGGAGGGCCTACTCATTTTCTCAACAACCCAAATATTTCGTGACTTTAAATCTCAGCAGGTGTCTCCTCTTCCATAGCAACAGTGCATTGGGGGATTACTGTGCTTCCCCCTCCCACCTCCTGTGGGAGAATACCACTCTTTCTAAACTGGGATAAATCAGGTCACTGGCTGAATTCAGCATGGCACTGTTAGAGTCTATTTCTGGAGAGTAGATGCACTAAGCAAAGGTAGGCATTTTGAGGGGCCCTAAAAGAACCACAACTAAATGGAACATAATTACAAGTTTTAACATGCATTTTCCTTTGCAGCTATAGGGCATGTTAAAATGATGTTTTACCAATAAGAACTAAACGCACATATTCATAACATGTCAGGAAACGAATCCTCCATCTTAAATTTATTCCACAGAGGGCTTTTATTAAATAAAAAATTAACTATGGATAATTATCAAGCACCTAAGTGATAGGTAAGTATTGTGCTATTGGGCATTACATGGATTGCTGTGCTGTGAACATTCCCAGTGATTGGAACAAACCTTTGCCAGTGAATGACAAATTTACATATGCATCATGTCAGCCAGCAATATTTTGCAGCTTTAATTGCTTTAGCTTCAGGCATTCTGCGTCAGAATGGAGTGTTTAATGTCCTGCAAGTTACTTTGTTTCTTTGCAACGTTAAATTATTCTATAATTTGCCTGCTTTCTTTCTACTGCATTGTGCATTAAGTTATTTAATAATTTACAGTATAAAATGCATGATGCAGTTTTCAGTAGCACGTCCAGCCCCTTTTCCAGAAAGTTTTGGCTATGTGGGTGTTCCAAAAAGCAGAAAACCTGAGATGCATTTGCATAATACGTTCATCTCTATCCTATATTTCACTTGAAAAACTCTTGTTAAAATTTTAATGTGCACTGCAGTGTGTGTGTGTGTGTGTGTGTGTATCTTTTTCTTTTTTAAGACAGGGTTTCTTGTCTGGGTGGTGGTGGCGCACGCCTTTAATCCCAGCACTTGGGAGGTACAGGCAGGTGGATCTCTGTGAGTTCGAGACCAGCCTGGTCTACAAAAGCTAGTTCTAGGACAGGCTCCAAAACTACAGAGAAACCATGTCTCAAAAAAAAAAAACCAAAAAAAAAAAAAAGACAGGGTTTCTTGCAGTGGTGTTGCACACTTTTAATCCTGGCACTTGGGAGGCAGAGGCAGGTGACTTTCAGTGAGTTGGAGGCCAGTCTGGTCCACAAAGTGACTTCCAGGACAGCCAGGACTGTTACACAGAGAAACTTTGTTTCGAAAAAACAAAATCCAAACCAAGCAAATCAAACACCACCACCAACAGCAAAAGACAGGGTTTCTCTGATAGCCCTGTCATTTCTGGAACTCACTTTGTAGACCAGGTTGGGCTCAAATTCACAGAGATACACCTTCCTCTGTTTCCCAAATGCTATTACTAAAGGCATGTGCCAGTAAGACAGGTCCAAGATTTTGCTTATTTTATTTTATAAGTGTTTTGACTACATATATTTATGTTCTGAGATTAAAGTGTACACCCCCACACCTCACTCCATCTAGTACCTTTTAATAGTAGAGTATATTATTTTATTTGAGGACATGAAAGGTAAAGAGTGAGAATAGAAGTCATGTGCTTAGGTAAGTCAGTTTTAACATAGGATTTATCAAATTTACATTACTATTTACCCATTGGAGGTTGACCTTAGGTCTGTTTGTAAAGATTAGCCACTGAGTTACCATCTCCAACTTTGATGCCGCCATTCACACTAAAAAAATTAGTGACATTTCCGTAAGGTTGCAAAGTCAAAGATGCTCACAATGCTCATCTCTCCTAGAAATGTTGATTGCCTAATCCTTACCAATATAATTTATCTTCTCAAAATAATATTCTAAAAAGTAGTTTTAATAACGTATTCCTAAAACAGTTTTTATTTTATTTTCAAAATTTCATGAATAAGCTAGATTTATGCATTTGGATACCTATATCTGAAAAGATAGAACATGTCATTTAAAACTTAAAAAGGAAAATGCATACATTCTTATATTATAAAATTATCTTTTTTTCCCTTTAGTCATTGTATTTTTCTGTTGAGTTTCCTAAGTGCCTTTAGATAAGTTTAAATTTTTGTTATTGAGCCTTTCTGATTTTTTTTTTTGGTTTTTCGAGACAGGGTTTCTCTGTGGCTTTGGAGCCTGCACTGGAACTAGCTCTTGTAGACCAGGCTGGTCTCGAACTCACAAAGATCCGCCTGCCTCTGCCTTCTGAGTGCTGGGATTAAAGGCATGCTCCACCACTACCCAGCTAGCCTTTCTGATTTTTAAAAACAGAAACAAACACTGTATCATTGTTTTCCTGAATGGGAGGGATTTCTAGTCTAATCTATTATCTAACATATTTTCAAGAGTATGTATGTATGTATGTATTTTTTGGTGTTTTTCAGACAGGGTCCCTCTACATAGCCTAGCTCTCCTGGAACTCACTATACATAGATCAGGCTGTCCTTGAACTCATGGATCTTCCCAGTGCCAGGATTAAGGGAGTGAGCCAACACATGACCCAGCTTTTATTTATTTTGTTTTGTAAGTGTTTTGACAGATGTGTATAGGTGCACCATGACATGCCTGGTGCCAGCAGACAGCAGAGATGTCAGATCTCCTGGAACTGAAGACTCAAGGGTAGTTGCTGACCATCATATTGGTGCTGGGAACTGAACTCTGGCTCTTCTGGAAGAGCAGTAAGTGCTCTTAACTGCTGAGCCATCTCTCCTGTCCCTATTCAAGACTTTTATACCTCTGAACCCATAGAGAAAATAGAGTTGCATAGATATTTACCCAAGGCCGATAACAGTGTGAATTCTCTCTATGGAAGAACATTACTCTGTAGTGGTATTTGTGCATCAACTATGTAACTTGTGGTGAAATTTAAAACTGTTGCATGGAGTTGGTGTGTTGCGGGATATTTGCACACTGTGGGAAGGTGCATTGCTGTGATTGGTGTAATAAAGAGTTGAATAGACAATAGCTAGGCAGGAGAGGACAGGCGGGATTTCTGGGGATAGGTGGGATTTCTGGGGAGAGAGCGGAAGAGGAGGAGGAATCTAGGTGACCTGATTATGCCAGGGAGATACTGAACAGGCCGGGTATATGGTACAAAGTAGAGGTAGCCGAGCCACATGGAAGAATGTAGATTAATAAAAGCAGGTTAATTTAAGTTATAAGAGCCAGTGGGACAAGCCTAAGCAAATGGCCAAGCTTTCATAATTAGTAATAAGTCTCTGTGCCATTATTTGTGGGCTGATGGTCCCAATGAGAAAATCCAGCTACACTGGTGAGATGGCCCAGTGATAAGGGCGCTTGCTGAACACCTTGTATATGTACAGTCTTGGGACTCACATAGAAGAAGAGACCCAACCCTCAGAATATTCTTCACCTCCACATGGATGCTATGGCATGGGAGCTCTTCCCCACAAATAAATAAATTAAAAACAAAAACAACATGCTAATGTTTGATGGAACTGTTTC
This sequence comes from Dicrostonyx torquatus, assembly GCA_028555095.1. NCBI lineage: Eukaryota > Metazoa > Chordata > Mammalia > Rodentia > Cricetidae > Dicrostonyx > Dicrostonyx torquatus. The sequence goes on along the minus strand of JAQHUG010000107.1, from coordinate 1,570,235 downwards.
TGGAGGATTTGAGCACCTGGCGAAACTTTCCTTGATTTTTTTTCCCCTTAGCATTCTTTTTGGAAGAGCGTGTACCTCATTGGAAAGGTTGCTAGGAATGAGTTATTTTGAGACAGTAGGTCTTTGCTCTGACCACCAGTTTAGTTGATTGCTTACCAATGAAGTTTTCAGACGACAAGGGCAGCAGAGAACAGGTATAGGAACCAGCTGTAGTGTTAGGGACAACGAAGCTGAGATGGCACCATCAAACTCTAACTTGTGACTTAGAACATGAAGTAGGAAGCCTGCATTTACTCTGGAAGCTTGGGTGCCTGTTCTTAGCGGTTCCAACCTCATGCTGTCTCTACTGCCTGTACCAGATTCATCAGGGACAGAAGCCACATCCATGATCAGCGAGAACACTTTCCCTGCACCATCAAGCAAACTGAGATGACGGCAGCCCCATGTTAAGTTCTTTGATTTCTTTGTAGATGGACGCTACGCTGGCCTCACAGTTCTCAGAGGAAACTCCCACTGTTTGCTAATTTCCAGAACATTTGTGGTAATTACTTTGTTCCTCCACTAAGAAAAATGTATGTGAGCAAACATTGATTCTTCTGTTCGCTTCCCTAGGTCAGTGTCTTTTCCTCTTGCTGTCTTGGAAATCACGAGGAATAAGCTGATACTCCACCACATGCCCGGGGGTGCTGAGGGCACAGGTAGGGTGAGGAGCTGTGTGCTTGTGGCTACGTTTCTGTATTGAATTTAATTTTTCATTGATAATTAGACTCTTGAAGCCACCTGATATTTTTGACCAGCAGGAAACAAAAGCCCACTGATTGACTCAGGGGATACGTTGGAGCGGCCCCCACTGTGCTCACACAGCGGTTCTACAAAGACTAAAAACAAGAGCTGTGGCAAATTGGATCACCGTACAAGTTCTAACTGGCCCATTGTGTACAAGCAGCAAATTGGGAGCTGGTATTTCTGAGAACTATTTATTAGCGAAGCGGTGTGCTTTTCTCCCCCACCCCAAAGTTTTCCTTAGCAAACAGCTTTCTCCAAGTTAGATGAGCAGTCTAAAATACTTACCAGATATCTTGTTAATTATCCGAAGAGTTGTCTAGACCAGAAGTGTGCCGGTTACATACAGCAAATGGAATAAAACATTTCCAGCAATCGTAACAGGCTTTTATACGTGTGGAATTGTACAAAGGGCAAGTAGACAGCATCTGTCTGTAAGAGTTTACCAAAATGCAGAAAGGAAATAATATTTTAAATTTCAGTTGTATTGCTGTATGTCTTAATTGGGAGTTTTAAATGAAGCTGTTCCGCTGACAGCTTCTAGTAGTGTGATCGGTTCTAACCATTTAGTGCAAAGAAAGGTGTGAAAATGCTAGGCAGTGGCCAGTTAGCAGAAATCAGAGCTACACAAGCCTAGACCTGCACGTCTTGCGGGAGAATTGATAGCTCTGGATTTTGTTTTCCATATAAGTAATGCAGAGAGAGGAAGGGAGAAACAGAGGGAGGGACGGGGAGAGAGAGAGAGACTGTTTCATTAGTGGCTCATTTGTGTACCATATCTGAGTGTCTGAGCTCTGTGTGAGTTGGGATATAGTATGACCGTTCCTATCAATGTCACAGGGACAGGGAATACAGAAGCTTAAATATAATAAGGTTCTTGTGGTGACATCAGTTCGGTTTGGGGCATTTGTTCATCTGGTGTTTCCAAAGCACCATCACATACTTTGTTTCCGTGTCTGTCCATTCCTCCAGTGTATAAGCTAATTCTATGGGTAATAAGATGCTTTGGAGAGATGGACTTGGAGTAACGTTGGCAATCATGATATTCCAGCTAGGAACACAATGGGGACCGTTATGGAGAGGGCACACATATACTCTGCTCATTGTCTTGGTTCTGAGTACCAGGAGTCAGCCATTGAGTAATAACAAACGCCGCTGGAGTCCACAGTCTGTTAGGAGCTATAGGGCGAGAGAAGAAGATGACGATTGCTTTCTGGCATCTAGAACCTGTCGCTTAGGCAGACAAAAATCACCACACCAAACAATGGTCAGACTGCTGCCCTGCAAGACAGCAAGGATGTCCCATTTAGAAAGAGTGGCTATTTGCTTAGCTGGGAACCTGGTATGGAATCATTCGTTATGATACCCCAGAGAAGAACAAAATTTAAGGCAACCTCATTTGACTTCTGGGGACTAATGCAGGCAGTAGAGATACGTGATCTAAAGATACAGAGTGATCTCAAAGGCCAGGAAACCACAGGGATAGAGTGTGTTGATAAACATTGGTTTTGTCATTATAATTTTTTATAAGTGAGAGAAATTGAAGGGGGATAAAATGATATCTTTGTAAAGTTTCTTCATTAGGCTACAGTGCAGAGTAGATAGGACCAAGTCTGTAAGCTACGTGGCACATATTTACTTTAAAATATAAAACTGTCCAAGAAGGTTGAATGTTTTTGGGTGCCTGTGAATCAAGATTAGATTGATTGGACATGATTCGCTGTCCTTCCTCAGCTCAGGAGTCAGGTGGGCTGGTGCCTGCCGGCCACAAACTTCTCCCTTGACTGTGACTGGGTCTCCAGCTTCCTTTCCAGCCAGAGCACTTACTTCTAAAACTGCCCATTTGCCATCACCACGGGAAATAGACCCAATCTCTGGATCCCGTGGACTCCTCTCTGAGGCGTTTGACATTTCCACCCTTCCTCTGGTCTTCTGAAAATGCCCTTTCTTTGGCTTCTGGCACGACCATTATTTATTTCTTCCACTTTCCTGGATGCTTTCTCTGCCTCCCTTGATGGATTCCCTTCTTCTCTGTGCGCACCCCCCATTTTTTATTATTATTTTTTTTACCCTGAGTTTGATTCTCAACCCCTTTTATCCAGTGTCTGAATAGGCTCTCTTGGAGATGCTCACCTCCTCCACCTTCTCATTGGACGACTGTGGCTCTCCACATTCAGCTCTTGCTTCTCGGTCAGGTTCAAAACTAATTTCTCTTGCATCTCCCACAGTTATCTTAAATTCAACCCTCTCAGGTTGGAATTCATTCCCACAGCAGGCATGTTTCCCATACCCCTGAAATAAATGACTTCTTCTTATCATACAGTACTGAAATGAACAGAGTGCCCAGGACAAGAAACTTCCCAAGATGCTGGTCATTCAGTGCGAAAAACAAAGAAGGTCCTGGGCAACCTGGGACTACTCAGCCACCTCTATGATCTAGAAATTCCCCAAGCCAGATGACTGTCAGTATTTACCCCCTTGTCTTCCACCTCCATGGCCTCACTAAATCCCAAACCCCGTATCTATCTCAAACGTCTCCCTGAGAACTCTCATCTCTCAGTGAGACGTTTGCATGCAGTCTCTGTTATTTCACATGTGACACACACACGGGGAAAAGAGGCCCACTTGTAATCCTGACTATGTGGCCTGGGGAGTTTGCCTCACTGTCATCCTGAGTGCCATGGTGCCACTAGCCATAAAGCTAAAAGTTATGAAGGGGCAAATCAGTGGAGAACATTGAGTTTTGCAGATAAACTCATCGGCTCTTCCACTCCACCACAAGAACCACACAAAAGGAGCTGAGGGCAGCCTCAGGATGGTGATCTTGGTTAGAGAGCAACACAACTTCTTCCACGGCATCAGGATGGATGTTTCCCCTCTGACTGGGCAGGAGAACTGTGGGCACTGTTACCTAACCCAGTAGTTCTCAATCTTCCTAATGCTGTGACCCTTCAATACATACAATTCCTCATGTTGTGGTGATTATTTTGTTGCTACGTCATAACTAATTTTGCTACTGTTATGAATTGCAATGTAAATATCTGATATGCAACCCCAAAGGGGTTGCGACCCACAGGCTGAGAACCACTGATATAATCAGAGTGAGACAGAAGCAACCTTACTTTTCTATGTAGTAAACGAGCTTGGTCCTGGTGATGGGATGATGTGGTACAAAATAGCGCTAAGGTAAGTTCTGAAGAAACACAGACATTTGCAGTTTACGTGTACTCTTCTCTCCATCCACCCTGTCTTACAAACATGACATCACTTGTCACTCATTGCTGACACTCTCTGTGGCCAGTTTGCCAGGTGCCGAAACTTAAAAGCTGTGTAGTGATTTGAAGATATCATATCCAGAAAGCCTTCATCTCCTACTCTTTGTAGAGCTAAATTCTCCTTCTGAGGGTGACCAGGGATCACTGACTCATCGCATTGGAAGGCATTATATATTGTGGCTTCTTCCTTGATCTCTGGTTGGATCATATGCTCTGCTCTGGGTGAAGTCAGCTTCCATACCCATGGGGTCACATGGCCTTAGGGAGAGGATTTGTGACAAGGAGCTGAGGCCTGCTACATCCCAAAGCAGATGTTCTGTCCTGGTGTGAGTGCAAAACCAGTTTGAAAGTGGTCCAGTTCTGGGCAAGCAAGGGGCTAACAGTAGCCATCAATAGTGAGACTGCAGCCTCGGGGAAGACCCTGAGCAGGATCAGCTCATGTAAGCTGTCTGCAGATTCCTGACCAGGAAACAATGCAGAATAATACATTGTATCAACGCACCACATTGGAGGCAGTATAATTATACCGCTGCTCTGTTCATGGAGTACAGAATGGTTAGTTTGCTTCTCTCACCTGCCCTTTTCTTCTCAGCTCCCATTTCAGGTCAGAGTCTGTTTATTTCGCCTTTTCTGTAGAAAAGCCATATTGTTCCTCGCCTCCATTTTGTCTCTCTATGCTGGTCTTTGTTCTAATTCTTATTTCCCCAAGTGTCCATTCTGTCCTCCACTTTCTGGGAGACCATGCTTCAGCAGGCTCTTGTGTTTTGAAGTATATTCTCAGGAGACTGTTCTTTTGTTCCAGATCATCTTTTTAAGGATCAGGGTAGTTTACTGTGCGGTAGAATCCTACTGTGTCTTCCTCTGGAGTAGGGGTTATCCTGGTCTGCTGATGCCCTTTATGAGGGACCTGGGCCCTGAGACACCCAGTGTTTCTCTGCTGTAACACAAATCTGCTATAGGTGTGAGATCCATCTGGGCCCTTCTGTGTGGAGGGCGAGAGTCATGGAACAAAGTGATGCTGTTCTAGCTTGCTCTTCTGACAATGGTTAGGACTTTTGTTTCTGAACCGGAACCTAAGAGTGCTGCAGGCTAGCACATCAGCTTTCTGTAAGGTCAAAGCCTCGACTTTTCATAGTTCTTGACTGTTGAAGCCATTCTCCTGGATCCCACCTCGCTTTGGTGGGTAAACACACCCACTTTCCCTTAATTTGATTGTGTATTTACTCCATGAAAATGTAGTAAGCTTGTAAGTTTTCCCTGCTTTTGTGTGCACATGCCCTTTTGTGTGCACATGCCCTTTTGTGTGCTTGTGTAGTGTTTGTGCACGTGGATCTGTGAAGGGAAGAGGCCAACCTCAGCTATCGTTTCTCAGGGGCAACTACCTTTATTTATTTATTACAATTTCATTACAAGTTATTTATTATTACAATTAATTATTTTTATTTATATGTATGTGTGTGTGTGTGTGTGCACCTGCTGTGTGTACGTATACTGTGTACAAGGCAATAGCCACAGAAGCCAGAAGAGGGCATCAGATTCCTCGGAACTGGAGTTACAAGTGGTTGTGAGCCTCCTTCTGTGGTTGCTGGGAACTAAACCCAGATGGTGTGCAGGAACAGGAAGTGTTCTTAGCTGCTGAACCATCTCTCCAGCCTCATCACCTTTTTTAAAAATTTTGTTTGTTTGTTTATCTTTTGAGACAGGATCTTACCATGTAGCTCCAGTTGGCCTGTAGGTCCCTGTGTAGACCATATACCATGTAGACTGGTCTCAAACCCATAAAGTCTGCCTGTCTCAGCCTCCAGAGTGCTGAGATTAAAGGCCTGTGCCACCATTGCTGGCCATCACTTTGCTTTCGAGACAGGATTTCTCACTGGCCTGAAATTTGGGGATTAGGTACAGATGACTGACCAGCAGAGCTCCTGACATTTCTGCCTCCTCAGGACTGGAACTGAAAATATGGACCATCACCCCATATTTAAAATAAATTATTCATTTTATGTGTGTGTGTGTGTGTTTTGCCTGTCTGTACGCCTGTGTACCACGTAGGTGTCTGCTCCTCTGGAGCCCTGGTCCTCCGGAAGAGCAGTCAGTGTTCTTACCTGCTGAGCCACCTCTCCAGCCCCATGCCCAGCTTTCTAACTGCATTTTTTGAGGGGTTGTTGCATCTTAGCAAATGCTTCAGCAAAGGTTCATCTCAAAAGTCTTCTCATGTCTTCCTTAGACCTCTGCAGAGGGACAAGGCTTCTGTCTGCTCCAGCTCCGTGTTCTTCCCTCAGAAGGAACCATGATGCCCGCTACTCTTAAATTAGTGTATAAACCATACTTCATTTGGGCAGTATTTACCCACTGTTGTTTACTTCATTCTGGCCGTGTTCTGGTTGGTATCACCCCCATTCAGTCTTTGTGTTCTCCTACTTCCTTTAAGTACTGAGCGTTTATCAGTTGTTAACTGAAGGCATGGATCTATCATTTAAAAGTCATCTGTTTTCTTTTGTAGATTGATATTTTGTATCCTGGACAAGAAAGACACCAAAGCAGGGGTGAGCTTTTGTTGTTTGTTTTCCCAGGAAGACACACACATCTGAGCATGCTCCGTACTGCAGTCATTTAGCCAGTTCTAGTAGACCCAAATGTCTTTTGTTTAATCCGGACCTCATCTGGTGACATTGCCGTGTGTTTTGAACATTAAGCTTCGGAACATCACTGAAATTGCCCGTTCCTAGGAGCAGATGGCAGCTTTTGAAACAGCCTCTGGCTGACTCTGCAGAGCCATTTCTCTTCACTAGCACAAGTCTTTCCTGCAGCCTTAGCCTTTATCCAAGACTTTTTTACTCTTTCCCTCAGGCTCCCATAGTTTAAGTCATACTCCAGAAGAAAAAAATCCCACTAACGCGGTTCAGTCTTTTGTCCCTCTCCTAACTCTTCAATTTTTGCTCTCTGAGTCGAGACTGGCCTCTTTGGCTTCATATTTTATTCTCAGTTGGAAAGCATTAAAAATAAGACCTAGACAAGAAAGTTTTAAGAAGAAATATTTTGGGGGTCGCTTCTATGCATTTTGATGTTTAATCCGTTTTAAAAACACAGAAGTTTTGCTAATCAGACCCTTACTTTGCCTCACCCTGGAAGTTTAGGCCTTGTGGGAAGAATTTTTATATTTTGACAGTTTTTCTATACAGCTTTTAAGGGATCATCAACCTTCAGTGGACCACTGGGCTGCAGGCTCATGAACTTGGATCAGCTCTTGGGATTGTAGACACACGCTCATCAGAATCAGGAAGAAGATTGTCTCACCAAGCAGACACCCAGGAGTAGGGTGAGAGGAGGGTGAATCTGGTCCTGGAAAGCGGAGCTGTACTTCAGCCATAACATGATTTAGCTGGTCTGGTGCTGTGCTGAAGCGCCCACATCGGATTGTATATTTTGAAGCAGAGACCAAGACCTTGGGTACCCTGGGTCAGTCACTGGATATGGCCTTCCTCCAGGAGGCTGGTCTAACCTTGGGCAAGACAGCTCTCTTCTGTTCTCAGTCCCATGCTTAGCAATCAGACCTCATAAACATTTGTGTGTAGAGTTTTCAGTGGATGCACTTTTTCTCTTCTCTAGCATGAATACTTAGACACAGGAGAGCTGAACCCTATGGTCAGCCTAGCTTTCATTTTATAAGAAATTTCTTGGTGACACAGGCCTTTAATACCAGCACTTGGGAAGCAGAAGCAGGCAGATCTCTACAAGGCCAGGCTGGTCTACATATCCAGTTCCAGGACAACCATGGGTGCATAGAGAGACCCTGTCTCATTAAAAGGGAAGGAAAAGAAAAAAGCTAATGATTCCAGAGTGGTCATATCATATTGCTTTGCTTTCTCCCTCCCTCCCTCCCTTCTTTTCCCTCCCTGCCTCCTTCCCTCTCATTTCGTGTACATGTGGTGTTTGTACAAAAAGTCAATGTCTGATGTACTCAATCATTGTCCTTATTTTTTGAGACAGTGACCTTGGAGCTCACAAATTTGACTAGAAGGCTGGCCAGTGAGCTTCCAGGATCTCTGCCTGTCTATCTCCCCAGCATCGACGTTAAAGGCACCAACCTATCATGGCTGACTTTTCATGTGGGTGCCGTGACTAGGAACGCAGCTCACCATGTCTGCGCAGCAAAGGCTTTGCCTGCTGTGCCCTCCCCAGCCCTGCTTCCTGAGGTTCCTTCAGTAGCACGCGAGTATTTTGCCTGTGTGTGTGTTAGTGCATCACCTTTGTAAGAGTAGCATCTTATTATATTTATTTTTGTTTTGTCTTGGGAAGGAGTTAGCTCTCTCCCGTCACTGTATGAGATCTGGGGCTCAGACTCGGATTTTCAGGCCTGTCTCTTGCAAGTGTCGCTACTCACTGAGACATCTAGCCAGTTTCCTCTATCCCAGTTTTGTTTTGCTTTGTTTCATTTTATCTGCAGATAGGTCTTGCTGAGGTCCCCAGCCTGGCCTCAAATTCATTATTCCTGGCAGGTTTTATGCTTGAGCTTCTTCTGTAGCCTCTCTAGTAGCTGTGGGAACAGACGTGTGGTGTCATCTCACTGTGGCTTTAATTTTCTTCCAAAATGTTTGTGTGTTCATTTGGTATTCATATATTTTTCTTTGGTGAAGTGCCTCCCCCACCTCTCTCTCTCTCTCTCCTCTCTCACTCGTGTGTGTGTGTGTGGAGGGGGGGGGCAGACTGCCCTCAAACCCTCTGTGTGGCAAGGTTAACCTTGCACTTCTGATCCTCCTGTCCCACTACTTCCAACTGCCGAGATTATAGGTGTGTGGTACCATGCCCAGTCTGTGAAGTCCTGGGGATCAAGCTCAGGGCTTTGTGATGCTAGACAATGACTTTACCAGCTGAAACCCAGTCCTAATTCTGTATACTGTTTACACTTTAAAAATTAGGTTTCCAAGTAACCCAGAAAAAAAATCATGTAATTGTTTCCTTTTTGCTGAATTTTCCCAAGTTTTTCACATTTTCTGTGGACAGTCACTTTGCCATCTGCCACGGACTGGCTCAGGGGAGCCTCTCAGGTCATGGGGGAATCAAGGTCTTGGTACCAGGAAGGCAAAAGTTAGGCGAATGACAGACAGACCAACACACAAGAGTGTGGTTTGAATCTGCTGCAACTTTACTGAATTCATATTTTCATTATATATAATATTCAAACAAAGAACAGAACCAGAAGGTCACATGTCATAAGTTGGCAAAGCATGAAAGCTTCTTTTAGTTACAAAAAAACAATGAGCAGGTGTTAGACATAACACATCCTGGGAAGGGAAACTCTTATCCTTGGGAAAAAAACCTCAGGCCAGTGGGTACATCTTATCTAGGAATAGAAAGTTTCTTTTCCATAATTGCTATTCTGGCACTTCTTCTTTTTTCTTAACCCTTTATCTCTTCTAGTGACTCTCTGCACCTGCTGAAATGTACTTGTTTGTACTTTCTTATATAGCAAGCACCACGGGGGTTTGGACCTAGCAATTCTATCCATAAATGATAGAGTTAAGTAATTCTGCTCTTATTCCTCATACAAATTTATGATTGTCATCCTCATGTCTTTCCTGTGAATGAGGTCACTAGTGACTCAGTTGTACTCCTGGGTGGTTCCCATCAAATATTCCCTATTTAACTTCACTACTCTATGAGCCTTACGTGTTAGAATACTTAAACTTATAAGGGAAATCTCCCTAGTTTCTTTTATTCCTAGAATGGGGGTTGTCTAATAACATCTGGATTTTAACCTATGTTTTCCTTTATTATATCAGTCTATACTTAGGAAAATTTTCTGCTGCCACTGTAACTATCTAAAATACTCCCCTAATAGATTTCTTAATGCTTACAACCAGAATTTGCACAAGGGCTTGAAACACTGGAGACATCTCGAGTACTGCACTAATATCAAAGTTATAATTATTATTTCCAGGAACATCAAGGGGTTCTCTGGTAATATTGTGTGCTTGGCCACGTACAGTAAAATACATTATTAGGAAAGAATAGCAAAGGCAGCTGACCATCTCTGATAGCAGTGAGAACAAGATCCTCCATTCAAGTTCGTGACTTGAACTGATTACCGTGGAACGCTGGAGGCATAGCCCGAAAGCACAAACCTCCCCTTACTATCCTGTGTTGTCACACAGGCGACACCGCCATGGGTGTGGCAGCCATCTGTGTGGTTGAGACTCTAATGCTGTTTCCTAGTCTGTGATGTGTCTCCTTACTTCTCTGTGACGCCTGGCATAGAACACTGTATTTTAGCTTTGATAAAACCCCATTTATGAGCTTTTAACATGGATTGTTACCTAAGAACTCTTTAACCCAAAGTTACAAAGATCACTTCCTGTGTTTCTTTTGAATGTTACATGGAGTCGGCTGATTAATTTGGGGGCTAACATTTGAGTCAGGTGGAGGTTTACATTTTGAATATGGAGATCTAACCATTGCACTCCCATCTGTTTGACTTTGCACACTTGTCAAAAATTGATCAACCAGGTTCACGTTACTCTATTTGTAAATATTTTATGTGTTTAGTGTTTCCTCTCTTACCAGCATCTTGATTATTATGGCATAAAACAACAACTTAATATTGGGCAATATGAGTTCCTAAATTTTAATTTTTAATATAAGTTTAGTTTTTTGAGACAAGGACTCATAAAACATAGACTGGCCTCAAACTCTCCATTTCTCTTGCCACAACCTCCTGCACAGGGGACTACAGCATGTTCCACCGTGTCTGGCAGGACTACAGGCATGCGCCATCATATCTGGATGCGGGACTACAGGCATGTGCCACTGTGTCTGGATGCGG
>JAQHUG010000107.1:1544189-1558619 GCA_028555095.1 Dicrostonyx torquatus | reverse complement strand
ACTACAGGCATGTGCCTCTGTGTCTGGATGGTACTACAGGCATGTGCCTCTGTGTCTGGATGGTACTACAGGCATGTGCCACTGTGTCTGGATGCGGTACTACAGGCATGTGATGTCGTGTCTGGATGCCTTTTATGTGCCTTCCTTCACACTAGGGAAAAGAGGTTTTTGTCTTAATTTTTCTGGGAGGTTTCTTCCTTTCATTAAAAGCAGTCATACTTGGATGTTGATTTTTTTGTATCATTTGGTGCACTCATGTGGCTTTTCTTGCTTGGTTTGTAATAATGGTAGGTTGCACTGAGTGTTTTTTACATAAAAACACCTTCTTTTCTGAGACAAATTGGGATGTATCATTTTGTATATAACAAAGTTTGATATGCAAATGTTTTGTTGAACATTTTTAGATCTGTGATCATCAGGGACCCTGGTCAATAGTTTTCTTGGATCACTGTCTGACTGGTTTCATAAATTGAATATCAATTAGTTTTTGTTATTATATGAGCACTCGTGAATTAAACGGCAGCTTTAATTGCCTGCACAAGATGGAGCCAGCCAACATTCAGGAGCGGGAAGAGTCAGTTTTCTTTAAAAGGAGAGCTGCCTGTGGTAGTTCCCTATGCTCACTGGATATTCCTATACCCATGAACACACAGAGAACACAGAGTGGACTAAGTGGCCATGAAAAGAGGACATGGAACTGAGAGAGGGGTGTGATGGGAGGGAGTTTCTGGGAGGAACTGGAGAGGTAGAAGAGGGTGACTATGATAAAAAGAAATGGTGTATATGTGTGACATTTTCAAAGAATAAAACCTCTCCAAGACAGGTATCTGATTTTGGAATTTGATTTTACTGGAAAACTTTCAGTTGTCTTACTTAGTAGATTTTAGCTACTCAATAGACAGCTCATCCATGGCTCTCTCTTGATTACACTTGGATACTTAGTATGTTCTGATAAATTCCTTCATTTCATTCATCAAATTTGATGCAATGAATTTATTTTGTAGCATTTCCCCATGATCTTTATATAGACTGCATGTTTTACTGTGATGTCACTGGTTTCATTGCTGATACTTACAGTTTGCCTTCCCTCTTTCTCTTTTCTTCCCTTCCTCCCTCCCTCCCTCTCTCTCTCCCTCCCTCCATCCCTCCTTCCTTCTTCGGTTCTGACTTGGTTTCCCTTGCCTTGGTTCCAAGGTTAGTACAGTTTTTAAGAGACTTGTAGTGTTGTCTTGGTTTACAGAACACAGGCACTTTGTGATTCCAGTATCTACTGAAGAGACATTCTCTGCTCTCTCTAGTGGGTTCCACGTGTGCTCAGATGGCGTGCAAAGGCAGTATGCGTAGATTTAAAGGGGGACTTTCAGTTTCTTCTTTCCTTGAACTTGGCTGTCCTTAGATTCTTGTTCATTTATTTGGCATTAAGCTAGGGTAATGTGTGTCTTAGGTGAGGGAGAGGGCCCATGATAACTCGGCCTACCCAGAGGGTGCATATTTCAGTAAATGATTAATTACATTCATACGCTATTCTGAAGCAACACAGAGATGTAATTGGCAGTTTGATACTTTAAAACTTTTACAAAATGTTGGTGCAGCATGATGCCAATGTCAAAGCACCATGTGTTCCTTTTCCATTTTTGATTGTTTTGATTCTCATAGAGTTTTACTCCAACGTGTGGATCTGTGTTTTGCATGACTTGGCTGTCTCGAAAAACCAAAAAAAAAAAAAAAAAGAAATATAGACACAGAAAAGCTAGGACCGGGGCACCACGATCACCCTGATGGAGGACATCTACCAGACAACAACACAAGCAGGGTGGGGGAGCTAGCTGGCCTTGGTGGGAGGTCTTTGCAGTCATGTGGGAGGGGGAAGCTGTGGTTGCCAGGTTTTGGGCACATGGATCACTAATCCATCAACACTGGTAGTTGTGCTTGAAGAAAGCTTTAAGGCTTTGCCAGTACAGTGGGTGTAAGGCTTGGGGTCCTTCATGTCAACAGTGCACATTCACTCAATGCTTCTTCTGCTCCAAACAATCTAGCACCTACACTGCTTTGCTAGCAAACCTGGGACATGGATGCCCCACTTTCCTGGGGATGGATATCCTCTTAGAGTGGCCCTGATATCAGTGCATGAAAGGGACAGAAAGTTCACACTCCAGCCTCCTTACCCCAGGTCTAGATAATCCTTAGGTGTTTCACAGACTGTTGAAAGTCCTAGAAGGATGGAGGCACACTACCCTCACAGGAACTTCATTGCATATTAGCATCCATCTTGGCTTCTCCCCTCACCCCATTCTAGGAAGGCAGATAACATGCTTGGCATCTAGCTGGTGGCAGCTCTGTGAAATCTGAGCAGAGGAAGTAGATAGACCTTGTAGGTAGACCTTGCCTGCTGTTATGGTTTCGAACATGAAATGCTCCCTACAGGTTTTTGTGTTGATATTTGGCCTCCAGTTGGTGCTGCTCTCTGGGGGAGATAGTGGGAATCGGGGAGAGCTGGGGCCTGGCTCTTGGCTTTATTTCCTGCTCAATTCCTGGCAGATTGTATCATTTTCACTCAGCTTCATTTGTGAATTTTTTTTGTTTGTTTGCTTTATTTTGTTTTGTTTATTTTGAGACAGGGTTTCTCTGTGTTGCCTTGGCTGTCCCAGAACTCACTTTGTAGACTAGGCTGGTCTTGAACTCATAGAGATCCTCCTGCCTCTGCCTCCTGAGTGCTGGGACTAAAGGTGTGCGCCACCATGGCTGGTTCACTTTTGAATTCTGTCATAGAATTTGTATCTTAAACTATGAACAAGAGCCAACTATTTACAGTGTGTCCCACAAATGATTGCCATCCCTTAACTACTGGTAATAAGAATGAGGTGGAAAAGAGGGGCTTGGGTTATAATGCTGAAAAACGAGGGTCCATGTATGTTTAATCTGTCCTGCCTTCCTCTTCTTACCTTCTCCAGAGACAGAAAGACAGACAGCAGGTCTGACACTAAGCTTCATGAGCTCATCCTGGAAGGATGGAAGAGAGGCAGGGCTTTGAGGATGGCTATGTTAGAGATGGAGAGAGAGAGAGAGAGAGAGAGAGAGAGAGAGAGAGAGAGAGAGAGAGAGAGGACTATGGCTTAGTCATTCATTATTTCATCTGATCTTGTAACTCACCATAAATGAGAACTCTGGCCTCACTCCAGCCATGACCCCAGCCCTCCCATCTGAGGACCACATGAAGCTTTGTGCACCTCTCCCAGGTAGTATTGCCCATTCTCTCTGCCACTCTGGCTTTGCCACCTAAGGACTATCTATAGAATGACATGAGCTTTCTACAGACTCCTGAGGGTCTTGAGTAAGACCCTGATAACTCTATGGAAAATTTTTAAAAATCTAGGTTCTGGATAATGAACTCAGGTCCTCATGCTTATGCCTCAAGCATTTACTGACTGAGCATCTTTAACAGGAAGGTCAATGACTCAAAACAGTTTCAGGAAGTCCCTGAAACTGACCAGATTCACTAGCACCCCTCCTTTAGAGTAAACAATAAAGATGACTGAGAGTTACTCTCAGACAAGCCAAGCTGCAAAGACAACTCTGAGACCAGACCAGCTGCATGGAAGAAGCAAAAGCCAGCCCAGCTGCCTAAAGGAGATTTAGAACAACTGCGTCATTTGGAAAGGATACTATCCAACCTGTTGATCTGCCTGCAGGCTGTGCAGTGTGCTCCATGTTACCAGATTTGTGAGCTGTCACTTATACTGGGGTATGCAGTTATCTTCGTGTCATTTCTGCTCCTGTAAGTAACCTCTCGCCCATATTCCTGCGAGTAACCCAAATAAAACTCATTGATTCACCAAGTTGGACTTTGGCAGTGTCTTAGTTAGGGTTTCTATTGTTGTGAAGAGACCCCATGACCACAACAACTCATATAAAGGAAAAAGTTTAATTGGAGCTTGTGTACAGGTTCAGAGGTTTAGTTCTTTATGGTCATGGTGGGTATCATGGCTGCACACAGGCAGTCATGGTGCTGGAGAAGGAGCTGAGCATTCTAAATCTGGATTGGCAGGCAGCAGGAAGTGAGAATCTCTGAGCCTCACTTTGAGGTTCTGAAACCTCAAACCCCACCCTTGATACAGTGATTTGAATAAAATTACCCCCTCCCCATAGGCTCATAGGGAGTGGCATTACTAGGAGGTGTGGCCTTGTAGGAGTAGGTGTGACTTTGATGGAGGAAGTGTGTAACTAGGGGGCAGGCTTTAAGCTCTCAAATGCTCAAACCAGGTCTAGTGTGACATTCACTTCCTGCCGCCTGCTGATATGGTTATAGATCTCTCAGCTCCTTTTCCAGTACTATGTCTGTCTGTGTGCTGCTACACTCCCTGCCATGACAATAATGGACCAAGCCTCTGAAACTGTAAGCCACCCCCAATTAAATGTTTTCCTTTATAAGAATTGTTGTGGTCATGGTGTCTCTTCACAGCAATAGAAACCCTAGCTGAGAGAGAAGTTTCTATCAGGAACTGGGGTATGACTGTGATAGGCCAGACCATGTCTTTGTTTGGAGGAATCTGGACTTTGGGATTTTTGGTTAGGAAAGCAGTGGAATGCTTTAAGTGAGTCATACTAGTAGGAGCATGGAAGACAGTGGTGCTTGAACTGTGGGAGCCTGGCTCAAGAAGTTTCAGAGGAGAAGAATATTAGTATTATTAATTTAAAAAGTCTCTCAAACTTGTTTAAAAGTCAAACGTCCCTTCTGAGATTTGTGTGATTTCTTAATTGTCATCCCATGTTAAAATCAAAAATGAAAAAGCAGATCACATACTTCCAACATATAATGGCACAGGATATAAATTATCATCACCTACAGACTGTCCTTGTGACTCTGTCATGTGGTTATTAGTGTTTACTCTTGTGAAGATCTATATTGAAAAGGAGCAAGTTGAGCAAGGAAAGTTACAAAGTGTACAATCTGAGGAGAAATGGGTCTTGTGTTCAAGAAGATAAACAGATTAAAGAAAATCCTGATTTTAAATGAGTAAAAGGAATGATGACCTCAGAAGTCTCCACGCAGCTAAGCTTCCAACTTGTGAAAACAAATTAAAGAAAAATCTTCGATCCAGGCCTGGGGGGTGCACAACCAGGTATAGGGTCCATGCATTGAATCCCAGCACTCCAGCGACAGAGGCTGATGGATCTCTGAGTTTGAGGCCAGCCTGGCATATAGAGCAAGTTCAAGGACAACCAAGGGTAGGCAGAAAGAAAACTCTGGGAAACAGAAAGCTGGTAAAGATGTATTTGAACAAGGGGACCATGTTCCATTCCCACTAAGTGGCAGAAAGTGACAGCTTCAGTCACGTGGTTCTGGCTTTAGAGTCAAAGGTAAGAGAAAAAGGGGTTATGGAATCTTCTATCACTAAGAAAAGCTGCTGAGGCCAGGTGTGTATCAGGGGTGTCCCTGAATAAAAGTCTAGAGAGTCCATTTGGTGAAGCTGTGAAGGTGAAGCCTGGGTTGCCTTGGAGAACCCAAGATGCTGGAGAAACCAGAGCTGTGGGATACCTGTCATGGAAAACTGCTATCAGGGAATGGAACCAGCCCAAGAGAAAGAAGTGTGTTGCAGTCACAGAGCTGAAAGGAGGTGGAGATCTGAAGAGTGTCTTGACATCAGATATGGAGATGCAGAATTTGGAGTTTGCCCAGCTGGTTTCCAGTCTTACTTTGGTCCAGTTTTTTCTCTCTATGCTCCTTTCTCTACATTTTGGGGTAGTAATATATATCCTGTGCCATTATATGTTGGAAGTATATGCTTTTTTATTTTGATTTTACAGGGGATTACAGTTAAGAAATAGCATGAGTCTCAGAAGAGACTTTAAACTTTTAAACATGTTTGAGACTGTTACAGACTAAGGTGACTTTTGAAGTTGGGCTACACGCATTTTTGCATTATGATATGGCTATGAGCCTATGGGATCAGCCCAACTGGGGTTGGAGAGATTGCTCAGTGGTTAAGACAACTACCTGTTCTTCCAAAGGTCCTGAGTTCAATTCCCAGCAATCAAATGGTGGCTCACAACCATCTGTTATGAGATCTGGTGCCCTCTTGAGGAAGAGAACTGGTAAGTCGTCCTTAGACCATGAGACCTG
Source organism: Dicrostonyx torquatus (assembly GCA_028555095.1). NCBI lineage: Eukaryota > Metazoa > Chordata > Mammalia > Rodentia > Cricetidae > Dicrostonyx > Dicrostonyx torquatus. Next base: position 1,552,498 of record JAQHUG010000107.1, on the reverse strand, counting down.
ATATGGATAAGTTCAACAGAACCACCATATACAGGCTGCCTATGCATGCTTCAGCATTGCCAGGGCATAAATTCATTCATTCATTTCTATGGGGTTAGGGAATGGAATTTAGTGGTTTAAAGGAAAATGGACCCCATAAGCTCAAAGGCAGTGGCAGGTGTGGCCTTGTTGGAGTACCTGTGACTTTGTTGGAGGAAGTATGTCAATAGGGGGCAGGCTTTGAGCTCTCAAATGCTCAAGCCAGGTCTAGTGTGACATTCACTTCCTGCTTCCTGCTAATCTGGATGTAGAACTCTCAGCTCCTTCCTTTCACCATGTCTACCTGCATGCTGCCATGCTTCTTGCCATGATGGTAATGGACTAAGCCTCTGAAACTGTAAGCCAGCCCCAATTAAATGTTTTCCTTTATAAGATTTTTCATGGTCATTGTGTCTCTTCACAGCAATAGAAGCTCTATAGACATCCAGTGACACACTTCCTCCAATAAGGCCACACTTACTGCAACAAGTCCATATCTCCTATTGCCACTTCCTAAACATTCAAACTTATAGGCCTGTGGGGGCTATTCTTATCCAAACCACCACAGGTAACTTTGGTCTGTCACGGGTTCACTATCTGGGTTGAGTAGAAGTGTGTTTTATATCTCCTCAAGAAAAATTTTATCACACAATACACTATTATTAAGTCATAAAATTAGTGGTCCCATTTCGAAATAATGTGATTTATTTGAGGTTCTCTAGAGGAGCAGTGCAGAGAAAATGAAGTGTATATTAAAAGGGGGGTTATTAGATTGGCTTACAGAATACAGTCTAGGTGGTTCACAGTAGCTGTCTTATAGAGGACAAGGACCCAGCAGCTACTCAGTCTGAAAGTGTAGCTCTCTCCGCAGTCTGATTCTGAAGGCCTGAAGGATTCCTGCTGAACCGTTGGTCTTTGGTCCAGTTTGGAAGCCTGAAGCTGGACCCTCCTATCAGCAAGGGAATCGACAGTGGCAGCAGCAGAGTTGAGGAACTTAACCATCAGACAGAAGGAAGGCAAAGAGGCTTTCTGTCTGGACAGACACCAGAAGGTGCCACCCACACTTAAAAGTGGGTCTTCTTACTTTAGATATTCTGATCAAGGAAATCCTTCCCAGGAGTGGCTGGTGGCCTGTCCTTTGGTTGTTTGCTGATCCAGTCAAGATGACAATCAAGATTAGCCACCCTGTGTGTCACCAGTTGTCTTAGTGAGGGTTTCTATTGCTGTGAGGAGGCACCATGACCATGGCAACTCTTATAAGGAAAGCGCTTAATTGGGGTGGTGGCTTACAGTTTCAGAGGTTCAGTCCATTATCATAATGATGGGGAGCCTGGCCGCATGCAGCAGATGTCATGCTGGAGCTGAGAGTGCTACATCCTGCAGGCATCAGGAAGTCAACTGACAGTCACACCGAGGGAAGCCTGAGCAAAAGAGACCTCAAAGCTTGCCACCATGATGACAAACCTCCAACAAGGCCACACCTCCTAATAGTGCCACTCCCTCCGAGGGCCATTTTCTTCCAAACCATCACATCAACTCAGAGGGCTGAAGTGCTGCCTTTCCTCCTAGTTTGTTGGTTCTCCATCTTCTCCTTACATCCCAGGTCCTACCTGTTCGCGAGGGCTCAGCACCCATCGTATCTCTTCTCATTCTGTCTGCACTCTGAATTTTACACCAGAATGCTTACAGCCCTTTCATGGCCTTCCATCTCCCCCACTGTCTGTGGGACAAGGCCATGTGGTGCTCTGAAGCTGAAGGAAGCTCCGTGTGAATGTTTGCACCATAGATTTGTTGACTTAAAGCATTGATAGAACTTTTTGAAACCATGCAGCCAGTCACTTGCCTTCCTCTATTTGTGTCTCACTGGTGACAAGCCGGATTCGGAACACACAACACAAAGACACCATACATAGAACACAGTTTTCAGTAGTTTTGTTCTTGCTGGAAATCTGGGAGCTTCTGTCTTTCCTTGGACTAGAATCCCCGTGTTGTGGTGAGGAGATGGTGGGAGTCTGAGAAGGCTGAGCGTGTGGGCATGTTAACTGGGAGCAAGATTCTAGCAGGTCCTGTAGGTGGGAATGCTATCTGGATACTTAAAATTATTTGGGTAATCTTTTAAAGTTTGATTTATAACATTTTTACATACACAAGACATGCTATTGGAGTTGAAGAAATAATAATTTTCTCTGATCCTTTGTTTCAGAGTTTGGCAAACGCTGATTTCCTGATTGGACCCTAGAGCCCCAGGTACTTTATCTGAAGATGTGTTCAGGGAGCGGGTGCTTCCCCTTGACTCCCAGAGCGGAGGAATAGAGAGTATGTTAAATGCTGTTCTAGCACGTGAGTGGTGTGCTTTTGGTTACCCCAGAACACTTGTCTTTTTTTTCTTTTTGCTCTTCTACAATGCAAGACAGGTATAGCTATAATTATCATGTTGCCTAGCCAGTTAGCTATTCTGCTAGACGATGATTATGCGGAGTGTAGAGGGAACTTTATTTATAAACTTAGTTTCCAGGAAAGAGAAAAAACAGAGTCAAAAAGCTAAGCCAGCACACCATCTAATTCTCAATGTAAAATAATGCAGAAGTGCGGAAGACGAACATCTGATACACTAATGTTTTATCCAAAAGGAAGAACACATTGTAACGTGCTCAGTCGTCTGCATAAACACCACCTGGTCCTTTGCAGGCACCCACTCAAGGAACAGGAGTCAGCCACGGATGGCAGCAAAATGTACAGGCTCTCTTCCTCTTTTAACTTAAAAACAAGGATCTTATTTATCAAAGTAGCAAAATCTGATACATTTCTTTTCAACAGCATAATATCAGTGTGATTAAAGCAAAGTGGCTGGAGCTTTCCCCATAAGGGAATATCTGATCGCAATTCCCTAGGTTTTCAACAGCTGAAAAAAAAATCATTATCCTTTAGAAAGTGGGTAGATCAATCTGGATCCTGAGCAATAACGTATTTATTACAACATGAAGTGACTTCCCTTGGGTATATAAGCAGGCCATATACTGGAAATAGTTATAGTTTTTGTGTAAATTACCTTGTTAGAGAGGGGAGAATTTTTTTTCATCTTCAAACTGACACATTCTGGTTGTATGCCTCAGTGAGCATGTCATTGTGCCACATTGCACAGAAAGAGGTAGCATGGATTCCCCCGGTTGTCCTCGTATAAAAATGAGACATGTCCATCGCCAGGGCACACCATACCAGCGCTAAATATTTCAGAGGGCACTTACTGAGAGGGTGATCAAGACTGATGGGTCACTATTAAAACAATCACCCTGACACCTTTGAGGCTTAGATTCAAGGTGGCTACCAGAGGGCACACTGAGTAATCAGAAGTGTGATTTCTTGCTAATTGCTGAACTCTTTCTGACTCTTGTTTTCCTCATTGAGAAAACATTACGAAGGCTCAAAAGGATGGATATGATAGGTGTTTAATTATTTTTAAAATCAATTATTTCTTTGCAATTTTATAAGTATAAGAAATTTACTTATATATTATATAACAGGCACGGTATAAACCTATATACATTATACACTGTACAATGTTCTCTGACCACAGCGCTCCTCACCTGCTCCTGTCTTCTCTCCGGCTGCCGAACTCCTGCTTTCACATTGTTCTGCTTTCTCTTTTCTTGTTTTGGGAGATGATATTGGAGGACCACTGAACTCTGTGGCTAGTTCATTCATACATTGACTATCTGTGAGTCATCTCTAGATTCTAGAACTTTCTACCTTTGAGTAAGTCTTCCAGTTATTTATCACTCCCAGGGGTCCCTTGAAAAGGGAGTTCACAGCTCTTTGGTGTAAGGTTTCCAGACATATGTCCTCAGCCAATCCTTCCAGTCACGGGTTTTTAATGTGTCTCCTGGTGATGAGGGTGACGGCTCTCCATGCTGCTGGAGCCAATTCACTATGATAGACTGCAGCCTAATTGCCCAGGACGTCTGTGTCAAGCTAAGGTAAAGGCTCCATCGTACTTACACTGTTCACACGCGTCTTCCCACAGTCTCTGGCACAGAGTGCCATTTTAAGTGCGTTCTCTCATTCACGGGGTAGGGGTGGGGCAGGAACTCCTGCATCAGATAAAGAAAAGGATTTTTTTTTCTCTTTTTCGCGTTCCTAGAGAAGTCTAGAAAACAGTTTTATCATTCATTATTCTACTGTTTAAAGTGCTTCCTGTGTGGCATGGTCTAAGAGAGACAAACAAAAGACACACCTTGTTCTGCCTTTCTGCCAACTTCTGCTCTACTGAGTTTAGATGCACGCTGAGGGTTTCAGAAATAAATGACCACGCTTCTGCTTTGGAGTCAGAGAGATTTAGTTATCTGGGAACACACAAGACATTACAGGCTTTCAGGACTGTGTGTACAACGAGCCTTGTGCTTTAATCTGCACCGCAAACTCTGAAGAAGGAAACTGATACACTGACTTTCCCAATGCGACAGCTGCTCAGGGCCATGTGACTGTGAAGTGACTGAGCTAAAATGTACAGACTTTAGCGAGCAAACTAAGGGATTATTTTCCTGGTTTTTCGAGATAAAGGTTTCTCCGGAGCTTTGGAGCCTGATTTGTAACTTGCTCTGTAGCCCAGGCTGGCCTCAAACTCACAGAGATCTGCCTGCCTCTGCCTCCCGACTGCTGGAATAAAAGATTTGTGCCACCATGGCCCAGCTGATTATTTCTTTTTGATGTTGAGCCCCACCCCCTCCAAAATCCCCTAAGTTTAGCTGTTGACAGAGAAGATGTGCAGGTCTCATAGTCAAAGTGAGGAAAGAGTCAAGGCAGGGGCAGGGATCATGTGAGTGCACACTCACCTGTGTGGTCTGAATTGCACGGGTGCCTGCTTTCTGTGTGCCCAAGGCGGGGGGGGGGGGTCAGGGATCACGTGAGTGTACACTCACCTGCTTCATCTGAATTGCATGGGTGACTGCTCTCTGTGTGCCCAAGGCCTGGGCAGGAATCAGTACGACACTGCACAACACACTGGTCCAGGTCAGAGCAAGATATGTTTTCCCTTCAGCAGATGTAGATCTGGCTTGGCAAACCAGTGGCCGTGCATCGTGCAGGGGAGCATGCTGGGTGCTAGCTGCCCTTTCTGTGTATCGTCTGTTTAGACAGAAGCGGACAGGTGGATTATAAAAGTGAAATTTCTTGATTTTTCTGTTTACAATTAGTTAAATTCTTTCAAAATTTTTGACAGAGTCTAAATTAATTATTGTAGACGTATTAGGTTGACACAATAAATAACCAAGGCAGCTCAATAAGAAAGGATATTTTTAATGAATGAAAAGAGGGAAGACTCATGCTACCAGGGTGGGAAGTTTAAAGTCCTATCCATCCAGCAGACACCACATGGAGAGAGAGCATACCTGTGTTCTCTCAGTTTTCATTACCTGGGGTCCCAATGGCCACACCCCAACTTGATGTGATTGGCTAATAACCTTTCCCCATCGTCTCCCCCTTTTGTCTAAACTTTATTGTTTATCATGGAAAACTTAAGCATTATTTATATAGACATACATATATATTCAATGGAAGACATGATAAAGGCAAAAATAGATATGAAGAAAGGCAAAGAAGTTTTGTAAATTATTTTTCCCTTCTGTCTCATATCATGGCTTGTGACATGAGACAGAAACTCTAGGTTTGTCTTAACAATAGGCTTGGACTGAGCCATAGGGAGGGGAAGGGGAAGGAAAGAAAAAGGCCACGCTTTTTGACATAGTCACATGGCCAGTCACATGGCAGCAGGAGGGCAAGGAGTCTTGAAGAAAGTAGGCTAGGGTGCTAGGGAGTTTAGAAGCTGCTCAGGCCCTCGCCAGCAGCTGAAAACCACAGAAGGAATGCAGACTCACAACGTCCTGCAGACACAGGGAATTCTGGGAGGAAAACAAGTAAACTTGTGCCCTAGGGGTATCCCTGTACCCCCAGCCAGGTTCCTGACCTGAACCATTGGATTAAGTCTGCTTTTGTTTTCTTGAGGCTGTGTAGCCCTAGTCCTGGAACACTGTAGACCAGGTTGGTCTCGAACTCAGAGATCCTCCTGCCTCTGCCTCCTGAGTGCTGGGATTAGAGGCCTGAGTCACCACCACCGGATAGGATTAACTCTTAAGGGAGGAGACACTGACACATTTCCACTTAGAAGTAAATTTCATTCTCCCCTCCTACAACAGGTCAAATAAAACTCATCTGTGTGCTGGATTTGACTTGATGGACACCAGTAGAAACTTCTGGATTATAAGCTATATCTCTGAGGTAAAAGGAAACAGTGGTGATTCATTTGGTCATTATGCCCCTCAAAAAGATGGAGGCAAAATGCTTTCAACTTTGCTTGTAGAGTACAAGCAACTATGGTGGTTTGAAAGAAAACAGCCCCCAAAGGGCGTGGCACTATGAGGAGGTGTGGCCTTGTTGAAGGAAGTGTGTCACTGTAGAGGCGAGCTTTGAAGGCTCATATAAGCTCAAGCCACACCCAGTGACCCAGACCACTTTCTGTTACCTGTGAGCCAAGAAGTAAGGACCCTCAGCTCCAACACCATGTCTGTCTGCAGGCCTCCAAGTCACACCATGGTGATAATGGACTGAACTTCTGAAACTGTAAAAGCCACCCCAGTAAATGTTTTACTTCATAAGAGTTGCTGTGGTCATGGTGTCTTTCCATAGCAATAGAAACCCTAAGACAATAGTATTACTCATTAGTCATTATAGATTCTCAATGGCAAGGGTGTGTGTGTGTGTGGAATGGGAGTGTGGAGGTGTAGTGTTGGGGGGATGAAAGGGGTTGGGGTGGAAGGGGTGAAAGTGTAGGGGAATGGGATAGAAGGGAGGGACTAGGGGTGTGTGTGTGTCTTATCTGATATCGTCTGAATGGACAAGACATGCAAGAGTTACAAAGCCACCAGGTTAATGAATAAATATTAAGTGAGATTCGTATACATTTAAAATTATACAAATATTAAGTGGGATTTGTATAAATCTTAAATTATCTTTAATGTTATGGCTTAGATTGGTTTGGAGTACTCTTTCATGAGGTCAACACAGTGAGCTAAGAACAATTCTGGGAGAAAAACCTCCTCCCACCTCTCAGAAAGCTGAGGTGTAGCTCAGTGGGAGAGTGAGCTCCACAAAATTAGAGCTTTAATTCCCAACACTTTTTATTTTTTTTAAATTTGACTTCTGGTTTTAGAGTTAGGTTGTTTCAAATAAGTTTTGCCAGAGCCCGAGTTAATTATGAACTTTCAGTTTAGTGCAGTGTTTGAAATGAATGTAACTCTTTCCTATGCTATTTTATCTAAGCAAATCAAGCGAAACGCAACTATGTGCTACTTGGGTCAAGGGATTCATGAAAAATATGTATGGCAGGACAAGGGCTCGGAACTGAAGACATACCTCACAACGTTGGTGCTTTCTGAGCCGGTACTGTAGGGAAAACTTGTCTTGAGGAATGATAGGAGCTCGCAGAGAGAGGAAGGGAGAAGGAGAGCAAATGGATAGTTTTTATAGAGGCGGGAAGAAAATCCCAGGTCTGTGTGAGGGATTGCTAATGGCCTGTGTTGATGCAACACTGTTCTTTCCAGGGACTGGAAGCTGCTGGGACCCCATGTGGTCATTACTTTTGTGAAGTTCTTTTTCATCTTCCGAGAAAAGAGGCCAAGGGTCAGTGGGAACACTATTTTTTCCCCTACAGATAAAACTCCATATAGCTTCATGCCTAAGATCTTAATGAACTCAAATCATAAAACAGAAGTCAGACTTAAGACACTGCTGCAAGCAGTTTGTTTTAGACTCATTTAGATCATTCTAGGAAGAGGGTCTTTTTCTTGCTCTTGTTCAAAGAGAAGCCTAGAACTAATTTTGGTTGGCTTCCCGGGGCCTGGCATTGAGGCGAAGGGGGTTCATGCAAAGTGAGTTTGAACTTGTGAATTGTGCCTATAATTAATGCTAGTCTTTCCTTGAATCTTCAGCGACTTGGGCTGGCCAAATGGCTCGTTGGGTTGCCAAGCCCGGTGGCCTAGGACCCACATGGTAGACAGAGAAGGCTGACTACAGTAGGTGGTCTGTCCTCTGAGCTCCACGCACGCTGTCATGCTCCCACCCTAAATGCACATAACACATACATGTAAAGACATGAACATTCACCATCCAGAACAGAAATAGTGTCTTTGCAAGTCTTCAGTGACCTCATAACTAAAATGTAACACGAGGGCTGGCTCGTTGGGGTTACTGTCCTGCCCAGTACCCCACAGCCAGCAAACCCCAAAGAAAATCACACAGAG
>JAQHUG010000107.1:1531601-1542049 GCA_028555095.1 Dicrostonyx torquatus | reverse complement strand
ATTGACAGAATACAGACACATCTCCCGCACCACTAAAATGCACAGAATTAGAAAAAGCGGGAAGGGATTAGATACAATTACAGTCTAAGCTTCTAGTGATGGGAAGCGGTAAAGCAACAGATTTTATGAGACTATGCTGACTCAGCTACACACATCACAGTCTAGCCTACAAGAGAACCACTACAGGTAACAAGAGACCATGTAAAACAGACAAGTTCTGAGTCCACTTACGGACAGGGTACAATGGGGCTTGGCCTTGGGTTCTTATAGAAGTGGAAGTGACAAGGGAGCACTAAGGATGGTTCCAAAGTCTTGGTCTCTGAGGACTAGCTGAATAACTGATCTATTTTTTTTTTAAATTAAACGAATGTAGAAGAGAAAAATAAAAGTCCTTTTCATGGCAAGTGGAGTAAGCTAGGACAGCAGGAACTCAAGATTGGTGCTAGCAGGAGGAGATTTGTAGACACAATACCCCAGTCCCGTTGACATCTCTTGCTTCACGAGTGAAGATATTAACATCCTGAAAGCTACTTACAGTCCCACAGAAAGAAAATAATTGGACCAGAATGGAAGCCTGTGTGTTCTCGAGTGGAACTTTGTAAGTCAGACAATACTGAGTGCTCTTTCTAAACTTGCTTTGTGGACCCTAGGAGATTTGACATAGAACGATGCTAATTGCTAAAGTGAGTTACGTTTATGGTGTATTCCCAGTGTTGTGTATGTTAAATACTTAGGCTTTCTCTTGACTTCTTTTTTCTTTTTAATAGCCCAAAGATGTAGATACTTAATTAGCTAACTGTATTGTTTCTGTTAGTACTGAGGGTTGAACCACGTCCCACTGTATGCTAGGCAAGTGCAGGAGAGCTACAGCCTTGGCCACACTTCCTCATTTTTATGAAAAAGAAAACTGAACTTTTTAGGCTGTCATTTTCTCTATGCCCCACGATTTGAAAAGCCAGTTAAAAAACCAGGGACCTCAGCCGGTTGTAGCCACTGTTCAGTACCCTTTCCTTCTATGGTAGGAACCACACCCGGGTTGAGAAATGGCTCAGTCTGTAAAATGTTTGCTGTGAATTCATGAGGACCTGTGTGCAGTACAGAACACCTAAAGGAAAACTACATGGAAGCTTTTATTCCTAACACTAGGGAGGCACAGACAGACAGACAGACCAATCAGCCTGCCAACTCAGTGAGCTCTAGGCTCAGAGACCCTGCCTCAAAAGACACAGTGGGATGGGGCTGGAGAGATGGTCGGTACTGAGGAGCATATAGCATATACTGCTCTTCTCAGGACCCAAGTTTGCTTCCCAGAAGCCCCTTGGGCGGCTCACCTATAACTCCAACCAGAGAGCTGGCACTCTGGTCACTGCAGGCACCTGAGCTCACGGGCACCCCCCCACCTCCACTCTCCCATAAACATAATAAAAAATAAACTCTTAGACACATAAAGTGCATGGGTCTTGAGCAATGGCCCTGGGAGCTGACTTCAGACTCCCACACGCATGCACCACGTGCACCCATACAGACGGGCACCTGTGTGCACATACGGAGCAGAGATAAACACTCAAATCGCGCCGTTCCGTGGAGCTCCTTTGATTATGTCTTGGGGTTGTCATCAGTTTGCAAGCCCAACGTTTGATTTTCAGCTCTTCCGTTTCTTCCTTTAGATTTTTCAGCTCGGCAGAGGGCCATTTCCATCCTGTTCAATTTGGGGACATTACTGGTGCATCCCTACTTAGGCTCCTTTTCCGGAGCCCTGGCAAACGCCTCATCAGGATTTAGTGCAGGCTTCTTAAGCTCCGGTAGTAGCTGTCACTGCTCTTTCTAGAACAAAGGAATAATTAGAGATCATTTGTAATAAAAGCCACTTCTCTTTTTCTGACAGAAGAGCTTTTGAGTCTTTGCTGACCTCTTTGAAAATTACAGAAAAATATAACAATCAATCCATCAAAAAAATCCACAAAACTCAACACCTCATCCAAATGACTTGCCCATCCCAGACTGAAGCACCCTCAGAAGGAGGCTTTCTGGTCTTTCATCTAAGGCCAGTGTGAAAGCCTAGGTAGTTCCTTGGACCACTTTAATCAATTTAATGGGATTTGTCGACTTCAGGCTTTGGGACAGTACAAAGAGACTGAGCACTGAGCATATGCTTTCCCAGAGCACTGGGCTGAAAACAGTTGTGTGTGATGAGGAGCGGTCCAAGAGAAGTCAGGGATGGTCCATCCTGGCTAGACTGATCCAGTCTGAAACACACTGTTTATTCCTGAAGGTGTGGCAGAGCCAGCTGCTCCCTCTATCCCACATCATTTCCTTTACAAGGCACTTGTGAGAAAAGATGTGTACGGTGATGGACCTTTGTTAGTTCAGAGGTTTCTACCTCTTTATTCTAAAGCCCTATTGTGAATTCACAGGGCTTAAAATATGTATCACCTTCCCTTTCATTTTATCTTTCCAAAAGAAATCAAAGATGGAAAGTTTTTTCCTTCCCAATGAGCGTGTGTAGTGTTTGCACGTTTGGTTTCTTAACATCTCAGCTGGTTCTGTGGATACCGCTGAGACATTGTTTTCCTGGAACCCGGACTGATGCTCCTTTCTTCAGTAATTACAGTTCAGGTTATAGTAAAATGATACAAAAAAATCCTCAAGTGTATTTAGAAATTTATTTTTTGTGTATGGATGTTTTAGCTGCATGTATGTCTTTGCCCCACTAGAGTGCCTGGTAAGGGTGTCGGGTCCCCTAGTGCTGGAATTACAAATGGTTATGAGCCTCCTTGTGGATGCTGGGAATCGAACCAAGTCTTCTGAAAGAGCAGCCAGTGCTCTTAGCTTCTGAACTGTCTCTCCAGCTCCCTACACGTGCATTTTAAAAAGATCTGAGAGTGTTAATTAGCCTTTCCTTTTCTATTAAAACTGAGGAATTTGTCTCTCTATAATCCCTACCATTGAGAATGGCATTGGGGATCAGAGGGTTTCGGACATGTGGCAAGGCACTCAGAGCTGAGTGGCCCTCCCCCAGCTGTGCAGCTCAGCTGGTCTTGATCTCACAGCTTTCCCATGGTGGTCTCCAGAGGCTGGGGTTATAGTGAGTGTCACTTTTCTTGACTTCCCATCTTTGAGTATTTCTAGCCACAACTTTTGCTTCAACAGAACCCAGATAAACAGGAGAGGCTTTTGGCATGGCCATTGTGTTCTATGGAGGGGAGAGTTAAAAAAGAGACCTTGTCTGTATGTCCAACATAATAGTCTCGTGAGTATTACTAATTGCTGTTTACTGTTGTCAGCCTGAGGAATTTATCCTGAAGGCACTTACTTCTCATTGAGACTTGCTTGCCCTCTGGAGTCTCCATGTATTATGTTTTTTTAAATCTGACATACAATCTATACTTTAAAGCATATCTTTTATCTATTCGATACAGTTTAAAGTTCTGTTGACTGACAGTTTATGAAAACAAGGCATGTTCACTTTTTCAAATCTGGGAAAGCAGAGTAATCTCTTAGTAGCACACGCACAAACAAAACAACCCCCTGTCCCCCCCCCAACTCCCACTGGTGACACCATCCAGTTTCCTAAAGAAGCACATTGTTCACCAACTCCTAAAATGTGATTCAAAACACTCACGACAGGTGGAAGAGGGGAAGAAAATGAAGAAACAGGCACAAACAAAGCAGCGTTAATAATTCAGGTAAATACAATCTCTCTATAAAGGAAACTGTCAAGGTAATGGAGAAGGCTTCTGGAGGATACGGCATTTAGGCAGTGGGAAAACGAGCCGAGGTCTGAACATTTTAAACTCAGTGCAAAGGCTCTGTGTAGTTTGAATTCTCTTTCTCTAGATCTCCTTTGGGCACATGACTGGTGCATGTCATATATGCATATATGTTTTCATGCATACACATACATGATATGCACATAGAGGCCAGAAGTTGGTCAAGGGTCTTTTTTTGATCAGCCTCCACCTTATTCCTTGAGACAGGGTCCCTCACTTGAACTCTGAGCTTGCTGATTCAGCAAGCCCAGTTAGCCAGTTTGCCTGGGGACTGCTCTGTCTCTGTTTCCTGGATGCTGGGTTTACAAGTGTTCCGCTATGATTGCTGGGCATTCGCGGTGCTGGGGATCCAAACTCCAGTCCTTAATGTTTGTGTACCAAGCCCGCTGAGCCACCTTTCCAGTCTTGAATTTCTTCTGTTGAGTCCGTTGTTCTAGTAAACATTTCCGTGGCCCCTAGCCTTCCTGAGGTTACGTGGGGTTTCTACCGTGTGGCACCCGTTGTGAGTTTTAAGGCCCTGCCAGCAGCAGACTCTAAGCTGGCCTGTGTTGCTTTGTAGTTATTGTTATAAACTGCAGCCGATTGGAAGCTGCTGCTTTGTTAGGGAAGCCGTCTGTACTGGGTTCCATTTGCCCCATTTCATTGGTGGTGTTTCTCTCCAGGTAATATAAATGATTCAATTGTTAAGGCACAATGTAAAGACATTATTGTCAAGGGTGTCTGTGAGAGCTGAGATCACAAGCCGTATTGACAAGGATTAAAATTAGAGGATACATGGACAAGATCTATTAGTTATTATTATTGTTATCATTATTATTTTGGTTTTTGGAGACAGTGTTTCTATATAGCCCTGGTTATAACTCTCTCTCTGCAGACCAGGCTGGCTTCAAACTCAGTGGGATCTGCCTGCTTCTACCTTCCGAGTGCTGGGATCAAAGGCGTGTGCCATCACCGCCTGGCAAGATCTATTATTTTTTAAGGACAACCTTGCTTTGGGTTTGGGAGAGTTATGACTCAATTTAGAACACAAACTGGTCCTATAGTTCTGATCTTCAGTGACTCTCAAAGGGTCCTGTACTACAGGCATGGTTGCCAGCTTGTGGCATTATCTGGAGCTGTGAAACAAATTAGGAGGTGGAGTCCAATGGACAGAAGCTGGGTCATTAAGGGTTGGCCTCCTTTTGCTTTCCAGCCGCCATCTAGTGAAAGGTCCTTCACTCCCACACACTCCCTCATGAGCGCGTGTGGGTGTGGACGCCTGAAATCAAGCTCAGTTGTCTTCCTCAACCATTCCCCACCTTGTAAGAAAGTTGGGTTTTGAGATAGAATCTAATTTAACCTAGAGCTGGCTCACTTGGCTACATTGGCCGGCCAGTGAGCTCCAGGAACCGTCCTGCCCCCACCTCCCCGGCACTGGAGTTACAGACACGGAGCGGAGCACTGGAGACCGACCTCAGCCCTCATGCGCGCTCTAGTTCTGCCTGCTGCAGCTGGTTGTCTAGCGTCTCCCGTCTGTGCAGCTGTTGGTCAACTGCAGAGCTCCGTCAGCCTGACCTCCTGGTGGGGTGAACACCGTTGTTCTCCTGGGTTTCTGGCATCATGAACAAAGGTGCCTTTTGTTGATCTTTTTTTTCTCTTCTACAATCCCAGGCTTCAGGTGTTTCCACTCTGTGGAATCAAGGACTTTTGTTCATGTCCAGCTGAGATGGCAAGCGCTCCTTCTCATTACTAGTTCTCACGGCTTGTCTGTTCCCTCCCTCGTGGGCTTATAGCTTTTGAGTCTCCTTTGTCACTGTAGCAATGTATAAGAGGGAGAGAGAAAAATCCATAGTTCAAGTTGCCATATTTTCTGAAGTCAATTCAGATGAGTGTAGATCATCTGGAAACTATTCACAACTGCAAAATCCTACAAAAGAAAACCAACTGATTGTTGACCATGCAAGGATTAGTGGTGAGAAGCCCTTTCTGCTCTCATTCTTTTAATAAAACCATTATATAATAACTACACTCATCTGCCTGTCTGTCTACCTGTCTATCTTCCTATCTGTCATCTCTAACTATAGTATAATATGCTGGTATATCTAGTATCTATAAGGGTATGGTTGGTTACTGCAGTACCTTAACAGGTTATATTTTATAGCTGTCTATCATCTATCAGTCACATATGTCTATGGACACATGTGCTTTCTAGATATGTAAGATTCATATACCCTACATTTTAAGTGTTTGCAAACATGTATACTAAGTTTTCTCTTCTTTCTACAAAACCAATTATTATGCTTATTGCCCTACAATTCTTTTTTTTTCTTTTTGCCCTACAATTCTTTTATGCCCATGTTGATAGTTATAACACTTTCCCATTCTTGTTTTCCATGGTGCGAGTGCCAGCTTGTGTATGCCGAGTCCTTGCCAGTCTCTTGCTCTGCACATGCCGCTGGGCTCTCTTTAATCTCACATACATTGCAACCAGCTTTCCAAAGTGGAATTTCCAGGTTGAAGGGCACATGAATTTTTAGATATTGCTAATTGTCTTCCAAAGGAATCAAATGAACTTGCACTTTTATCAACAGTGGGTGAGGCATACTGTTAGCTCCCAAGCTGATGCTGGAGTTCTAGGTTACAGCCAACATAGTTGTCTTTTAAAGAGTTCTTTTTAAAAGTACCAACGAGACTGACCGTCTTTGTGTATGTTCAGGGCCCACTTGCTTGCTTAGTCTAGTTCCAACTAGTTTTGTTTCCCTTTCTTCTTCCTGCTGATTTTGATCTAGATTTCCTGGAACACTCTGCAGTAAGCAGATTCCCTCAGCGACGCGATCTCCATCGAGTGACTTCCATTTACAGACGACCTATCCAGGAACCAAATTTTGACAAAGCTGATAGGATTTTATAGAAATAACTTAAGGTCCTTAGAATTTAGGTTAGCACAAAGAGAGGTGACCCTGAGCTCCCTAGCCTTCTTCAGGTGGGCACTGACAGGGGGTCTGAGGCTGGAGATGAGGTAGTGGAGTCAGGAGCACTGTCGCCGTAAGGAAGACGCAAGCTGCAGTATGTTCTGCTGACATGTGAAGGGGTTTGGAAATGGATCTCACTCTACTCAGTTCCCAAGGTGAGAACACAGCTTCTGTGTGTGGACATGCATGCTTCTGTGTGTGTGCACGAATGTCAGTGTGCATGTGTGTGTATGTGTACCACTGCTTACAGTGAACATACATGCTAGTCATCAACTTTATATATAATTTCTTATCAAAAACTTAATGAATAACTTGTCATATTTATGCCACAGCAAATGTCATCTTGGGAGAACACATTCCATTAAATATGCAATATATCCAATGGTCAGGTGATTTGTCCTGCATGGATGAAGTGGCCTTTCGTCCTAGGCAATACTGACACTCGCACCTAAGCCATGACCTCCAACCCATACTGGACTTTGCCTGTGCCCCTTTAATAGTTTAACCTGCGTCTTTTGTTCGGCTTTTGTGTGGTTCAGAGCCCACACTGAGAAAAAGGGGCTGTTTGGTGGACTTCCATCAATCAGACCAGTGTCCAACCTGAGTGATGAGCTGTGTGACCTCCCACATCCTTTTTCTACATTTTATCTGTGGAACTGTTTGTGTCTGCCAGAACATCTTAACATATTGCATTCTTGTTCAACTCTGAGTGTTTAAAGATTTCATTACTTTATAAAATTGTGTATATGTGTGTGTTTGTGTGGGACAGAAGATGGGGCGAAGTCTGTGGAGCTGGAATTAAAGGCTGTCCTGTGTGTGGGTGCTGGGAACCAAATTCTGGTTCTTTGTAAGATCAGTATTTGTTTCAAACCTGAACCATGTCTTCAGCCTAACTCAGTGTCCACAACAGGCTGGCTGACTGCTCTCACTGGTGATGGTAGTGTCAAATCGAATCTCTACCGTGTGCAACCGTGGAAGGTTCAGCTTCATTCAGTATTTCCAGAGAAAGAGCAGAGCCCGTGAAATTCATTAAATATTACCACAATAAGAAAAAAAGAGAAACCACAAGAGAAAAGCAGTCCGTGCACAAGGCTTCACTGCAGACTCGGCTGTTTCTCTGTTTATAAACACTCCTCTGTGGAGAGGAGTGTGTGCATTACAATAATTATGCATTAGTGCCTCATTAGTGGGGGTTACAGCTAGGCTGCTTCTTTTTCCTCCAGTGTATTTCTGATAAGTTAGCATTTTTAAAGTCTTATTTAAAATGTAATAAAAATAGAGGAGAGAGAGTATATTCAAGAAGCACATAATTTGTAATTCCTTCTGCTGTGTGAAGAAAGTAGACCATGGGTTTCTGAGCCTCTGGAGAGAATAAGGAATTGCCTTTTCCCCCTCAGAATCAGAGCCCAATTACTTGAAAACTGCCAGTCATAGCAGAAATTGTGGGCGTTTTTCTTGATACCATGCGACTGTTATTTATATTTAAATTTTAGGTGTCCTAAATACATTGTGAATGTCGATCAGCATTTCCAGCATTGACCCCATCATCCATCTTGTTCGTATATCCTAATCTAAAGTCCCTGGGCATTCTTATTAGATCACCTTAAAGCAATGTAAACACTGATCTCCAACAGGAATAAAGATGAAAAAGTCTTCATTTTATTTTTTATTAATCTGTGTGTGTGTGTGTGTATGTGTCTGTGTGTGTCACATATGTGCAGGTGACTGAGGAAGCCAAAAGATGTCAGATCCCTGAAGCTGGAGTTTCTGGTAGTTTTAAGTCACCCTCTGTGGGTGCTGAGAACCAAACTCAGGTCCTCTAGAAGAGCAGCAAGTGCTCTTATTTTCTGAACTATCTTTCCAGCCCTATAGTTCATATTTCTGAAAATATCTTTGTGTTCTCTATTGAATCTGGGATGTTAAGTCGCTCTTTGCTGTTACTTGTTGGATATCTGTACTTAGACATCTGGTAGACCTTCAGAGCGCAACAGACCAAACAAAAGTCATTATCTCCTTTATAGGCCCGTATCCTTCTTGATTTCGTCACAGAGAATGGCCATTGCCCAGTCACTAAAACAAGAAACTTCAAAGTTGTTTTTGATACATCCCATCTTGTCTTTGCCCATGTCCACTATCATGTATTCTTCTGGACTTTCGCCCACAGATTTGTGACTACATTTTTATGTTTGTGTGTGTATATTTGAATAAACTTATTTTTAGTTCAAACTATGTGAGACAGGCAGGGTAGAAATTTATTAGCTTTTGTCATCTGCCTGCAGAGTTGACCGTATTTAGCTCAGTGCAGAGGAGGTTGGTCTCCTGAGCTCTGACCAGCTCCCCACTCTGCTCTTTGTTTTTTTTGTCCCAGTTATTTTGTGATGTACCCTTCAAGACTACAAGCCCCTTCTCTGATGGCATCCAGGCCTCTGCTTTCCTCACTTCATAACCAAAGAGGAAATGAAACACCTTTATGCTGACGACTTAGGGAATAACCTCCAGGAAGAAACCAGGGTAGGTTGACTTCAGTCAGTCATGCTAGAAAGAGGGATCATCAAGAGATATGGACTATCTTACTAAGGGCACGGGTTTGAGATTTGTGGAGGATTTTTCTAAAACTAGCGGGAACACTTGGCAAGCAGTTGTATGCACTTTGCATGCAATTAACTCTCACTATATGCTAACATTTTCTTTAAACTAAAAAAAAATGTTTGGAAAATGGTAATAAAAGTGCTAGGAACTGAATTTTACAGCCGGAGAGATCAGCAATGTGTTAGCTTTGGGTGCCAGGTTAAGTTGGGTGATTTCTTGGATAAAACTTGAATAATCTTTTAACTTAAGGGCACCCTGACTTCAAAAGAGAACTTTTCAAACACTATTTGCAAATGCTTCTCTGTGTGAAGCATTCCTCTGCAACCCAATCAAAATATGCACATGCAAAAGAAATTTCCCTAAATAATGACTAGGGGTGCAGCCTCCGATTCTCTCACCAATGCAATGATGCTTGTTGTTGATGGACTTTGTGTGACTGGCTCGGCAGACGATTTGATTCTTAGGATTATTACTCACTGATAAAATGTTGCTTTCAGACGTTTTGTTTGGTAGATGCGCTGGTTGCTTTTGGTCAACCTGACAGAAGTATAGACATATTTGGGAAGAGGGAACTTTAATTAAGAAAATCCCTCCATACGATTGGTCTGTGGGATATTGTCTTGATTACTTATTAATGTTGGGGGGCAGTTCATGGCGGTCTGTGTTACCCCTCTGCACGTGGTCCTGCACTGTGAAAGGAAAAAGGAAAAAGGATGCACAAGACAGGAGGAGCAAGCTGGCAATCAGCATCCTCTTTTGGCCTCAGTGTCTCTCCTGCATCCTCCTGGTTTGAGTGTTAACCTGTAAGTGTGAGCAAAATTAACTCCTTCTTCCCCAAGTTGCCTTCGGCCAGGGTGTTTTATCATAGCAACAGAGCAACAAATGCCAATTAAGACAGCCGCCTTTCCTGTGGAATTCAATGCGTGAATTCCCTTTTCTTCACATCGTAAGTGGCCTTTGATATTTTTTGCATTTTTGATGATAGCTCTTCTGACTGGGGTCAAATGAATGATGATATCTCACTGCCTTTTGTTTTGAAGACATGATTTTACATGTTTGCCAGGTTGATCTTGAACTTTTGGTCTCAAACAATCTTTCTGTTTCAGCCTCATAAGTAACAAGAGCTTCAGAAATGCAC
>JAQHUG010000107.1:1503836-1531110 GCA_028555095.1 Dicrostonyx torquatus | reverse complement strand
ATCTCACTGTGCAGCTCAGGTTTAATTTCAACCTGCTATTTAACCCAGGATTTGCCACCACATCTGACTTTCTTGGTGGTTTTGATGTGCAGTTCCCTGAAAATTGGTGATATTTAATCTTTATTAAACTTTATTAATATTTATTAAATACCAATCTTTATTATTTTTGTTTGTTTGTTTTCAAGACAGGATTTCTCTGTGAACTATCCTGGAACTCACTTTGCAGACCAGGTTGGCCTTGAACATAGAGATCCTCCTGCCTCTGCCTCCAGAGTACTGGGATTAAAGGTGTGTACCACCACTGCCCAGCTGATATTTATTCTTTTAATGTAATTGTTGATCACATGTATCATGCGTAAATTATATACATGAGTATTAGACTAACCATACCTTGTTTACATGGACACTATACTAATATCTTGAAGTGTTTCCCTTAGACATTTCTGTTTGGGAATCTTATACTTGGAATTTGATTCATTTTGAGTTGAATTTTCGTATGGTGAGATAAGGGCCAGCTCAGAAAGGAACACTGCACGTCGATGTCTAACTTCTCTTTACCGGCGGAACTGTCCTTTCTTAGTGTTTGTTTACTTGTTTGTTTTGTGCACTGTTGTTGAGAATGAACGGGTTATAGACCAGACGTGCAGATTTCTTTCCAGGCTGCTCTCCTGTTTCATGGATCTGCATTTGTTTTGGTGCCAATACCATGCTCACTCAGTTACTCCAGGTGTGTTCATAACCAGAACAACATGTATTTACAAAGCTAAAGGGATGGCAGCGGATGGCTTGTGGGTTAGGCTGTAGTTTCTTGCTTCTCTCGCAGAGAACTCCCTATCAAATGCTTGTGCTGGGCTACCTGAGTGAGCTACCTAGACCCCAAAAGAAAGAGGGCCCCCTGAACTGCCCACATGCAGGACCGACCACTATGCTCACGAGAGGTCTCCTAAATTCTAATTTTAGTGATGTCACCACATGCATATCTAACTAGAAATTAAACATTTAGTCACATTGCTTTTGAAATCTACCAACTTTAGCCCAAGCATGCAGTCTTTTAAGACTGTTCCTGAATACGGCCTGTGTTTGATGACAGCTTTTCTTATGGCGCAGGCTCTCTGGGCAGTTAGTGTGATCCTTCACTTCTGATCTCATTTGCTCGAGTGAGTGTGAGGCTTAAAGACGAAGCATCATTGTCTAGTTGTTCAAACGGACATTTGGTTCTCTCTCCTCACAACAGGTGGATCATCTGGTTCTCCTGTATTGGCCTGGGTAAAGGTGTCATCTGTCACCAGCTGAAAACTGTCCCTTATTGACTTGATCCATCAAATGCTTCTCTTAAAGATGGATTGAAATGCAACATAGCCAGCTTGAGCCCACATAGTGAAGAGATAATTTGGCACTCAAGGCAAGGGATGTAGGACCACTCAACATCACTCTTTCTGGAGGAAGCCATCAATTATCATGCTTTCCTGACCCAGTGTTGTCTTTTGTTTTTCCAGTAAGCAATGATGATTTCCTCTGCAGTGAACACGCTTTCCTTAAACATCAAAGATATTTACATCTGCACCCTCACATTCTAAAACATGAAGGCCTGTGTTATAAGCAAAGGGGAAATTCACGACAGAGCCAAAAGCTCCCAGGGGAGCCTTTCATTTAGAACACTAGTAATTTTCTTTCTGCGACGTGATTGTGGATATTGCAAAAGCCAGAGCACGAGAGACCTCAAGTGCTTCCGTTTTCCCTCTGGAAGGAGATTAAAATGGACAGTTCCATACCCTGAAATGCAAATAGTTCACTAAATGACGGAAGAATTCACTTGAATTCATGGCTTCTTAAAACAAGTGTGTTAGTTCAGAGAGGTTTAATATATTTTTATATTATATTTTTATAGTTTTAATATATTTTATTTTATTTTTTGCAAAGTAAAAAGAACATTACCATGGTACTCGTTTTCTTCACGTGGTTGATATTTAAAGGCAGCGAGAGTCATCTAGTCATGAGGCCCACGTGACACAAGGACTTTTTAACATTCCCCTTGAGCAGCCTTTTCGTGATGCTGAGAAGAAACAGCGGCAAACACGTCTCGTTCTTAACTAAGGCTAATGACGCTTTCCGGGCTTCATGTTCACTGTGCCCAAGATGTTAGATTTGTTGTTCAAAGATTCGTTGTTTATCTGAGCTGGATTACATTTCTAATGCTAGACTTGAAGAACTTGCTTTTTTCCCCCTTAAAGAATGATGTTGTTTCATTAATAGTTCATGGGAATTTACCTTTTGAGAGGCTGATCTGATGTGTTTTAGAACCCACTGTGGGTTGTTAGATCTCATGCCACTTACGGCTCTGACAGATGGTTAAGATCTGTTTCGTTTTCTGGTTTGGGGCAGGGAGAGGCCTTGGCAGAATGTCCCTGCATGAAGTGCAGATGACTTTTGTGGAGTGAACGGTTAGCCAATTGCTGTAGCGTGTGTCCCCCTGTGGTTGAGAGAGTGTTCCTGGATTCCAGGCACACTACACATGAGTAGGGAGACAGCCAGCCAAGGACAGGCTTCCGTGGCTCTGCGTTCTTGAAGGCTTACCCTCACCAGTAAAGCCGGGCAGTAAAGAAAGGAAAAGTAGCCACTCAGCATCCCCTAGGTGCCCTGCTTGTGGGCCACACTGATGCTCACCTCCTGATTTCATTCTCTCTCCACGAGGCAGGAGGCCTCGGAGGCTTCTTAGAACAGAATACCTCTTCAAAATGGTCAAAAATATCCTTGTCACTGATGTAGAAAATGGGAATTTATCCTGTGGATCTGAAAACGTTTTCTGAGAAGACGAGTGGAGGAGCCATGACTCCCGTGCCCCTGTCTCCCTACCGATGAGCGGGACGTCTGTCACCCAGGGTGAGCTTCCTGATCTCTCAGAGACCAGAAAAGCATAGATTTATTGCTCAGATAGAAAGTGGGCAATGTGAGCGACCCACATAAGAAGAATACATTAATATTTTAATAGTGCTCAGAGAAGAGCAGGAGCAGTTGCAGAAAATGCGAACTCTAGGGAAAGGAGTTTAACACCGAGAACCAATTCCCTCAGTGTAGACACAGCCTGCTAAGGATTGGTGGCTTGACCTTCCATCCAGCCATCTCCTTCCCAGTATTTAAAAGCAAAAACAACATCTCCACCCTTCCCGTTGCTCTTTTTTCCTCATTGCAGAAAGAGATACTTTTTTTTTTTTAAAGAAAAAGAATATTTGGAAAATAGGGACTATTACAAGGAAATAAAAATACTTTTATTAGTCACTGAGTAAAAACAAATTTAGAGATGAATGTAACTCCATGGTCTTCTAGTCCCTGCATATGTTTTTGCGGACACACACAATTCTAACTGTGTTATAGTGCATACAATAGTGTAGACAATCACGTGTTTTGTTTGATTATATTTTGTGGCCATTTTTCATGTTACTATATATTCTTCTAAAATGTACTTAAAAGTAAAGCCACAGTTTCAGAGCATGAAGCTTGTTTAAAATATTTTCTTTCCCATTATGGAGTATTCATTGCCAATGTTTGTGGAAAGCATGGGAAGAAGAAAGATAAAATCAATGATGATTATATTATTAAAAAGTCCATATTCCCATCATTCCTGTAGGCACCTCAAACATCTTTATAATTTGTATTCCGTGGGTGTGTTATGCATGTATGTGAATGTTCATGTGTGGTAGTTTGATAAGAATGAGCCACATAGGCTCATATGTTTGAATGCTTAGTCACCCGGGAGTGGCATCCCTGGCTCTCAGCTCCTCTCCAGCACCATACCCGCTGCCATGTTCCCTGCTATGAGGATAATAGACTAAGCTTCTGAAACTGTGAGCAAGACCCCAACTAAATGCTTTCTTTCATAAGAGTTGCCTTGGTCATGGTGTCTCCACACAATAGAACAGTTACAGAGATATTCGTGTATGCATGCAGGTTCACATATGTATGCTTGCATGTGTGTGCACGTGGAGTCCACAGACAATCTCCACTGTCATTCCTCCTCAGGTGAGACAGTGTAACATGAGGGGCCTGCTCGTTGGGGTTTCTGTCCCGCCCAGTACCCCACAGCCGGCAAGCCCCAAAGAAAGTCACACAGAGAGTCTACATTAAGTTATACACTGATTGGCCCATTTGCTCAGTCTTCCTACCAGCTCCCATAACTTATATTAACCTATTGTTCCCATCCATGCCAGGCACATGGTCGGTACCTTTCCCCAGCTGGGACAGGGACACATGCTGCTTCCTTGGTGGTCTGCGTAGGAATGCCAGGGAAGCTTCTTGCTTCCCAGACTTTCTCCTCGCCCTGCCTCTACTTCCTGTCTGGTTGACCCGCCTATACTTCCTACCTGGCCAATCAGCATTTATTTAAAACATGATTGACTGAACAGACAAGTCTCCTGCACCAAGACAGGGTCTCTCACTGACCAGGAGTTAGCAATAGGCTAGTCTGGCTGGTCTGTGTACCCAGGAATCCACCTATCCCTAGCTCCCCCAACTAGGATTGCAAGATTATACCATCATTCACAGTATAGTGACTTGCTATGTGGGTTCTGGAGATGAACTTGGGTTCTCGTGTATGACAATGTCATGATCTTCTATGCTATGTACTTAGCACCATATTGAATGTATTTTATTAATTAACATGACAAAGTTGATTGCACATATTAACATAGAATTTGTAGATTAGTTTAAACTGTAGAATTTGTATTTAAATTAATGTTTCAGTGTGATTATGCAGATAAATAATGGTATTTTACAGTCCATGATCTTACTGTGTTTATGGAGATGATATTAAATGCAAGATGGCTGACACACACATGTGACCAGAACAATACACATTATGAATGCTAATTCAGCCTTACCTAGTCTTTTGCTTTCATTACTGGTATATGTTTACAGGTGGGTTGGTATGTTTTTTTCTCTTCATTACAAGTGGTCACACATTCCAGTCTGTTTTTGTCATCTGTTTGTGAATCACCCTTGTACACCTTGTCCACTATTGTCCACTGAGGCCATTGACATTTCTTCCTAAGATTACTGTGATAAAGATCCTTTCTTAACTCTCTTTTCCACACTCTAAATTCCTTGCCCACGACAACGTCCTAGAATGCAGCTCCTTCACTTAGAAGTCTTGGTGTAGCATTAGTGCTTGCCATGGAAGCTTCCCTTTGCAGCAGCCGGAGAGCATCAGAGATCCAGAACTGCTCCAGAGATCAGATGACTGTGGGATGCCCAGCCCTACCTGATTCATCTACCACAGCCCTGCACTGGAGGTTCAGGGATCATCACAGACGAGTGGGTGACAGAGGAAGGATTGTAAGAGCTGGAGAATCCAGGATGCCTGTGGCAATATAACACTTCCATATATAACAAGGAAGCTGTATCCATGAGATCCTAACAACGTGGTTGCCTAAGCAAGACAGACCTATATGAGAACAGTGTAAGTATTACAACTCGGATGGGGGAAGTCTTACAAGGTTCCACTCCTACATACATGAAAAAGTACAATACAGGCAATTAGTGGCTGCTAAGAGAGGGAGAATAGTCTTCTCTGGGAAAAGGTGGCGGGTTATCTAATCCTAAGTGGCCAATCATATACACACTAAGAGGACTCAGAAAGTTGTTTATACATATATACGCATGTGTGTATGAACTGTGTTTCTGCTGTATGTACTACACACACACACACACACACACATGCACACACACACATGATAAAGAAGAGACATGATACCTTGCTCAACCTTTATACAAGGGGAGGGGCTTGGTCCTGACTCAACTTGGTTGCCAAGGAAGGCCTTACCCCTTCTGATGAGTGGATGGGGGTAAGAAGAGAAGGGGTGATGGCTCAGGAAGATGGAGCTGGGATGATGGCTTAGGAGAATGGAGCTGGGATGATGGTTCAGGAGGGTGGAACTGGGCTGATGGCTCAGAAGGATGAGCTGGGATGATGGTTCAGAATGGAGTTGGAATGATGGCTCAGGAGGATGGAGCTGGGATGATGGCTCAGTCAGTAAAGTGCTTTTTTGCAAATATGAAGACCTGAGTTCAATCTCTACAGCCCATGTAAACTGGATATTGTGGCTTAGTGGCTTCCTTGTCATTCTAGGTGAGAGAGCCTGACACAGGACATGCCCTGGGGATAACTGGTCAAACAGCCTAGCTTACTTGTCTCATTTAAGGTCAATGAAAGATTCTGTTTCAAAGAACAGGTGGATAGCACCCAACACATGACATCTGAGGTTGACACTTCTGGTCTCTATGTTTCTCTCTCTCTCTCTCTCTCTCACACACACACACACATACAAAGAAGGACACAACAGCAACTATTAGCAAGCAGTCAGTGTCATTTAAATTATGAGGAAGAAGAAAATATTGAGTCTTATAGTTATCTTTCTATACCTAGGCCATGATCTTCATTGAAATAAATACCTTATTTGTAAGGAGTCAAGCGTTTATGTAGATTCCATTCTAAGGGAGTAGCTACACAACCCTGAAAAATACCTGTTTCAAGGGCTGCAGACTGTCTATTCTTGTTAGCATTCTATCAGGAAGAGCTACCATGAGAATATCTACCATGACTGAGAGAAGTCCTGTAGTACCTGAAGCTGGAAGCGTTTGTCCCACCGCTCAAGATTTGCAGGCAGAATCTAGCTACTTTGGAGTTTGACAGATTGACCATGTTTGTAACCATTTATTCATATGTCAGCAGAATCCAAGCCAAGTGGCAGAGTACCAATGTGACCATTCTCTTCATCAGTCTCCGGCTCCCATAGGTTTCTTCTTTGGATCTGTAGCTATCACCTCTGCATCCAGGACTGCAACCGATTGGAAGAATTTCTGTCTGTATATTTACTCCACAGTCTTTAGATCTGGGGATAGCAGAAGAAGAACCATGACATGGATCAGCCATCTTGAATCATAATCCTCAGTACACAGGGCTCTAAGAGCTGTTAAGAGTTGTAAACCCATGGAAGTCAATATCCTGCTCTTTGAGCTTGTGAAGGAAATACATGCAAACTGTTTCTCAGTATTTGGATCAGTGAAAAACTGCCACAAGCTTTAAACATGTAGTTGTTATTGCTGTCTTTAAGGAAGAAGACAAGGAAGGAAATCATGACGATTGCAGCCCGTTTGCTCTCCGAGCTGTAACTTGGCTGCATGTGTATAGTAAATGCCTCTGGTGCTCAGTGTCACGTTTCATCAGCCCGCCTCTGCTTCCATGGTTGCTGCAATGGACAGCTCCGTACAAGTTCATACTCACCTCGCTCCAAAGCGGGGCATCAGGTGTCTTTCCGCTCCTCCCCAGGGCTGTCTTCGCTTCCAGGACTTACTCTGTCTACATGTAAGCACAGCTACAGAGTGTGAGGGTGTCATAACCACGAGGTCAACCCTCAACCAGTGTGAGACAGAACTCAGTGACCAGTGTCCCTACTTGCTGTCATTTGTGTAGATAAGCAAATTATATCCTGTTTCCCATTGGGAAGCTGGTTAAATAAATTTTTTATATTAAAGATTTTTATTTTATCTTATTTTTTTTCTTAAAGATTTATTTATGGGTATGAGTGTTTTGCCTGGATGTATGTGTGTGCACCACATGTGTGCCTTGTGCCTGCAGAGGTCAGAAGAAGGCATCAGATCCCCTGGAACTGGAGTTTTAGATGGTTGTGAGCTACCATGTGGGGCTAGAAACTGAACCTGGGTCCTCCGAAAGAGCAGCACCTGCTCTTACCCACTGATCTAGGCACCTCTCTAGCCCCTGGTGACACACTGGTCATTTTTTCCTCCTTTGCTCACCTTCCTGGGTTCTCTGCTTCTTGGAATCCTCTTCCAAGTACATTTCATCAAGGCCTTGTCCCAGGCTCCACTGTTGGTGGAACAGAAGCCAGGCTAAGACAGTGATACTCAAAGTCTACTTCAGACTTTAAATCCATGGCTCAGATAAGGAGAGGTACTTCACAACAACCCTTGACGATAGGAGAAAATGGTTAGGGAGTTGATCAGGAATCTCCATGTCTTCCACTGACCCCCAGAGACATTGTCATGTGTGCGAGGAAAGCTGCTTAGGTAATTCCAGCCTAAGAGCATGCGTGGACTGACTACCAGTGACTCTGGCCACACAGCACACTCCCGAGCTTCTCGGGCATGCTGCTGTCTCTCCTCAGCACATTCTCTACTACAACCTTGGTGGATGTGTGAACACTTGGCCCTTTTGTGAGCATAGCTGGCTTATAGAGTTTATGTAATGTATCCATTCTAGCTATCATTTTCTCTGACACATTTAATTTCTTTTAACAAGAACACAGAAATTGTGAACTTTTTAAAGATGTGCCTAGTAATTTTCCTAGATGCTATTCTACTAGTATGTTATCTTTGTTCATTGCAGTCCTTACCATGGTGTTAAAGCCCCTGGTAAACCGAAGGAAGGTATATGTAGTATGGATATTAGACCGTCTACCATTTTTTCCTATTAACTCTGTGATAGCTGTTGTGAAAAATAATTAAATTTAGCCTAATGGTATGATCTCCTGCCAACAACATAGTACACAGACCTTGAAGGCTATAAACCCTGGTTTTCCACTAAATGCTCAGTGTGCTGACTGAAGGAGATTTTTAAATGATGTGGCAAAGTTTTGGAGAATGATTAACTCTATAAACAAATGAACCAAACGGGTAAGAGATGTTGCTCCAGCCAGAGCAGAGGTAAGTCCGTCATTTAAATAACCATCATAAAAATCCATGATATGTCATCATATAATCACAGCTTGTTAAGATCTGTTGTTTATTATTATTTGATCTTTTTAAAATTCAATAGAGAGATTTCAATTACCACCCCTAAAAGCATCTGTATTAGTTACTTTTCTATGGCTGTGATAAAGCACCAGGACCAGGGCACCTTAGAGAGGAAGTGTGTAACTGGGTTTCTCGTTCAGAGGGTTGGAGTCCAGGACAGCAGAGTGCTGGGAAGAGCTAAGAGCACACATCACAAACCACAAGCAGGAGGCAGAGGGGACACAGGGACGAGTAAAAGCTCAAAGCCCCCAGTGACACAGTCCTCCAACAAGGCCACACCTCCTAATCCTTCCCAAACAGTCCCATCAACCGAGGAGCAGGTATTCAAACAAACGAGCCTGCGGGGGCCGTTCCCACTCAAACCAGCACACTATCTTTGGTTCTAAGAAGCTGCTACATTAATAGTATCCCTACCCCGAGTGAGTGTTTGTAGTTGGAAATGCTTCATCAAAACATATGTGTCTTGGCTACTTTTGAATGAGGGTGAAGGGGTATTGATGAGGACATGTAACCTTTGCCCAACCTGTCACAGTCCTTAAACAATTCTATTCTCTTTGTGAATTGCTATCAGAGACTCTGGTTCATAACCACAATAATCCTAAAACAAGGAGCATACTTTCTCTTTGCAAGGAGTTTTGCTTTTGTAATCAGTCAGATCATTCAGGGCCCAATTTGGAAAGGAATTTAAAGCAAATGTTACAAGCTTAACTCTTTATAAGTAAAATAAAATAGAAATAATATATTTTAATAATATAATATTTAAATTAAATAATATTTAAAATATCATTTAATAATTATAATATATAATTTATAAACATATATCTATACTATTAAAATAAAATAAATACTACTTAAAGGCTAAATAATATAAATAAACATAAAATAAAGCAAATTTGACTTTTTTTCTTGGCATTAAGAAATTAGGATATTCAGCTCTCCATTACCGTGACAGAATACCTGAGATGATCGAGTTGGGAAATGAGACAGTTAATCTTGGCTCTTGTGGCCTTTGGGTTCGTGAGGAAGCACAGAAGAGTAGGAAGAAATGCTGCCCCTGGTGTATCAGTCAGGGTGTGTTAGGGAATCAGAAGAGAAGCCCTGAATGTCTATCAAGAGAGGAGTTCTCAGATTGGCTTATAGAACAACATGGTTGGAATAGTGTCTGTCACACTGGGGATACGGAGAATCTGGTCATTGTTCTGTCCACCAGGCTGGATGTCTTAGCAGTCCTATTTGGCACAGGGTGCCAAGAACCTGGGGATTCCTGGAGAACTGCTTGTCTTAAGGCCACTTTAGAAGCCAGAGAGAGCTGGTTTTAAGGCCAGCGAAGGAATCAGTAGTGCCAGCAACAAGGTAGGTGACCTTGTCAGAGAAACTGAAGCCCAAGTAAGGAAAAAATCCCTGAGTTTTCTTTCTTCACTGCCCTTCATGTGGGAGGGTGGGTCCTCCCACATCATTTCAGTCCTTCAAGACAAAGGCAAATGGGATGCACATGATCCCGCCCCGAGGCTCTCCTCCCAGACAGTTCTAGCTGTGTCAAAGCTACATAGGGCTGAGAGGGGCAGGGAACAGGGAGAATCATGGCAGAGGGATCAGGGATCTGCAAATGTCTTCAAGGGTGTAGCTCCAGTGACCTCAAGCCTTCCGCTAGAGCCCACCTCATAAGGCTTCTACCACCTCCCCAAAGCACCAAGCTGGGAGCAGAGCTCCAACACAAGGGCCTGTGAGTGACAGTTGGGTTCTCAGCTGCATTGGGAACATTACACAAAGTTGCAGTTCAAAATAGATTAACACAGTAACAGCATTGTCGGGGTCACTGTGTCCCTAAGGTGAGCGCTGACACTGCTGTGCGTTAAATACTGTTGCTTAGATTTATTCACGTAGAGAAACAAAAAGTAGTTTCCTGGTTATAAATGGAAAGTTATAGTTCCGTATGTTATTAAAACCTTGTTTATTTCCTATACATTTGCTTTACTTCATTTCTTTTGGAATGCATGGTTTTCATTGACATGTTTTTTTATACTTTTTTCTTGAAATCTTGAATATTGTTGCCAGTTTTGGGCAAGTAGAAACTATATTCTTAGTTTCTCTAGTATAGTCATTTATTTTAATCTGTCTTACTGAGATGGTACTACTAGAAAGAAAACAGATTGTTATTATTAAATTCTATACTCAACAGATTTTATAGGTAGAGAATCACAATTTAATGGCTTCTAATGTCTGTCATAAATATATTTTCTCACATTTATTTTTGTTCGTTTTGTCTCTTCTAATACTAAGGGGACAAGTTTCATTCATTTGGTGACAGTGACTCTTTTGAGATAGCCAGAAGGATATATGAAATCTTACAGTATTCTGACAAGCTAATAAGAATAAATTTAGACCCCTTTTTGGTTAGGTCAAAAACAACAATTAGGAGAATAACCCATAACCACGTTCTTGGGAAGTCAGTTCTCCTGGGGCTGCGTCTGTCAGAGCTAGACGCCGCGCCGGGGATGCCGTGTTAAGCGGCACTGAGAACTTAACGATTTTCACAGGTGTGAAGCTATGCAGGTGACTTCAAACTCGACTGTGTCAAATGTCATGCTTAATTAAAAGGTGTTCCTTGCAAATTCGATCTAAAATTAGATGTAAGAACTTGTTGCCTTTCTTCATCATTCTTGAAAAACTCTACACTGTACTTGAGGGTTTTACCAAATAACCTAAGCCCCCAAGGCATGCTTTTCTCCATTTGGAAACAGGAAGGATGACAGTTCAGTAGCAACACGTGCAGAGACTGTTGTAGAGAGACTGTAGGTCCAAGTTCGACATTTACAGGTTGACTGGATTCTAATCTGAAAGAGAACAGGTTTTACCTTCAGTTTCTAGGTTTAAGATGTCCTTGATTGCATTGCTGGAGCAGACGTCACAGCCCTCGTCCTGACTGGCTAAGAAACTGTCATGTTGTTCTCTTAGGAACTGGATCATTGCTCTTCAGCATAGACAGGATCGGTTGCATGAAATGCCACAGCGCTCTGCTCAGGTTCCTATTTTAACAGTGGTCACATCAGCATAACCCCTTCGTGTCGTGATGACTGCGGTGGGACGTCTGCATGCTCAACTACCATTTAACCATCTGAAATTAGCACTTAAGTGTGTGTTTGTCTGAAATACAAATAAGGAGTACTAATGCTTAAATCCATATTTCCCCAGAGCTGAAATTCTAATCATTAGGTGCTGAGACATGGTTAGATTTTGTATTTAATATTTAACATTAAAAATTTCTACACAAATGAACTGAAAATTCTGCACATTAAAATTTAAATATTGGAAAGCAATGGAAATAAAGCAAATTTCCTGGAAAAAAGTGAAGACAAATCAAAATACAAAAGTGTGTTTTAAAATCTGGCTCTTTTCTAAACATACAACCTCCTGTGAATTCCACTTTTCTCTTTCTCCTCGTATCATTTAAAAAAGTTGCCTTGTCTGTCAGATTTTGAAAATAATCAAGGACCATTGTCCGGGCTGCTAAACAACCCCTGTGGCATCACACACCGGGCAACTACGCCGTCCTCGGAAGCCTCCTGGCTGTCTAACTTGCTCCGCACACTATTGTCGCTCTGGGACGGTTGTGCACGGTGTTGATATTTGCGAATGCTGCCCATCAGCTTGCTGGTTTCAGAAATCACACTAAGACTTGAGGTCTTAGTGGAGATGATAAGAGGAAAGCCAGCATAAGGGCCCTTGCTTTGATGCGTCTCATAATAGCCAGCAAAACCCACCCCGGGAAGGCTTGAGAGCAGAGACCACTCTGAGCCGGACTCAGTTCTTTTGGCTGATTATGGCTTATTGAGGCAGAAAACTTGTTCGAGTTCAAACTCTTTGAATTCCTTGTTCACTCAATAGTGTGTCAAAAAAGAGCATTCAATGTTTCATGTCACAAAATCACCGCCAGCCTAAATTGTTCCCATTTCTTTTTTGCATATGGTGTGCAGGAGAGAGAGTTCAACCCTCTTCCGTAGCACATAGTGCTTTGATATGGGCAGCATTGCCATAACAGCCTGCATTCAGGAACCTATATTTTATCCTTCTTTTCAGTGTACATAAAAATCCCAGCTTAGTCCTTTTTTGTCTTTTCGATCCTTTGAACTCTTTCAAGCTATGATTCAAGACTTTCTGGGCTTTGACGGGGCTCGGCATTCACTGTAACCATGGTCAGTGCCTCAGTGAGATCACAGGCCCAACTGAGGGTTGTCTTAAGCAGGGACCACACAACTCTTGCGAGAATTTGCATATTTTAGCAACTCTGTCGAGTGTGAATCTCAAAGCGAAGAGTTCGGTTCATTAATTTCCTTCGTTAAATTTCTTGGGCCGGAGACTTTTCCAACCATGGCGTCACCTGTGTCAGATTCTCAGGAAATGGGACAGAAAGGACCTAGAGGGAGGCGTGAGTCTTTGCAAGCTGTGCTGGTATGGCCCAGCCTGGCTCGACAGAATCACCACAGAATATGTTCTTTCTGCGGTGTGAGATTCTTGGATAAAGTGTTGATTCAGATATAAAAGTATATACATCCCAAAATAGCCAACTGTGGGCTCAAAGGGAGCAAGGCCAAAGCTGGACTGTTCAGTCCACTTTCCAGCTCAGTAGCTGTCGTAATCCAGCTTCGCCAGCTGCTAACAAGATTGGGTCTGAAGTTTACCCCCACAATGAGCTAATCAGATTACAGCCACAAAGATCAAATAATGACCCAGCTTTCGAGCAAGTTCAGCAGGCCCTTGATAACACTGTGTGGTCCTTGAGGCTTGATTAAAAAATTAAATGGCTAAACTTTGCCTCAATATTTTGCATTGGGATTTTGGGTGACTTGATGGTTCTTTTCAAGGTTCCACTCTCCTATTCTCTGGCTGGTTTGAAAATACGAGGTAGGAGAAAGGAGGTGCCCTGCTGTGCGGTTGTTCTTGAGCTGGGTTTTAAATGAAGCATGCAGAATTTTTAATTTGGCGGCGGAGGGAAGACAAGTCAAATGCAAAATTGTTTGTTTGGGGCTGTGACCAAAACAACAGGCTTCGCCTCCACTGTGTGTGATTTTCCAGCATGGAGCAGAATGGATCTGGTCTTTTTCTCCAAAGGTGGGGAAAGTTTGAGAGTTTGCGTTTTGGCTACTATATGATAGCTGTTTTCAGTGGTAAAGGGATTATTCCGAGAGGCATACAAATGTGATTGTCTCCCAGCAGATGGTGCGCACTGCTTCACCTTTGAGCGAAGTTAATTAAGCCAAGCATATTGGGCCCATAGAGAGGAAAATGTAGATGAATATTGAGCAATCAAACTCAGTGTCCCCTTTTTTCATGCCTCTGCAATGGGACACAGAATCCCATTGAAAAAGAATTATGTTCAGAATCAAATTAATTCACATCCAACTTCACCCCCTTCCCACGTTTTAACAGGGTGCGCACCAGGCCTTCAGAAGTTTTGTCTGCAATCAATGGGCCACACTGCGGTGTCCACCAAATTAAATGAACCAGTGCAGAAGATCTCTTGTGAGATATTAAAAGGGGGTAGAGGCTGTTTAATTCAAATCCTTCCGCAGCGCCTTTTCACAGCCCCCTTTTCCTTGGTACAGTATAAATTATTAACTAACTTCTTTCATCTCAGATCAATTTACAAAACAGAAACAATTACCCCTTGTTAATGAGAATGAACACTTCTGATAATTATGAAAGTTGTGTTTGCTTTTGTTTCCTCACAGGTCCTTGTTTACAATCTAATTTAGAGTTCTGTGCACAGGGAAATAAAACAAGGATTCTCAGTCTGAGTCTCAATGGTCAGGAGGCAAATGGTCCTTGCGGTGTGAGCGGACACCAAGGGATGTGCTCAGATGGGTTTTTGTCCCCCCATACCAGGCATCTCTGCTCTCCGGTGATGGTGCGTGTGGCGCAGGCTGCAGAAGGGGATTCACACAACTCTCTCTACATATGGCTGGTCATTGTTGATGCATAGCCTTTCCTAGAGAAGAGGTAAGGGTTTTCCTGTGGCCTCCTGCCTCACCGAGGGGTCTGAGGCCTCAGGCAGGCTCCCGACCCTCACTTTATGTTTTCCTTCAGGATCAGAGTCCAGCAGGATAAGGTGGATGTTAGGCTCCAAAGGAGCACTGAGACGTACATAGGCCACATTTCATCTCAACTGGACGTAAAGGGGCCAGAGGAAATGAATCGGATGCCTGAAAGAAAGGGCCCAGTCTGAGGTGGGCCTGGCAGCTGGGCTGCTGCACCTGGTCACCCTCCTTCTCAAGTCTGGCCATCCTCCAGTCTCAGCTGTTATTCTCACTACTTGGGGTAAATTCAGAGAGGACTAGTGAAGAGGGGGAGAGAGAGGCATTCACTGACAGGGAGAGAGGAAGGGTCGGTGCAGTTATCAGTGTCCTTGGCAGAAGAAAGGAAAAGTCCAAAGCAGGAAGATTCTCATTGGCCACAGGTGACACAGCCAAACCCTGTCTTAGAGTAGATATTTGACCAGAGGGAGGGACAGTAACCACTGCCTCATGGTTCTGGGAGGTAGATTCTTATTTTAGAGACTTCACAAGAGAAATAAAATCCTTAGGATCTGCTTTTGAAGTGAATTTCACCAAAACGTCTTAGGAAGAAATACAAAAATAGAGCCTCAGAAGTGTGCTCTACCCTGCCCCTCCCCCGTGTTGAAATCTTTCTTAGCCTGGTGTGATGGTGCACACATTGTAGTTGCAAACATTGCACGGACCACTCCCACGCGCCCTATGCATGGACCATTCCCAAGCACCCTGTACACAGACCACTCCCACGTGCCCTATGCACGGTCCATTCCCAGGTGCCCTATGCACGGACCATTTTCCCGTGCCTTATGCATGGACCATTCCCATGCACCCTATGCATGGACCATTCCCAAGTGCCCTATGCATGGACCATTCCCAGGCGCCCTGTGCACAGACCATTTCCATGTGCCCTATGCATGGACCATTCTCTCGCACTCTATACATGGACCATTCCCAAGCACCCTATGTACGGACCATTCCTACATACCCTATGCATGGACCATTCTCAAGTGCCCTGTACACAGACTACTCCCACGTGCCCTATGCATGGACCATTCCCACATGCCCTATGCACGGGCCATTCCCACGTGCCCTATGCATGGACCATTCCCACGTGCCCTATACCCATCGCCCCTGTTACTAACATCTTAGATGGATAAAAACCATTTCTCACAGAGAGTGAACTAGTGTTGTCCATGGTCCCCGACTCAGGTCCATGACTTACTCAGGTCTCCTTGCTCGTCAACCAATGCCCCTTCTGCTACTTCTTCATCCAACCCATACCACATTTGTCCTTGGGGTTGTGACAATCTCCTTATATTGGGTGATTTTTGATGCTCTGAAGGGATTTGTATGTTTTTTTTGGAATGGCCTTCGATTTGCCTGGTGTCTTTCTCATGAGTAGACTGGCTGGCATTAGGATTTGGAGGAGAGATTGCCATCCTCATCCCCTTGTATACAGGGTGCTTGGTATCAGTGGAACTCATCACTACAGGTGCTGGCCTGAGACCGTGTGCTACCCTCCTTCCCAGCACTGGGTGCTCACTACACGTATGTGGAGAAGTGTCTATATAAATTGTTTAGACTTCTACATGGCAATTGGCTCTCTTTACTAGTCCAGGCTTTATGTTAGAGTCAGACTTACAACTCTCTGATCACTCTGGGCTGTAATCCCACAGCCCTTTGCACTGTTGCTTAAATTGCTCCAGATCTTGGCATTTGGAGCTGCTCAGGTTATAGGAACACAGGGTTCCTTCAACAAATCCTCTCAGTTTTAATGACTCTATGCTCCACACTCACCAGGAATATTCCAGATGGTTCCAGCTCTAGAATTATCTTAGAGTCATTTCTATAGGAATCTCTTGTTCCTTTTGTTGGAGAGTCTTAGAAGTCAAGATCTGCTGAGGTTGTTAGATATTTTCAAAATACTGCAAATTCTGAGGGGGAAATGATTGTGGCAGGGATCTCAAAGTTCATCCAGCTGCCCATCCGTCTATTTATCAATCCATATAGGAAGAACAGTGCTAGACATTGGCAAAAATATCAAAATAACGAATAACCCTTGCTTGACATGAAGCTATGTGGCTGTCTAGAGGTAGATACTTAGTTACAGAAACATCACACACTGTTTTGTTTATTTTTGTCCACCAGGTGCTTGCTGTATACATTCTGTGTACTTGACACACTGTTTGGCCTGAGATTCATAGAAAAACTAGGCCCAATTTCTTCTTAGTGTGGTAGAAGAGGGGACGAAGGTCACTACAAAACGACTGGGGACTGGGGTCTGTATTCTCACCGAGTAGCTTTGTAAAAGAGAACAGCTCTCAACTTCCCGAAAGGCCTAGAAATACAGCTTCTGTCTCAGTGTGTGCCCTTGTAACAGGGTGCAGAAGTTCCTCAGGGTTTTACCTAAGCCACAGTGTTTGTCCTTAACCCACCATTAGGGCTGGGCTTTTATAGCATATCCAGAAGTTGCTCCCAGAACCTGTTCCACTAGGAGGGTCTACAATCCCCTTCCCAGAGGATTTGCCTCTGCTCACTGCTGCCACCCACTGGAACTGGGGCACATCACAGCCCCTAGTGTTGGATGCATTGTGCTTCCAGGTGGCTTCCCTTTTATGTAAATATGCAACTCTCCATTGGTCTAAAGATTTTTCAGATACAGAATTGACATCTCAGATAGAACTTACGCAACAGCATCTATATTTTAGTGGATGGATACTTACAGAAGGCTTTAACTATAGACTGACCTGCCCATGTTCATTAATGAGCCTCAAAAAGTCACCCCCAACAACTGTGTGGAAGAGGACTTGCCTAGAGATATAATCTACCTAGCCACCTATCTATCTACCTATCTCTATCTATATATCTATCATCTATCTATCTTTTATCATCTATTTATCCAGCTATTATATCTATCTATCTATCTATCTATCTATCTATCTATCTATCTATCTATCTCTGCCAGTCAGCCTGTCTGTCTATTTCTGAGGCTGTGTCTCACTATGTAGCTCTGATTGTCCCAGAATTCACTCTGTAGACCAGGTTGGCCTCAAGAGATTCAAGAGATCCACCTGTCTGCCTCCCACGTGCTGGGATCAAAGGTGTGCACCACCACACCCTGAGAGGGGTGTATCTAAACACACGGAAGTCTCAGCTTTTCTGTAGTATATGCCGTGAAGTCCACAGAGCACCTCTATCAGAGGCGTGGTTGTATCTGGACCAATTTCACGTCTCTCTCTCCCTAAGGAGAACAAAGGACTTTTATTCCCTTCCCCATCCTCTCTTGGTGTTGTTCACACTGTCACCCGGAAATGTCGGAGAGGGACGTGGTTTTCTTCATTTTCTGACCCACCTCAAGTTACTCATAGGTCAGGGTGGGGTGCAGCCTGCAGCCTCGCCTCCTCCCTCTGCCTTGTCAGTTGCTACCAGTCCGGGGACAGAGAGGAAATGACTAAAAATTGAACGGAGGCTTCCAACAGGGCTGTGAGGAGATCTAGCCCATTTTTAGCACCTTTTAATGTGAAAATGTCTCTCAGCAGGATGTCCTTCCTCATTGTTTGTTTGGTTATATGATCAAGAAGTGGACACAATTCTCTTGAATTATTCCTGCCAGACATTAAATTACCTCTCAGAGAGATAACCTTTTGATTTTCTTCTCCTTCACCATTCATTTTCATTTTTGTGATCACACCAGAGCTCATCCAAATGAAGCTATTTTCTCACTAAATTCTAGTGGAAGTAAGAAAAAAAATAAAACAAAGCTAGTCCAGAGAAGAAAGGGGCTGGACAGTTTGCTACTGCCCTGGTGGGATTCAGGCTCAGCCTTCTTAAATGTCTGCATGGACTAGGTGACGTGTTTCCCAGGACAAGGGCACCCTAGAAACTATTGGCCAGGCTTGGCCAACGACATAGTTGGAACATGGCGACATTTCTGTCTCTGTGAAGTTGTTCATGAGTGGTGGAAAGAGGTAGAGGGGTCAGGGTCAGATGAGAAAGGAGAAATGGCCCAGAGTCTGTAAAACTAGCAAGGTTGATACAGGCTATCGACTAAAGCCTGGGAAAGAAAACTTAATAGGCGTTAACTATGGAAAAGCAACATTCTTGCTAATCCTTTCAGTGATCTCTCAGGCACTTTTGCTGTTGTTGAGATGGAGGCTGCTGTGTAGCCCAGACCTTGAGCTCACTATGGGTTGGCCTCAAACTTCTGGTCTTCTTGCCTCTTGTGTCCAAGTATGGGGATTGGAAGCATGTACTCAGCCATTTTGTTGTTTCCAGTTCTAACTGGATTTGTATGTAAATATTAGTTCTCCATTCAACAGATAGGCACCAGGGACCATCCATATTCCAGGTTCTGGGTCACAGAAGGGAAAACAACTGGTCATGGGTATCCCCTTGCCAACTTTCCAGCTCTTCAACATGACTGTCATTATTTAACTGTTTGGCCCTTTTATAATCTAAGCCACAAAACTATACCATTTAATCACATAAAGAAAGGACACATATTTTAATAGGTGTTATTCTTAAGGTAGTTTTACAATTACAAGCAAAACCAAGTGAAAATCACATAGAGTTTCTACATATTCCTGGCCTCATGTTTCGGTCTCCCCACTGCTGGTATCCACCAGGGAGGAGAATTTATTATCATTGATGTGGGCATTTTACATTTTCATCTATGGGCACGGGGGCGTGTGGGGCACATGCCACACACATAGGTCAGCAGAGAATTTCTCCACCTTTATGGGAGGGAGTTCTGGGCTGTTTGGGTTTCCTCTCTGCTCCTGTAATAAAGCACTCTGACCAAAAACCACCTAGGGGAGGAGAGGGTTTGTTTCAGCTTCCAGGTCACATTTCCTCACGGAGGGAAGTCCGGGCAGGAGCTTGCGGCAGAAACCATGAACAGTACTACGTGTTGACTCACGCAGACTCACGATCTGTTAGCCTTTTCACAGAGCCCAGGAATGGAACTGCCAACAGTGTGCTGGGCCACATTACAGCAAATAGCATTTAAGGCAGTCTTTCACAGACATGCCCACAGGCATGTCTCAACTGAGACTCAGCTCTCAGATGATCCCAGGTTGTTTCAAATGAACAGTTAAAGCTTATCAGAACACAGGGTTGAACTCGGGTCCCTAGACTGGTGGTGTAAGTACCTGTACCTATGGGGGCCATCCTACTACCCCATGAATAGACTGTTTTTTAAAATCATTTCAGGGAAATAAAAAGCATCAAAGTCAACTCTCAAGGGTTGTGCTGACTCCAGTCCTTCTACTTACAGAAGAGAGACTTCTCCATTCTCTTCCCTGGGCCTTCTGCCTGAATTTCCTGTCTTTTCTTACATTTTTCTCAATGTTTTTGCACACTGGCATGTTGGTGTAGGACCATGGTCTGTATTCTGTCAATTATATTTTAAAGAAATGCTGATTGGCCAGGAGCCAGGCAGGAAGTATAGGCAGGACAACCAGACAGGAAATAGAGGCAGGTCAAGGAGAACAGGAGAATCCTAGGAAGAAGGAAGCCCTTTCCTCTGCAGTTGTGACCCTGTCACAGAAGAAGCAAGATGTGACTGCCTCGCTGAATAAGGTACCGAGCCATGTGGCTAACACAGACAAGAATAATGGGCTAATATACATTACAAGAGTTAATAAGGAGTTTGAGCAATGGGCCAATCAGTTTATAACTAATGTAGACCTCTGTGTGATTTCTT
Source organism: Dicrostonyx torquatus (assembly GCA_028555095.1). NCBI lineage: Eukaryota > Metazoa > Chordata > Mammalia > Rodentia > Cricetidae > Dicrostonyx > Dicrostonyx torquatus. The sequence continues at coordinate 1,510,551 of JAQHUG010000107.1, read as the reverse complement.
TGGGACTTAACGATTGCAGGAACCGGGCAGGACAGAAACCTCAGACAACAGCATGTCATTGCATTTTGTCTCCACACGAATGGCATCATCTGGTGCACTCCACAGTAGATTTTCCCAGTCATGGCTGAGCCCATGAAGCCTTCCCATGTTGGTTCAGTAGCCCCAGCCCACCTCCTGTGCTGCTCAGGACATCCTTATTTGGTAACATTGATATCTTATTTTTTACTTTACAGTTCACGAATATTTAGATTATTTCTCATCATTTTGGCAATTAACAGTGAAACTTTTTCAGGTGTCATGGCACATGCCCAAGATCCCAGCATTTGGCAGGTAGTGGCAGGAGGATAGCTCAAGGTTAGACTTGGATACATAGTTAGTTGAAGGCCAATCAACATGAGACCCTGTCCAAAAACCCTCAAAAATTTATTTCAAATGGCTGCTATAAATATTTTAAGCCTCTCCCATATACAAAAATTCATTTATTAAGAAATAAGATTTATAGCCATGTTTGGTGATGAATGCTTATAATTCTCACAGCTGGGGAGGCTGAGGCAGGTGGATCCTAAATCAAAGGTGTTGCAGGGTGAGTTCAAGGCCAGCCTCGGCAGCTAAGTGAGCTCATCTCACAATAAAATGTAAAATTAAAATAAAGCGATTCTGCAGTTACACACTTATTAGAAGTTACAGCCATCAAGGTACATATGTAAAGACTAACAATGCTCTGGCCTGTGTCTCTAGTAAAGCAAAACAGTTCTTTTTGCATATTACAATATAAAGCATGTTACAGGTGTACCACACAGTCCTACAGGACAAGCTGTTAAAGAAAAAAAAATCTAATCTCACTTTAAAAGATATGCTTAATAAGCAGAAAGGGGTAAGAAAGACCCCAGAGAGAGATTGCACATGCTTTATTAGCTTTTTAATTTTTAAATGATAATGAAAAAGAAACAATGGCTGTGGAGAGACATTGGATAACAAAAAAAAATTGAACTAAATCAGTCGATATATTTTAAAGATGTGCAGACCTTAGAATGGAAACAAGGATGTATGTTATGTTGGGGAAGAGGTTTTGCCTTTGTTTCCACAGGAGAAGAAAAGCTGTGACTACCATCAAATTTGATGAAAATTAGATTTGAACAGGAGAGACCTCTTGATTAGAAAAGTGATAGTTCATCAAACAGCATGGCAATTCAACCTGGCAAAAAGGATAAATCCCCAAAATTAAGGTTGGCGGAGAGTTTTGTTTTAGTATTTCCAGGAAAATGAAAGCATCCAACTGAGGAATCTGAAAACCACTGGACAAATGAGACATCTGAAGAAAAAGGACAAATCCTCAAGAGAAAATGCACCAAGAAAAAGAACATCCTCCGACAAATTGGCCTAACAGTAAAGCACACTTCCAATTGGATAACATCTTATAAATCTTCTGCAATGAACCATGACTGTTCCTAACAGTGAGTACGATTCTACCTGGATTATGGTAATGGCACTAAGCCGACAAACACCATCCAATGATCAACTTTGAACTACTAACTGCTCAGGGCAATTTCAAGGTGGTTAGCTAAGGTGAACCATCATCATAGACTACTTCAACCCAGACTTGAAATAAGCCTTGATTATCCCATCACACTGAGACTGTACAACAGCTAACTCCCCTAGGACTTGACCATTACTTTAATTTTCTCAGGGTCCCCTAAAGATGCCATTGCCCCCAGAACAGGAAGTAATTTTAAGAACAGCATGCCCACATTCCCAAGGGGTTTTTGATTGATAGGTGGGTTATGAATGCTTGTCATCATTTAAAGGGGTTGTTACACATTGTTTTTAGTCATGATCAGAGAAGAAACTAAGCAAAGGGGATTAGATCCTAGGATCTCATTTTGAAAAGAAAAAGAGGAATATTATAGGATTGATAGAATAAAAGGGCAGATTATTGAATTTACTTTTAAACTAAAAAAGCAAATACTTGTCTCAAACTAGTTTACATTGGTATAGATTTTTGTATATTGATACAAATTTAAGGTTATTTTTGTTATACTGTAGATATATTTCTACTCTTGCTTAAGATACTTTTTGTATATTGATGCAAATTAAAGGTTATTTTTATTATACTGTATTCCATGTTTTATTTCTTGTTTAAGGTATTATACCTGTGCAGCTCATTTAAAACTGTAATGTAAAGTTCTAGTCCTTGAAAGCTCTTTGGGATAATAAATAAATATAGGTTAGTAGTCATCTATATAATCAAACCTATAGTCCTGTTAGATATATTTTCAAGGTCAATCAGAAACATATTTTAAATATATGGCCTTCAAGCACTTCAGAGATGTCCAGAATAAAGCATTTTAATGCTTTAACATGGGGCTTTTCATGATACTGGACATGTCTATTCCTGGCAGCACCAATCTACTTCATAAAAGGATGATGGGCATTAAAGAACCTCTATATGGAGTTTGCTTTCTTTGTGGCATAGTTAGTCACTGGGCGAGAAACTTCAACTGCTGACAGTATACTGTACAAACTGGATAAGCCAGATACAAAAGAATGCAACTACCAAACTTTTCCAAGACAAGGTGGGACAGTCCTTCAAAATTCCTGTTTCACAGAAAAGTCTGTAAGATATTCTAAGCCTGTAGGCCAAAGATGGATGCCCCAATTTTACAGAGGAAGCTTCAGTGCTTTTTCTGTACTTTCTGCTCACTCAAGTAATATTTTATCCTTCTTGGGTCTCTGATGGGGATAAAGACTAGATGGTTATAGTTTTCCTTGTTCAAGTTCAAGAAGAAACTAACATAAGAGATGTAAAGTTTATGAGGTTGAGAAACATAGAAGCTTAAGTTGTTTACCTAAGAAGGTGTTTTAAGGTGTAAAAAGATATTTTTAGGATGGAAAAACAAGTTATGACAAAAAAATGGTTTAGGTATAAAACTTTGAACTCAGATAGGATAGATAAATACAATTCTTTCTCTGAGTTTGAAAGATACAAGTGGATTGGACATTGTAAATGCAATCCTTACTTGATAATTGTTCTAATTGCACAGTTTTATTATGTTAGGGTTAAAACCTTCCTTTTTTATTTAGACAAAAAAAGGGAAAATGTTGTGGAATATTTTTACATTGTGTGAAGATGTGTTGCTATGGTTGGTGTACTAAAAAGCTGAGAGGTCAATAGTTAGGCAGGAGAGGTAGGTGGGCCTCCAAATAGAGAGAAAGGAAGAGAAAGAGAGAATTGAGGCATACAAGAGATGCCAGGAGACATAGATAGGAGGCAGGAGGTGCAAGATAGAAGAGAAGTAAAGGCACATGACAAAACGTAGATAAATATAAATGTGTGAATTTAAGTTATAAGAGCTAGTTGGGAATACGCCTAAGCTATAGGCTGGGGTTTCATACTTAATAAAAGATCTCTATGTCATTATTTAGGAGCTGTCTGGCAGGGCAGAGAAAGACTTATTACATAACATCCCTTCCAATCAGAAAAATGATTGGAGGTCCATTACGGACTCTAGCAGGTTTATTTTGTGGCTTGCCTGAGGAAGTTCATATTATATCCACTTCGTGCTGTCAGTTTGCTTTCTTTACATTTCCAAAAGAGGCATTTGCTGTTTATCATACGTATGCATAATTTAGATTTGCATGAATGGAAGCCTAATATCTTGATCACTATTTACATTCTTCTTTGCTCTATGTAAACTATAGGTTGGAAAAGAATGCTGTCTTGACATGTAGCCCACGTGACATTTTGAATGATCTGTCTCCTCTCAGAGGTGGGCTGATGTGATAGTTTTAGCAAAACCGTACCTTGATCTAGGACTCCAAAGCAGGCAGGCATGGGAGGACCCTGTCTGCTAGGAATTCACACTTCCATTTCCAGGAAAATAATGGGAATTTAATAAGACTCTACAGTTCCACCTTGCACTTTTCATCTGAAAACCTCAAGGCATTCAGGAAACATTAATTAATTAAGCTTTTCAACAGCCCTGTGAACTGGGTAAGGATATAAGAAACACACCTCTAGGGAGACAACATGGCAGCTGTTTGGGAGCAGGCAGGAATACTAAGTAGGAGGCAGTAAGGAACTACAGGCAGAGGTAATTAAAAAATGATGAAGGCAGGTGGGGTGGGGCTCTGCCCTGGAACTGGGCCTGGCTCCTGGCATGGAAAGCTAGGAGGAGGCAGGACTGCCCACAAGTGCTGCCCCAGCGGGACCCACTCACTTGAAGTAAGTGCTGCATGAGGATGCTTCCCGAAGTGATGGATTTTGTTTGTTTATTTTCAATTAAAAAATTTTGGGTGTTTCTTCATGTTCAAACCCCATTTCTTTCTTCTTCTGAGGAGTGAATGGAAGCAAGGCAGAAAAAAAGTCAGAAAAACACCAACTCCTCAGAGTAATATATCTAATGTTGATTATCAAGAGTTCTCCTATTTGTTTTCTGTTTTTGTTTTGGAACAGCCTAGAGGTGAGAAAATGGCAGATACAAGCAATAATCAAGCTAATGGTGACCATCTTTTGGGCTTAAGAAGAAAATTCAAATGTTTGTAAGCTTAACTTTAAATGCATTAGTTCTGGTTGGTAAACAACACAGCACGGAGAATTATATAACTTTGACCACTACCTAGCAACTGCCCATTTTATGACTCTGAGTTGTTCTTTTGCACCTGAGGACCTCAGGCAGAAAGGGAGTTTCCATTTTAAGATCGTCAGTTATTTTTACCCATAAAGAACTAAGGTATGGGCTTAAATTGAAAGAGGGGTTGGCGGATCCAGAAAGAAATTTCTGTTGCAGCTGTAAGAGAAAATATTGATTATTGCTACCTAATGCCAAGGGTCTCACATATAATCTCATTTCACCTTTGTATATACACTTACACAACAAATACACAAGCTCCACTCTGTTGTCTTTCTTTCCTCCGTATGTAATTCCAGGAAAAAGATTTTCTCTATATACTTGCATGTTGAGAAATAGAAATCACATGTATGTGTGCTTTTGGTTATTATTCTAGCTTCTTTTCCCATTGTTGTGGCAGAGACTCTGACAAAAGGGGGAGGTGCTGTGGGAACTCCTTCAGCCAATAACCTGTAAGACACCAGGCCACTTGGACTCTCTCTCTCTCTTTCTCTCTCTCTCTTGGCTGCTGGATTGCTGGATATGGTTCCTGTTCCTCACTTGTGCAGAGGACTGTGATCTGCGAGTCTACTCCTAAATAAAGAATATTCAATTCTGATCTGGTGTGGGACTACTCTATCGTGTCCATCTACAGAAAGCTGCAGTTTGAGGTTATGTGCATCACAGCAGGGGAGTCATGGGAACCTGAGGGGGGCCGGCCACTTACATACACGGTGAAGAAGCAGAGGTGTATGAAGAGCTTATGATCAGCTCACATTCTTCTTTTTACATGGTCCAGGATTCCAGCCCAAGGAACAGTGCTAGCCACAGTGTCTCGATTAACCTAATTAATACGTTCTCCCATGGGTATGCTTAGAGGCCCTTCTCCCAAGTCGTTCTACATCTCATATAGGTGACAGTAGGGATAAATCTTCACAATTACAGATAGATAATGAATCTATAAAATGGTATGCATTACCCACGGCACTGTTTATGTAGTTTCAAAAATAAAACAATCCGGGTTGGTAGTTATTTTCTTTCAGAGACTGAAATACATTGCTCTAGGCCCTCCTGTTTTTTAAACACTCATTGAGAAGTGTGCTGTTACTTGAATTGGTTTGCCTCTTTGTTTGTGACATGATGCTTCTTTCTAGGAGCCCCTGTTTTTCTCTTGTCCATATATTCAGCCTTTAACTGGGATATGACATGGGAGGATCTTTTCTGGCCTATTAGCTTGGCATTCTAGATGCTTCCTGTATCTGACTGACTGTCCCCTCTCTAGATTCGAGACACTTTCTGCTATGATTTAATTGACTATACATTCTGTGCCTTTAGCTTGTACTTTTTTCTTCTTGTACGCTCATAGTTGTACAATTGTTCTGTTATGATGTCCCAAAGGCCTTACATGGTCTATTCATACTTTGTTATTGCTTTGACATATTCCTTTAGCTTGACTCTAAGCCCTAATATTCTGCCCTCTGCTTAATACATTCTATTGATGAGGCTTTCTATTGAGTTTTCATTTTCAAAATTTTAATTTGATATTTCAGGATTTTTACTTTTTAAAATCAAACTTTTCCTTCATGCCCTGTACTGACTCATTTTATCAGGCTATTTATTGTGTTCTCTTTGACTCTGTTCAGGAGTTTGTGCTCTCTTTGATTTCACTGGATATCCAAAAATAAATAAATAAATATATAATTTTTTTCTGGAATTTTCATCTTATTTACTCCAGTTGAGATTCACTGCTATGGAACCAATGCTTTTTGGAGAAATAATGTTGCCTTGCGTTTTGAGGTTCCTTGTGTTTCTTCACTGGGACTTGGCATCTCTGGAATTTGGTTGCTGGTTGGCTATTTTAGTCACCTGAATTCTTTCAGTTGAAACTGTTTGTGGTGTCCAGTGGGGCTAGGGTGGAGTAAGGTTTGGATCTCATTTCTTCTCACAAGAGTAGGGTACAACTCAGCAACTGAACCCTCGGTCCACTTGTCAGGATGGTGTTATAGTATCCAGCATCACCACAAGAGAAGAGAGCTAACCCTCGAAACAGCCACAACAAATGCATAGGCCCACTACCAAATCCAGTAGCTGACAGAGGATACACAGTC
>JAQHUG010000107.1:1461001-1503438 GCA_028555095.1 Dicrostonyx torquatus | reverse complement strand
GGAGGACACAGTCATCAGATGCTTGCTGCTCAGTAATGAGGACTAGAGTTTGGATCTCAGCACCCATATTGGGATGTTTACAAACACCTGTAACTCCAGCTTCAAGGGATCGGATGCCCTCTCTGGCCTCTGTGGGCACCTTCACACATGTACCCATATGCAAATGCACACATACAAGTGCAAGAAAAGAGAAAAGGAGTAACAGCCAATTCAAACTAATTGCTCCTTAACTCCAGTACTTCGGATTAAGGGATAAGTTAGCGTACACTAAGGGTTACTAAGGGTGGGAATTAGAAAAAGTGAGCTGCATGAGATTATCAATTAGTATGAGAGCAATGGGGGAAAAATATAACAGATAGAAGTCGATTGAAGGGAGAGCAATAAAGAAGGGAGAGGAGAAGGGAGGTCTAATTAATGACAGGTCAGAAAGAGGAAGGGATAAAGAGGCAACCACAGCACATGGCGATGAGATTGTGGCAGGGAGATGGACAGTCCTAAGCCAAACTTTGTCTTTTGGCAAGTGGGAGGAGAGGACAATGTGGTTCACAGAATGAAAATTCAATATGAATAGAGTCTGCCTGTCTCTATGTGGTCACTTACATGGGATGAGTGGAGAAGGTCACCACTTCCCTAAGCGCAGAGGCAGAGCCGTCTCTAGGCTGGCTTGCCTTTTCTTCTCTGGCTATTTGAGTTAGTGTCTTCTAGTGGGAACAGAACCTTTGGTTAACACTTTCAGTGTTGACCTTTGTGTGGTGGACATCACAGTTAGTGGTGTCTCTCAGTCTCTTAGTATTGGAAAGGACTTTCAGGAAGTCTCCCCTGGCTTGCCTGAGACCCTAGCGCTTTCAAGCCCCTGCTACTGCTCATCCCTACTCTGTGGAGGTCATGAGTTATACTGTAGCTTATGTCTGTGTAACATTGCAGGGCAGAACTCGGAGAACAGTCCCCTGACACTTGATCTGGGCTCTTGTGGTAGCAGGTACAAGGAGGGACAAGTCTCTAGGACTGCTAGCCAGTGACCAAGGAGAGAGTCTTTAAAATGGCTTCTTGTGGCTGGGGGGAGCATCCATTAACCTCCAATAGCCCCATCATCAGGGGCCCATGCTGTCAAAATAGAAATTTTTGGGAGGACATTTATGACCAAAACATAACATCTTTCTGAGATCCATCTGTATTTTTGTCAGAGATACAGTAGCACTGGCATTGTGGAAAACAATTGGCATGTTGCACAAAGTCAAAGTTTTGAAGTTTGTATCCCAAAGAATCTCTTAGAATGTACATTAGGAGATGAGAGCAAGAACGTTTGGAGAAGCATGCTTGCAATCGCAGAAGTCTTGAAATAATGCGAGTTCCCATAAGTAAAATTTTTATGTTAAAATATTTACATAAAAAAGATTTATATTACTATTAATAAAACATTTTAATGTGAGTATGCTAATTTAGTTATTTTAAGATTTATTCTAAATTACATGTGTTTTAATATATGTGTATACACACACACACACACACACACACACAAAACCAGATACAGAAAAGTAGAGGCCACTAATGTATTAACTTGTATTGTCAACTCTGCTCATAGTTTTGCATATTTAAAAGAATAACTCATCTATTAGTTTGCTTATATATTTGAATGCGATTTTCATATATACCCTTAACTAATTAATTTATATTTCTGCATTGACCTTTAAAGGGTACAAATGTGTACAATTGTACTTGAAGACAATTTTGTAAACATTGTATAATAAACATGACCTGGGAGTAACGTGCAAATGACTGTAACTGATGAGCGAACACAGAAGCAGGTGCCAAGCCCGCGTGGTGCTGTCTGGTTGTAGAGCTCGGGGTCGTCTGTTTGTAATGAGAAGGATCTTGAGACATCGTTAGTTACTCAGCAGTACAAGAGGCACTGGTCAGAGCCCACAGCACTCAAAATATCCTTTTTGTCAGCAGATCAAATTTGGAAAGTGCCTGTCAGAGTCATTCGGTCACAACCTCACACTGTACCTGTGTTGTGATGATCTCATTCTACTGGGCTTTCCTACCCTATGGTTGCTGAGGAAAGATGCGATTGGCTTGTTTAGTAATTCTGAAGGCAGGAAGGACAGTGAAACCCGGTATGTTGAGGACCACTGGAGAGCAGCTGGAACAGCCGGGAGAGGTTCTAGTGAGGCACAGGGTGAGGGAGAATCTAGGGAGAGGACTGAAACTCAGCACTTCGGGGTCCAATGGGGATCAGCAACATGAAGGCACATGTGGAACTATAGGCCTGACGCTGTGATTTTCTACCTTCAGTATTTGGGTTTGTTTAAAGGCTTTTGTTTGGTCTATAAATTAGCCTTATGGTGACAAAGGTTATACGTGTTAGTCATGACCAGAACGATGACCAGAAGAGAGTTAAGGAGCACATGTTTCCTGCTGCTGAGGTAAAATCTTCTGGAATACATTTCATTACTCTGTTTGTGGTTTTAGGGCTTCACTGAGCCTTCCCTCCCCTCCCCTGCATTCGCCTCCCTTTCCCCTCCCCTCCCCTCCCCTCCTCTCCCTTTCTCTGTTACCCTCTCTCTTCCCTCCCCTTTCCTGTCTTCCCTCCTCTCCTGTCTTCTCCTCTCTCCCCTTCCTCTCTCCTCTCCCTTCCCATCTCCTCCTCTCTCTGTCTCCTCCTCTTTTCTCCTCCTTTTCCACACCTCTCCCCCTGTAAATTATAGTAACTTGAACATTCTTGAACTCCCCAATTAGAAATTTTGTTGATTTATGCATGATCATGATTCAATTTTTTTTTTTTTACTGTAGTATGACTGTCATAGCTGAATGAAACTAAAAGACCAGCAACTCCTTCATTGACCCGTGTTCGGTATTTTTCAATGGATAGTTCAGGTGGGAAGGGAAGTCTCAGGCTTATTTTTTCTCCTTTGCAGATGGCATATCCACTTTTAAAGATCGATTTACTTGTCATTTTTCCTCCAACTACTTTTGCATAAAAGGAATAATGTTATCATTATGTCTTGTGTTAGTTAGATATATAATGCCCCTGATTTTTGCTTTAAATTTTGGCTTGCTGCTTTGTATTGACCATTGTCATCGTCTGTGTCACTCTTCAGCAGATCCTGCTTGCACTGGAAAAGATGCTTAATCAGCAGGCACTGTTGTTTGGACCCTCTGAGATATTGGTCTCATCAGCGAAGCCTTAATCAGCTCTCCCAACTGAGAGAGGCGCTCAGGAAAGGACTCTCATATTTTAAATATATTAATGCAAAAATTGTTTTGAATTTATATAGATGAACAACATAATTTGGTCTTGATATAGAATTTGTTTATGTGTTTGTCTTTACAATTAAAGTTTGTATGGATGTTCTGCTCCTCTGCACCTGCGAATATGGCCAATAGTTGCAGGGAGAGGGTGGATTTCATGAGCACCCCCCCCCGTCAGGGCTTCTCTACACAGCCTGTAGAGCAGGCTGGCCTTGAACTCAGAGATCCGCCTGCCTCTGCTTCCTGAGTTCTCAGATTAAAGATATGCGCCACCACCATTTGGCTTTATCAGCTATACTTTTAATTTTTTTAATGATTCATTTTTAATTTTTTAAAAACGTACATTGGTGTTTTTACTTGCATGCATGTCTGTGTATAAGGGTGTTAGATTCCCTGAAACTGGAGTTACAGACAATTGTGGATTACCATGTGAGTGCTGGGAATTGAACCTAGGTACTCCGGAAGAGTTCTTAACCTCTGAGCTATCTCTTTAGCCCCTAGCAGTTATTATTTTCCTTTTTTACTTTCTTTTTCTAAAATTTTATTTTTTTATTTTACATACCAATCCCAGTTCCCACTCCCTCCCCTCCTCCCACTCCCTCCATCTTCCCCCCACTGCACCCCCATCCGCTTCTCAGAGAAGGTAAGGCTTCCCATGGGAAGTCAACAAAGTCTAGCACATCACTTTGAGGCAGGACCAGGCACTCCTCAGTATATCTAGACTGAGCAAGGTGTCTCTCCAAAGAGAATGGGCTCCAAAAAGTCAGCCAATACAAGCACTAGGGATAAATCCTGATTGTACTCATTAGTTATTATTAATAAACAATCAAAATCACAACAATAATAGACCAGCTCCTCAGCATCACCACGACCACTCTACAGAAGTGGAATAGGAATCAGTGAACTTTGGCCTGCGCGTCAGCTGCACACCGCCGTGCATTTCTAGATATTAATTTCATTGGAACAGGCCATGTTAATTTACATATGCATCATCTGCCTTCTTTCTGCCATTTGTGCTGCAACAATGACCAGACAGAACACAAAGTTTAAGACCTGTATTATTTAACTTTTTATGGAAAAAACTTTGCTGACTCTGTGCTAGAAATAAGAACAACTGAATAATATACCTTATTTCAATTATTCTTTATTCTGCCCTCTTTAAAAGAAAAGGCAATCTTAAATCTAATCTGATGATGTAATTCTCCTCAGAATCTTTGAATGCCTTTCTGCCAGGCTTGGAAAGAGACCCCAGCTTATTATAGGATCTGTAGACAGGCCCTGCACACTCCTTCCGGTCCTCTGCCTCTCTCTTGCTCATCAAACTTCAATTCCACCGAAGGAGGAATAGAGCCTTATTCACTTGAAAAGATGCAATGGGATTGTTTTGGCCAGAGTAGTTATGATGGAGGAGTGACAAGGAGGGTCAGAGCATGAAGGCATCCTGCTCTGGATGTCAAGAAAGGCCGTTGAAGAACAGGGGTAGGAATGGGGCTGGATCCCTTACAGCAAGTGCTGAAAACCTTCCTTTCTCTTCTCAGGCGTGGGTAGGAGGGGGCCACAGGACCTGATACACCCTCAGGTCAAATACCTTCTGAGAAGTACAGGCTTCTGTCATTCTGCTTTTCAGTGCCTCATTTTCTCCTTAGAGAAATTGACTTCGGTACGTGACGATCACACGCCATCTTCAGAGCAGGGCAAGGTCCTTAGGTGCTGCTTGCTGCACTGTTCTCTGTAAGAAGGAACACCCCTGTTACTTGTTTGCAAAACCCTCCCTGTTCCTCATTTCCCCAGGTAGGGTTGGGGCATGAGGGGTAAATGCTGGAGGCCTTAAATGTGTCTTCACTTCCTTCTTTGGAGCCAGAGACAGTCTAGAAATAAATATCTTTTTATGTGAAGTCAAGTTCAAAACAACATGCCAGGTACCCAATTTACACCTGTGGGGAGAAGAAGAAACTTCAATGAGAACTAATTGAATAGCTTGGCCCTGGTAGCAAGCACTTGTTTCTGCTAGTAGAGAGAAGGCCCCTGGAGAACCAAGAATCCAGTGACCTCAATTTCCCTGGGAACGCTTACATCCTGGAGAAGCCCAGGATTTCCGAGGAAGCATTTCTGCTTGCTGAACATGTGGCCTGCATGCAAGATGAGCAATTGGTTCCTGCATGCACCCTGACTGTGCCCTCTGAGGCTTCTGTGAACTGCTGGAGAGAGAGCAGTGGCTGAGTGTCATCAACTGGGGGATCCCCAAGTGTTGAGCCCTGCTGCTGTGTGACTTTCCCTGGGGAGAAGTGTGAATAAACGTCTCTTCTCCCTGAAGCAACGAATAGCAGATGAGAGCAACTGCTCCACCAAGGCCCACCTTTATCAGGCTTGCTTATAGAGCCCCGCCCTGTGAGGGGTTTCTGAGGGGAGGATGGACAACTCAAAGGCATCTGAATCATGGATGACTCAAGGCTGTACTCCTGGGACTTCCTGTGAAACCTGGCAGCTTGGTCAGGGCGGCCATCATCTTCCTGGCATCCATAGCTGCTTGTCAAACCTGTAGGAGGGATTTTGTGGCTCTCTGGTTTTGGGACCTTCCTGAGCCTTGTGAGGTTTCTTTATTTCCCTAATCCCAGTGAGCCCCCCTGAAGGATGGAATGCTTCCTGGTTCAATTCAGAGAAAACTGCTGCACAAGGTCTATTCTGAGAGAACCAAGACCTGATGGCTCCAGGAGCCCATGCCTCTGGAGGTCTGGAAGGCGTTTCTGAGCAGGAACTATGTGAGCCACAGTGGAGTAGGTTGGACTTGCCCTCAGGGATGTAGATAAAGAGTGGTCAGGACAGAAGAAATGACAAGGCCTTCCATTGTGATGGTCGGATGACTTCGAATTTAATTTAAGTTTCTCCTGAAGGGTACTGCTAGTGTAACTCAGCAGTAAAGTGTTGTCATTTAACCATAAGGACCTGAATTTAAGTCCTAGAATTCATATTTTTTAAAAAAATCTCATCATGGTAGAGCTATTTGCAATCCTAGTATTGTAAGGAGAGGGGGCTCCTTGTTTGTCCCCACCGCCCAGCTAGCTTACACCCAAAATAATCACGCAGAAACTATATTAATTAAATTACAGCTTGGCCCATTAGCTCTAGCCTCTTATTGGCTAACTCTCACATCTTGATTTAACCCATTTATATTAGTCTGTGTATCACCATGTGGCAATGGCCTACTGGGAAAGATTCAACACGTCTGTTTCTGGTGGCTCCATGGTGGCTCTGACTCTGCCCTTCTTCCTCCCAGCATTCAGTTCTGTATTCTCCGCCTACCTAAGTGCTGCCCTATCAACAGACCAAGGCAGTTTCTTTATTCATTAACCAATGTAAACAGAAGGAGCACCTACACCATCCTAGCATTGGGTGAGTGGAGACAGGCAGTTCTCTGGGTTGTCTGGCCAGCCATCCCAGCCTAGCAGAATGAATGAGTTCTAGGCCAAGCAAGAGACTGTAGTCCAGTAAGCAAAACAAACACAAAATCAAAGTGTATTGTATCTTGGGGAGCAATGCCCAGGGATGACCTTTGGCCTCCCTGGTCACATACATAAGAATGACCGCAACCAAAGACTTTGCCTTGATGAAAAGGAAGTCAAAGGTCATTGTAGGTAGATGTTGTAGACAGGTCATCAGAGCTATTCAGAGGGCCTCTCTGGCTCAAACTCTTCCGCTTCCACCCTATCATGGGTCCCTCATCATCTGCGGATGGTGTCAGCTCCTTAGCTGTGACCTTTTATCCTTGTTCTTATTCTCTATCAGCGTCTTCCTCTGATAGCTCTCTGGTGTGCCCATGGCATTTGTACCTTCATGCTCTGCCTCTGATATTTCCTCTAGAATGTTCTTTCCTGACTGCCAGCCTAGATGTTGGATTCGTCCTTCCAAGATGTCCTAAGTCCTCACTTCATGGTCGTGAAGGGTAGAAGAGGGGAGAGACTCCTTGTGCTCACCCCACAGCCTCTGCTCTCAGCCCATGATGGCCTCACCTGGTGGGAAGAGCTCAGTAGCCCTCGGTGTGTGCTGGTCACAGTCTCAGTAGGTGAACACACGCTATGGGGAGTGAAGTGTCCTTCGTTCTTGCTCTTTTCCTGCTTTGGCCCTTACAGCAAGACATTCTTACCCATGGGTTTATTTTTCTAATTTGTAGAATGTCAACCTTGTCCCTCTTTATCCACAAGGTCATCTTTCTCTTTTGTTTTTGAAACAGTCTTGCTATGCAGCAGAGGATGACTTTGATCTCCCAATGCTCCTGTCTCTACCTCCTTGTGCTGAGGCTAGCTTGTGCCTCCATGCCCAGCTCTCCACAGGTCATTTCATCTGCTATCACTGCACATTCACGTTCTATTCTTGCCAATGTTCTCACTGGCAAAGTTTAGCTCATGAACATAGAATTGCACCAAAACATGTAAGTGAATGGCTTTTCTGAAACGGCAGGGATTTTTTGTTGAAGGGTTCAAAAGCAGAAACTGGAAACAAGAACCACATGCATCTTTGTAGACAGCTGGAGAAAGGGAGGCTGACAGGGACCTGAGGAATGCCTTTCCTCACTAGCAATGTGTTCCACAGCCAGGTGACATTCTTTAGCTCTGTGTCCTCCCAGCAACAGGAGACTGATACAGTACTCCACAGAGTCACTGTGAAGAGGAGATGAGCTCCGGGTATACCATCCTAGGGTCGCTCTTGACACAGATTAGTTCAATAGCATGAGGTTTGTCTTGTGGCATGGCATGGGCCTAGATAGCTGACTGTCTAGGGACACCTGAGACCCAGACTCTCTCTAGCTACTGTGCCCAGAACTCAGCGTAGCTTTCAGGGTGACTATCTAGGGACAGCAGGGAAATGCTCGGCACTAGAACCAGCAGCAGTAACAGCTGCGGTGGCTCCAGTGACGGCCACCAGCAGGTCTGGGCTGGCGAGCGATCCTGAGACCTCTGTTAGCACCCCCTAAGGGAAAGGGGTCTCACTCAGTGGCCTGAGACACTCCAGTGGGGACAGCAGTATCTGGGGGTTGTCCCTGCTTCTCTGACGCCATCCGACAGCATCGAAGAGCGCTCATGATTCAACAGGAGGGCCACTGGAAGGTTCCAGCATGTATCACCCTGGGAAACAGAGGCACTGACATCTTCTATTAAAATGCAAATGCAGTCTGGAAGGCATGGCACATTGATCTTTTACCATCACTTCTGAAGCTATACGTCAGATGTGCAAGTCTCACATTTGGGTAGGAAGCCAGGCAGGTTTCAGAGAATGGGCTGCTCGGTCATCCCCAAAAATAGCTTGGTGTTAAGTTGGCATAGTGTATCTTCTGTGCTCAAGTCCGGACAATTTCATTTTCTTTTCACTGATTTTATAGTTGAGGGTAAGTAATTCAGGCCCAGCTCATGTGGCATTATACATTCTACAGTACAACATAACAATAGTTTGGAGATGAAGGATACTCTTGGAAAGTAAATACTTTTGTAGGTCCCGGTTAGTTCAAACTCAACCCTATAGTTTCACTTAACAAACATTTCCTGCTATCCTCCTCCTCCCCTCCTCATCATCCTCATGGTCCTTGTCTCCTAATCACTGCTCTGTCAACGACATCCACTTTATGTGCTCCCGTGAAACTGGGAACTTCTGCTGTGAAAAGCTCCGAGCAAAGTGTGACTCAGGAAACAGAAGATCGCCATCCTCATACACCGTGTACTAGGGAAGTGCGTTCCAGAGCAAGAGGGCATCAGGACCGGGACTGTGGAGATGAAAAGGGGGAAGGGCAAGGCAAGGAACATATGGGTATGGAAGGCAAAAAGAGACAACATGGCTCCCAGATTTTGAGCTCGGATGACTGGCGTCCTGGGACAGTGACAGAGAGGTGGAGGACTGAGGAGGGACAGCAGGACTGGGCCTGCACGACACAGGCTTGTCACCTCTGATGAAGATGAGCTCCTTGCTGAGTTCTAACTCAGCCAGTCATGGGCTCCATCGTCCTCATCTGTCTTCATCAGGGCTTTGTACTGGGCAATGAGAAGGGTCAAAAGACACACCAATAGCCATCTTTGCTCCCCGAGAGTTCCAGCTGAGTCAGTGAGAAGATATGTATGTACCCAGCCAGGCCAGACACAAGGCAGCCATGTGAGCAGCGATGAATGGAAGACAGAAAGGGTTCCTTGAACACGAGACATGGCAGCTGGCAAGCAGCTAAGCTGAGGGTTTTCTGTCGCAGTGGGCGGGTTGTTAGCCTGAGATTGAGAGCTTGCTTTCCCCTTAGGATCATTTTAAGGAAGCTCTCAAAATGAAAAGGTATTTCACAGTATCAAATCTATTTAAAGATGAAAGAAACAAGGGTAAACAGATACGTATATTACTATAATAACCTTGTTAACATCTGTCTATCACGGATCCATCATGTATTATCTGTGTCTACCAAGAGAGAAGGAGGGAGGGAGAGAAAGACAGGGAGAGAGAGAGAGACCACTAGCAACTGATAAATTTTTATCTCTTTCCTAGGAAAGAAGGTTTCTAAAACCCAAACAAAGGAGACTTTCTACCCTGAGGAATAACCATTACCCTGGGTCAGGGATACCCAGGGCCATTGTTTGCCTTGATTTTAGCTACTTTTCCAGCACCCTTGTCCCAGGGGTTTGTTTTGGGTTCTCTGTCTTGAAAGCCTGCTGATGGTCCCTGAGGCCCACGCAGGACCTGAGTGCTGTTTGCTGGCATGGAGTCTCATTTTAATTAGCAGAAGTGACCATGGCCCTGGAGCTGGAACTCAGACTCTCATCAGCGCTTCAGGACAGGTGGCTGCTTACACAGTTGCGGTCTAGGGCTGTCCGTGGGGTGTAATTAAAGCCCCTCAATACGAGGCTGAAGCCATCTGTAATGATAAAAAATCCTAAGACGGACATTACTTCAGATTACTGAAAACATTCAACATCCCAACCGTGGTTTAGGCGCCCGTAACGCTGGGGTTGGAGATTTTAGAATCTGTTAGCTAGCATTCCCCTATGACAGGACTCCCATGATCGGTTAGGGACAGTCAGGAGCAGTAGCAGGCTTGGAACATTTGACTTTTGGTGTATACATTTTACATACATACCTTGCCTCTCTGACTGCAGCCATGTTTGAGTAGGGACTTTACTGTCTCATTAAAATAGTGCCATCTAGTGGTGGATATTTCAAACTGTATCTCGGTGCCCAGAGAGTTGTCCCATACCCTCAAGGGGCCTGTGCCTAAAGACTAACATTTGCATAAACAGATTATGGCATTTATAATGTGCATATTTACTTGTTCATATATTCTTTCACCTAATTTATTTGCCAGTTACTCAAGGATGGGCCTCTTGATGGAAGTTGTATTTAAGGAGCAAGGAAGGCCTTGCTCTGACCTGCAGGGACTAGAGTCTAGAGTTCTGTGCTCTAGAGAAGATGACTCTGAGACAAGAACTGCGGGAGACTGCGGTGCTGAGGGCTCTAGTGGCATTGTTAGAAGTCCTGCCTCTGTTTAGACCTTGTTTGGAAGTATGGAGGTCAGGAAGAGAGCGCGGTTAGAGGGGTCACCTGCTTGTCACCTGCTTGAGCCAGTGTAGGATTCCTGGATCTCCGAGATCTCTCTTGGGTCTCCTATGTGTCTGGCCTTATGTCTAAATCAAGTACCAGAAAGAGTTCAAGATTTGCCATGAAATTCTCTCGTGGGCTTGCCTCCTGGTCCTTCTAGAATACCGCATGCTGGATGTGATGGCCATTGGAACCCTTGAATGTTTCTCAGGGAGACAGCATGAAATTTTATCTCCCTTCTCTGCCTTTTTCTCATTTATATTTCCCCTCTCTGCCCTAGGGATTTTCTCAGGCGTCTTCCTCTCTTCTCCATAGCTGTCTTTGTGTGGTCCAACCACACGGTTCTTTTCTGAAGAAGTTCACACTTGTGGAAGCCTGCTGAGGCCCCTGATCTTTCCTGCTCCAGGGGCTGTTTTTGCTTTAAAGCCAGACCGATAATATTGACCTACCTACCTTAATTAGTGTTGGTAAAGTGTTTTAATTACAGTTTCGTATGTCCTAGCATCTAAACACAAGCTTGTTATACCTTCTTTTCACTTGTTTTAAGTTACACTTCTGGGTAGAGTTTAACACTTAGAAAACTTCCACTTCATTTGATTTTTAACAACAAACTCCAGAATAAGTTTTTTCACTTCCTTCTAATTGGTTCTTATTAGCTTCCTTCCTCTTCGCCCATTTTTGCCATGAGCAGCTTTCTTGTCCCTCATTCCTTAGTGTCCCTCTGTTCCCTCTTGTCCTGCTCTTGCCTTTCTTTGTTTGAACGCGCTTGTCCAATGCCCTTTCGGCCCTTACCCTGTCACCCCCAGAACCCTCAATGTATTTGCTTCCACACTCTTGATCTTTTAGATTCTATTTCTCAGATTGCCAGGTACCACCAGTAACCCCTTCACCCAACCCAGGGAACACAGTTCTGTTGCAGAGAGGCGGGGGGGGGGGGGTCAGGAAGGACCATCTACCTATTCGTCCACACATCCATCCATTAAGTACGCAGGGGACACCTGTGGGGTACCAAGCACTGCACCAAGGGGGTACAGATGGGGACAGAGACGAAGAAGAATGCGATGGTCCTTGCTTATTAGGAGCTCAGATTCTAATCAGAATCAAATAGTTCAACAGGTTGCTATAATATAGTTATGATCTGGGCTACATAGAAACAGGCAGAAGGAAACCAAAAGCAATGAGCTAGACATGGAAGACGTGGGGAAAACTCACAAAGCGTGAGGTCCCTGGAATAAGGTCTGTACTGTACCATTGAAGGTCATACTTGGAAGTGGTTTGGTTCACCAAAGGGCATTTTGGATAATTGACAAAAGAATGAAGTTGTTGTTAGATGTTGTGGGTCCAGACAGGCCAGAGGAGATGCTGGCTGATGAGCCCGGAGGAGTGAGAAGACAACTCTGTGGAAGGTCTGATGTTCTGTGTGGTAATTAGGGAGCTATTGTGTAAATACTTGGGAGTCATATGCAGATGGTGAGGAAGTATGTGGGCTGTGAGCAGGATGAGGAGACAGATGAAAATGAAGGGATCTGGAGGATATTTCAGCAATCAGAAGGACAGAAGTGGTGAGGGTCTGGATGTGGAGGTGAAAGAGAAGTGATTGCTAAGATACGTTTGTCCTCAGTGTACTTCCTCCCAAGAACTTCAAATTCCCCTGAACTGGATTCCCTATATAGACCACAGACATCCCTTTATCTCTGGTCTTTTCCTAAGGATCTAACACTGCAAGTCTCTATGCAGCTACTTGGAGACAATGTCTTAAATTTGAATGATAATATTATGTTTTCTTACTTTGATTGGGCTTGGCTATTTAATGTCGGGCTCTGGTGATTCTGATATGGCCAATAGTTCTACTGCTCCCCTCCCAAGAGACAGATGATGGGGAGAGGGTGCCAACATGTCCACACTTGTGCTTGTGTGGCAGGAGGTGGTAGTGGCGAAGGAGGAAACAGGATTTCAGCTGCTGAGCTGGCAGCAGCTGTTGGCATTGGTGAGATGAAATAAGTGACATTTCCAAAAGGTGCACAAGATAAAGAGAACTTGTGCTGTCCTTCCTGGGCTCTTCAGGGAGACTGGAGGTCGGCAACGGCTTTCTTGTTACACCGAGACTCAAGCTGTCTTATATCTCCCCAAATCAAACTGGAGGAAAGACAGGATTCTCTACTGTTGTTTGGCCCAGCCAGGATTCTCCTGCCTTAGAACTCACAAAAGAACCGCTAGTCTGACGCACCCTAGGGTTTAACGTCATTGTGCGTGGATTCAGCAGCTCTTCCCACTTCCCTCACTAACCGCCCCTAATCTGCCAGCTTCAGTTGAAGATTTTCTGCTTCTATTTCTCCTTTCAGGAGAGGAGCATTATATACCTATTAACTCCCTGCATCCCTCCTTCTCCCTGCAGGTCTCTGACATCTTGAGTGTGTGTGTAGCACATTGTTTCTTCACATCCATCCACAAATTTTTGTCTCTGAAATCTGGTCCAGAGTAGCTTCATGCTTGATGAATTGCATTGACAGTCTCAGTTCTATGTCATTCCTGAAGCCATATGCTGATGACAAATGCCTTTGTGATTTCATTTACTAAAGTTACAGCAAGAAACTGTGTTAAACTCTGTATTTTTGTGTCTAGAATTCCTTTTCAAGCTCTCTCATGTTTTTAAGTGGATTTTAGTTGGCCATGTGGGTGTCATTTTGTGGCAGGAAGAGGCTACTTATTGGTTCCTAGCTGCTCAGCAGCTCAGACCCGAAATAATCACACAGACACTGTATTAATTAAATCACTTCTTGGCCCATTAGCTCTATCTTCTTACTGGCTAACTCTTACATATTAGTTTAACCCATTTCTATTAATCTGCACCATCACGAGGTTGTGGCCTACCAGCAAAGTTTCAGTGCATTTGTCTTCTGTGATGGCTCCATGGCTTCTCTTTCACTCCTCCTTTCTCCCAGCATTAAGTTTAGTTTTCCCCACCTACCTAAGTTCTGCCCTATCAACAGGCCAAGGCAGTCTCTTTATTCACCAGTGGTATTCACAGCATTCAGAGGGGAATTCCACATCAAGTTTTCCCACCCTTTGGCTCTGAGATGCGTTATCCTGACTTTGGACGGTGACACTGACATCAAAGAACCTGACTCCAATTTTTATGTTAGGCTATACTGATAAAATTTAGACTCCCATAGGCTCATATATTTGATTCCCAGTTGGTGGATTTTTTGGGAAGGATTAGGAGGTGTGGCCTTGGAGGAGGTGTGCCACTGGGGTGGGCTTTGAGGTTTCAAAAGCCAACACTAAGCCCAGGCTCTCCCTCTCTCTGCCATGTGGTTGTAGGTTAGTCATAAATTCCCAGCATGTGCTCCAGTGCCAGGCCTGCATGTCTGCTTCCATGATCCCAGCCATGATGATCCTTGGTAAACCCTATGAAACTGCAAACAAGCCTCCAGTCAAATGCTTTCCTTTATAATCTGCCTTGGCCATGGTGTCTCTTCCCAGCTGTAGAACAGTGACCAGAATGCTTCCCAACTACTGTCTCTGTTAGGAAACACACAGACATCCCTTGATCTGATGGCATTTTTGGGGCATGTAGATAACACACATAATAACCACCTCCCTACCCTATCTGAAGCCCTAACACTAGACAGGCTCAATCTATTCTTTTCTGCCCTGCCATTCTAGACTATCCAAATCCCTATTGCACATGCTATGAGCTTTGTGCATACAATATCGCCGACCTTGATGTCTAGCCTATGAATTAGGACTGAGTGGGGCCTTACCATTACCAGATGACTAAACAAAACCTCATATGTGATGCTTGTAAACAGTTGGTAAAATGTTCCCTTGTCATGGCCACCACCTAGGCATAGCATGTGGAATAGTGCTCTATTGCCCAGTCACTCCGTTCTCCCATCACAAACTCAAGATATATGAGCAAGCTCAGCTCATATGACAGTCTCCCAGTCAAAGCCACAGATAACTCGAGCAGCCTCAGTGAGGCCAGGCAAGATTAGCCAGGTCCACTAGAGATCAGCTGAACCCCCTAACATGTGAGCTAAATGGTTGTTGTCTATATCTTCATGTTCTGCGGTCTGATGAAGCACTGTTGTAGTAATAGATAAGTGATAAATCTAGCCCACAGATGTCTAGAGTGACCTTGGGGTAGGTGACACAGCCTTCAAACATTAGCAAGTCCTGTGGAGACCAGCAGGCTCAAAAGGGAAGCAAAGGGTTATAGCAAAGCCCATGCTTAGTTCTTACCCCTCTATTTTCAAGAGTTTATTTTGTTTAAATTTTTGTGTGTGTGTGCTAGGACTCTTAATAAGCAATTTAAAAAAAGCCTTAAGTAAGATTAGCAATTTGCACCTTTTTAAAAATTAACAGCACTCTGTTGTTTTGATATTGAGCTCCATTATCAATTTGCATCTTTAAAGAGGTGTAACCTTTCTCAGATATTTTGCTCTGTGTTCTTATATTTAACTAGCAAGACTTGATTTTTACATTGCTTATGATGCATTTGCTTCTGCACAATTAGAGCCAGGGAGGAAGGAAAAACAACTGGAGGCTCAGGAGTCAGGAACTTTATGTGGATTTTGGTAATGTAGACTATTCCAAATAGGCAACTGATCCCACCAAGAAGAAACCCCATGTGTTCACAAGGAAAGAATGTTCTAGAGTTTTAGGAGACATTGTATTAGTTACTTCATTGTTGCTGTAATAAGAGAATAAACTCTGTAAATGCAACTCAGAGGAGAGAAGGGTTCTTTTTGGCTTAGGGCTCCAAAGGGATAGAGTCTACCATAGTGGGGTGGGTGTGATCACAGGCAGGGAAGGCATGCTGGGAGAACAGGAAGCTGACAGATCACATTCTCATCCACATAGGAAGGGGGAGAGGCGAGGCTAACCCTCAAAGCCCACCTCCAGTGATGTAATTCCTCTAGCAAGGCTATCCCTCCTGAAGGTCATAACCTCCATAAACACTATCACCAACCAGGGATCGATGGAGACACTTCTCATCCATACCACAATATTCATCAACAAAAATGTCTTGAATGGTTGTAGACCACACCTTCTTATTTGTTATAGTAACTCTAGGGAACACTTGGCTCTGCTGCCAGCCATGGAGTGTTATGAACTCTTTATCAGATAGACACACAGAGTGGTGTTGACTGATGATCTCCCACCTTCCACACTACCTCGCCCTGTGTGTTCACTTTCCCCAGCAAGACCATCCAATACGTCATGCCTTGCGGTGTCTCGTAGCAGAAGGTCCACACCTCCTGGCGTCCTTTGTTGTGAGCTAATATCTTCTCCAGAAAGATGAGGCTTGGTGGTAGCCGTGAGCTCCTTCCATATAAAAGTAAACCTGAATATTCTTTGCTTGATTAGAAAGAAAAAGTCTATGGTCATATTTCTCAATAGAAGAAAATGTATTTTAGCAACTAGATTTTTTTAGGGTTTGGAGTAAGGGGTTGAGCAGAAGTGAGCTTGCTGAGCAAGCTTGGAGCTCTGATTTTGACTCCCAGGACCTATGTAAAAACCCTGGTGAGGCAGCGTGTGCCTGGAGTTCAGGTGCCAGGAGGTGGAGATAGGAAAACCCAAAGAGCCTGCCACCCAGTCTAGCCAATTGATGAGCTCCAGCGGGAAACCCTGTTCCCCCAAAATGAGGTAGGGAGCTACTGAGGAAGACAACTGACCCTGACTTCTGGCTCCACTCGCTCACTAATAGGCACTCACGTGTGTACTCACATATAACATACATATGTACACGCACACTCACACATCACACTCACACATCACTAGCATGCAGGCACACCTCCTAGAGTAATTGTGTATACATTTTCTAATTATACCTAATTAAGAAACAGCTCTTTATGACGATGTAACTGCTAGGCAGCTGCTATGAAGCCACAAACAAAAGCAACGCGTTTGCTTTTATCAACGGACTAGTGACAACTGAAGCCTACTTTATAAACTGTCTCCATCCCACAACCTGGAACAGAGCCCGACCATCACAATTTCTTGATATTCTGTGAGGATGAATCCTTGTTATGACCTTAAAAATGTACACAGATTCTTGGTATGTTTTTCTAATTCTGTGTGAAACCTAAAGCTTGATTTTATCTTTAATTAATGTCATTTACTTCAAATTAATTGTTCTTTGGTGCAGGAAGTGAAAAGATGATGTCAACAGCCAGGGAGCTGGAACTGTGGAGTGTTCAGGCAGGTCTGCCTCGCTGCCACCACGCCACCTAATCCATCCTTCAGTCTAGCGTTCGGTGGCTTGTGAAGCTGTGCTGTCCCCCGTGGCAACGTTCTGTAGCTACTTATATGGAGTTCTCTTTGGAGAACCTCATTCTGGAAATACCGTAGGATATTTTAGTTTAATCATATAGCACAGTCAAATGATCTTTGGACTTTTAGTGTTTGGTGTTTCTATATCGAAATAGGTCAGAGGGGACTGTGAAAGCAGCTGTGTGTACTCACGAAGTGGGCATGATTGACTTAACTAAAGCAATTATTGGGGTAAGATTAGTTCATTGATTTTTACAAAGATAATACAGAGAGATATGAAGACTTCTTTTAAAATACTTAAAATTATTATTATTATCATCTTTGTGTATGTATGTGCACATGGTGTGTGTTCATGTGCATGCGTACTATGCCAGGCATATAGAGGTCAGAAGACAGTTTTGTGGAATTCGTTCTCTTCTTCCACCTTTACATGGGTTACAGGGATTGAACTCAGCACACCAGGTTTGTACAGAAAGTGACTTTACCCGCCGAACTATTGTACTGGCCCATGGTGAAGAATTTGGAAGTAGTGAACATTTAAGATGAGAAGGATGTGTAAATATTGTTACATAAAGTGTACTGTATTTAAAAATTTAGGGAGGAAGACAGCCTATGCTGTCCATGAAGAGCTCAGTCTACAGAATGTCGGCAGATAGCAAGCAGCCTTTGGCACGGCCTCCGGCTTAGCTGTGAGTCACAGGCCCTGAGAGGAGAGCAGCACAGCATCTCTGGAGCAGGAGAGAGCTCCTAGCACTCACTGCTTAGATTTTTCATTCTTTTCTTTGCAATTTTATAAATGGCACAGAAATTCAGAGTCATTGTCACAAGCAAAACAAGATAAGGGCTGGGGCTCTGTCCCTCCCAGTCTCTGAAGGAGGCCCAGTTAGCTGCTTGTTACACACTTTCACCCTTCTATCATCCCTAAAAGTCATGTTGTCATGCAGAATTTAAAAATAGGTATCGGGCAGTGGTGGTGCACACCTTTAATCTCAGCACTCGGGAGGCAGAGGCAGGCAGATCTCTGTGAGTTCGAGACCAGCCTGGTCTACAAGAGTGAGTTCCAGGACAGACTCCAAAGCCACAGAGAAACCCTCTCTCGAAAATCAAAACAACAGTAGCAACAAAATTTAAAAAAAGAAGAAAAAGATATCAAAATAACTTGTAATAGCTGTACAAGTTAATTTTAAACTCAGCATTTTATATTTGAGAGCGAGCACACCTTGGCAAAGTCTGGAAGTAGACCCAGAACTAACATCATCACTCTTCATTATTATTATTGTTTTTTTGAGACAGAGTCTCACATTTGTAGCCGAGCTAGCTTGAACCAGAGAGCACTCCTGCCTCTGCCCCACAAATGCTAGAAGTAAAGGTGTTTGGTTCCATGCCAGGCCCCGTGTTCAATTCTGTGCACACAGAGCAGACACCCTTGACATTAGTGATACAAACTGCTTCTACATTTTTCTTGGTTTGCCTTCTTCCCTTCCTTTCCCCTATTCCCTTCTTTACTTTCCCAGTATTCTGATCCATATTTACAATTGGGGGATATCTTCCAGTTTCCTCTATTCTCATGTGATGTTTGCTCATAGGAAGATACACACAGGTCCATTTCAGTTTATATTATGAGCCTACAAAATCTCAGTTTAAATTGAGGTTGGGAAAGACCCCTCACCTCCCCATCCCTCCCCTTCTGTTCTCTTCCCCTCCCCCTCTTCCTTCCTTCCTTCCTTCCTTCCTTCCTTCCTTCCTTCCTTCCTGCCTTCCTTCCTTCCTTCGACAAAGTCTCTCCATGTAGTCAAGGCTAACTTGGAACTCACTGTGTGACTGAGGCTGGCCTCAAGTTTCTGATTCCACAGTCCTAGCTTTCCATGTGCTGGGGTTACAGGCACGCACTGCTGTGTCCAGTGGTCTTTTTCATCTTGGGGGCTGATCTTTCTTTGATCTCATCTTAGAAATGTCTCAGAACAGTCATTACTCTTGTCTTTCTACATTAATCTATTTAGGCAATTTCACACAATCATTTCAATGATCTTGCTTTTGTTGCCGATATCCAAAGGAGTATTCCCAATTTAGACCTCTTTTGGCTCCAAGCATTCAACTTGTGCTGGACATTTCCACGGAAGTTTCTACTTGTTCCTTGGGAGTGGAAAGTACAAACTATTTCTTAATATATAAAACTAAAACAAAGGAAAGCAGTGAGCAGAAAGAGAAACTGGAGCCAGAACTGATGTCAGAGCAAGCAGTCACGTGGATAGGTGCTCAGCAGCATGGTCCATGCTGGGGCTGCCTCTTTGGACTGTTTGGTACTGATGCCCCTGTTAACTGCTTTAAAGTGTTCTCCCAGAGCCAGAGTGAGCTAAGCAAACACAGAAGCGATCCTGTGTGACTTCTAGGTGCTTAGAAATGTGTCGGTGATAGATAAATGTGGATGGATGGCTTTCATGACTAGGGTTGGCTCAGATTTTACCTGGCAGAAGGACAAAAGATGCATAAGGACATTGAGTAGTGGAAAAGTGTTCAAAGGAAGATCACTGGTGCATCTGCGGGGGGTGAAGAATAAGAGGACCAGACTCTAGGTTTTGTGAGGCATCACACCCAAGCATACTTCATCTGCAGTCTCCTTTGGCAACTAACACTAGACTATGCATGCAGGTATCTCCCTGCAACTTTACTGTATTGTTATCTACTCAGGGTGCGAAGCCAGGGCAGAATGGAGAAACACATTTGAAAGAAAGTTTAGATGGCAGTGAGGTAGTAAAACTGGGAACTTCAAAGAAGAAGAATTAAAAATTCTGACACTGGGCACCATTTCGCTGTAAATCCTGATGTTGTCATTTGAAAAAAAAATTGTTCAGGGTTCTGAAAAGGTTTTGGAACCAGGAGAGAAATCGAGCCATGGCTCCCATTTGTCTGGTACTCAGTCTCCTTAAAGACTGCTGGGCACTTTGGGCAGCCTTTAGGTGAATCTTGCATCACTGGGATCTTGGAATACGGCAGCATGGTGAGGGACCCTGCAGGGTTAGTGGGCACTGAAGGCATCTTGGGGTTCCTCAGCCCACTTCTCGGTTGTCGTCGAGCCTAGCAAGTATAAACAGTCTCCAGCTCATGGTTCTATGAATTCTCAATGTCATGAAAGTGACGGGCATTTGCGGAAACTGTGCTTTCAACTAGGAATTTGGCCCTTTCCCCACCGTTGGGGTGCTCGGGCAGTCCTGGGCAGCCACCATGAGTACTACCTCCAGTCCTGACTGCAGCCACAAGGGTGTGGCTGTGACTCTAGAGTGGACCCAACACACAAACATTTGGTTCTCAATGTCTCCAGGGAGGACGTGGCACCAAGAATGCTTCCAGGCCGCCGATGATCGCGAAGTGAGGAAGCAGGCAGATTTGACGCTTGTCTTTTTGCAAACGCAGAGCCTAGGTTAATCTCATACCTATGGATAACAATGTCATTAGCATTGGC
This sequence comes from Dicrostonyx torquatus, assembly GCA_028555095.1. Classification (NCBI taxonomy): domain Eukaryota; kingdom Metazoa; phylum Chordata; class Mammalia; order Rodentia; family Cricetidae; genus Dicrostonyx; species Dicrostonyx torquatus. Next base: position 1,482,890 of record JAQHUG010000107.1, on the reverse strand, counting down.
AACAAAGATGGACAGGAAGTGGTGATTCATATCCGGAAGAGTGTACACTGTGGGCAGCGAGGGCCCCAGGAGGAGTGGGAGCCGCCAGGGTAGGGTGGACTTTTCTGTCTTTGAGGGACCAGCGCACAGCACAGCTGCTCCAGGTCACAGAGGGTCTGCTGAGGCAGGCAAGCTGATCTTGCTCTTCAGAGGGGATGGTCATGAACAGCCAGGAGTTGTTACCTTGAGGGACAAAGGCCGGGGGTTTAGGCGGGTCCTACAGCAAAACCCTCACTATGTTTGCTACCTTTCCAGGAAATGGCAGGTAGGAGATGACTCTCTTCGGAAGCAGCCCCAGTTTAGTGAATGCCAGTGCATCAACCAGAGGCACGTGCTTGCTGTGGAGTCTGGACTGGAGAGAAGAGAGGAGCAAGGAAAAGCTTAGACTCAGAAGCTCCAGAATGGCCACCTCAGAGAACAGAGTGGGAGGGGGGCTGAGCTTCACAGAGCACAGTCTCTGGTTCACAGCGCTGGCAGCCCGGCATATTCAACTGCTGGGGAATGGAGAGATTCAGTTACATTTCTTGGGGTGGACCTAGTGTTGCTTTCAGGAGCTTCACCTGAGGGCTCAGAATAAGCGTGTTATTTCATGCTGATCTGCCAACTGTTTCAAATCTTTTTTTTTAATGTAATTGTATTTGGGGGGAGTGGGTGGGTGGGAAGACAAGGTGACATGAGCTAAGTATATCCATATCAAGGTCTTAAGGAGAAACAATGGTATCTATCCCTCGTTTTATCCAATGTTTTTTGCAGGTAGACCACATCTGAGGGGGTTTCTCTCAACCCCCTCCAGCTGAGCCCTCCTTGGAGTCCTCACTGCTTAGGTTTTCCGTGATCCGGTGTGGCCCCGGAGAGACAGGACCACATACAGGGCTCTGGAGATGAATTTCAAGCGTTGAGTCCTCCAGCGAATTTGAAATGTAGCCAAGCATCTTCCCCCATTCGTACTTTTTATTCCTTATAATTTCCTGAGAAACTTTCCTACCGGGAGATGTCTCAGACAGTGACAAACCGAATCCTCATTAAAACAAAGAAAGGTTAAGGGGAAAAAGTAACCTATTTCAAACGAGGCACCTCCCCAGTCTTACAGCTATAAATTGACAATAGGATTTATATAAATCCATAATTGTATCTTTTACCTGCAGTTAGGCTGGTTAATGATGGAAAAAGCATACAGCTGGTCGTGTGGCTTTAATGAGGATTCTTTTTACAGAGTTAAAAAAAATCCACCAAATTAAATTCTGCCAATTTACTCCATTGCAAATTGAGTACCACCCTGAGAGCCAAAAGTGGAGAAAAGGTAGAAAGAAAAAGAATTAGGGGAAAGGGAAAAAAAAAAAACCTCATCAAGTAGCTTAAATCAGTTACAGCTAAGTGTGTAAGTCAGCGTGTGCTTTAGCCTTTAGTCATGAAGAATATATTAGATTTTAAAAATAAATGGCTTTCTGCTGAGTCTTCATTGCAATGGCTTTCTGACTTTTAATTAAATTTTCAGTACTCATGGTTGCTTCCTGAGTTCCTCTGGCCACGGAGCTTGCATGGCCTCCATCGTTAAGTGGAGTGGAAAACCAAATTGGAGATTATTAAGCTTGTTCATTTCTTTGTCATCAGTAGCTGGCGACTCTCCTCTTTTTACTTGTTAAGTAAGGAGGGGGCTTCTACCAGGCGATTTCCCAAGAATGAGATAAGCTCTCACAAACAGAGCGCGATTAGCCCAATGCAAGAGCTTGTTAAACGGTCCTCATTATACATTTCTGGTCTGTTTCATCAGTGTTAAATGAACTTAATGTAAATTAATAAAAACAGGCTTGCATTATTTGTAACAGCATTGAGAGCAAAGAGGAAAGCTGCAAGCAACACTGAACACAGCGACTCACTGAGTTTGCACTTCTCCTCGCTGCCCTCTCAGTTCCGTGGAGCTGAATGAAGCACTCCACAGGCCGAGTGGCTAATCTTCCAGAGCAGAGAGCTGCAGTCCAGTCTTCCAGTGCACACTCTAATTGCTAATTTCGTACCGCTCTACAGAATTTTGTCTTTGCTCCTTTTGAACTTCCGAGAAGCAATGAGACTTATGAAAATCACATATTCTTGCACGGAACAATCTTCAACAAAGGAATTTGAATTTTCATGCCAACAGGGTCAAGAACAACATCATCTTGGCTATAGAACCTAATGGTTGCTTTTAAATTCATATTTGTTTTGATTTTATAAGAATAAGATCATTGCAGATGCTTCAAGGCAAATGTGTTACATGAAATTCTCATTGTTTTAAACAGTGACAGTCTTAAAACACAGGGCTGCTTCTCCTAATTAAAGAGAAGCCAAACTGAAAAGACACTTAAACACGCACTGCAGGTCAAAAGCTAAGGGCCACTAATCTAAATGATAAAACGGTTTAGCTCGGAGATGTGGAATTAGATGCCCATGAGAAAGTAAGAATAATTAGGGATCCCAGAACTTAAAATTTCAGAACCTTCATTAACTAAAATAGAATTTGCCTAAATTATAATTTCCTTCTGAATACATTATTAGAGATAAGAAGCTTCAGCATCTTGGACCTCATCGGTGCTGATGGACTTGGTGAGTCTTCTATGGTCAGGGCGATTTGGTTATTTATCTCCCCAAATCTCTCTCTCCTCTCTCTATGTTTTACCTGTGTTCATATCTGCACATGCACACGTGTTCATGTGGCAGTCAGAATCAAACTTGGATGTTCCTTTTCAAGTTGCTGTCCCCTTTGTGTTCTGAGGCAGGCTCTCTTCCTGGGTGGGTAGCCAGGGGACAGGACCCACTGTCTTCACTTCCCCAGTGCTGGGATCACAAGCATCAAGCATGTTTCACATAGGTTTTGGGGTATTAAACTTGGATCACAAGAAGTCATTGAGAAATCATCAAAGCCATCAATGATAGTTATTTTGAATAACTTATATGTAGTCAAGTCAGGTATTTCTTTCTCACTTAGTTTTTTAAAATCATTATTTCTTGGGTACTGGAGACTGACTTACGTCTTCATTCTTGCCTACTGGTGCTTTGCCAGCAGAGCTGCCACCCCACTCTTGGTGAACATCTTACCATCCATGAAGGCTAAAGCAGTGTGTGAAATCAAGATGAAAGTCCTGAAATGAGAAAAAATCATCATATAGCTGTGGATGCAGTCTGATCTTAAGCAGGGTCTTCTGGAATTTCAATTTTTACTCTAAAATGCTCCTCAGACTCAGCACATAGAAGTGTAATTTGTTCGGCACTTCATTTGCGTGGAAAGTAAACCTGCTGTGGGACCATGGTCTGTACCCTGTCAATTGTATTTTAGTAAAATGCTTATTGGCTTGTAGCCAGGCAGGAAGTAGAGGCAGGGCAATGAGAATAGGAGAATTCTGGGAAGAGGAAGATTCAGTCTACAGTTGTTACCCAGTCACAGAGGAAGCAAGATGAGAATCCCTCACTGACAAAGGTACCCAGTCACGTGACTAACACAGACAAGAATAATGGGTTAAGGTAGGATGTAAGAATTAGTTAATAAGAAGCTTGAGCTAATAGGCCAACCAGTTTATAACTAATGTAGAAGTCTGTGTTTCTTTAGGACTGAACAGCTAAGGGACCGGGGGGACAGAAATATCAGTCAACAGTAAAACCTTGACTTTTAGCTAGGATTCTTTAAAAATTCTTTGCTTTATTTTTATTTCATGTGTATCAATGTCTTGCCTGCACATATGTCTGTGCACCACATGTGTGCAGTGCCTGTGGAGGCCAGAAGAGGCATTGGATCTTACCGGACTTGTATTACAAATCCTTGCAAGGCATCATACAAATGTTAGGGATCCAACCCTGGTTCTCTAGAAGAGCAGCCAGTGCTCTTAAATGCTGAACCATCTCTCCAGCCTTTTAATTAGAATTCTTAAGGAATGCCATGCTCATAGCTCAGCCTGGTGAAAACCTGGGTTGTATTCCACAGATACCAACCTTGATAGTATGCCTGGCTGCTCAGAGCACGAGTTCCCACTCACCCACACGTGAGTATTGGAGAGCTCAGCTCTTATCAATGGCTGCTGTTGATATTTTGGATGGAACCTTCCCCCACCATTCCTATTGCAATTAGTGAAATTTTTGAATATTTTTCTTTTAGGTCTAGTTTGAAAACATCTCTTTCTCTCTCTCTCTCTCTCTCTCTCTCTCTCAACTTTTGAAGGCAAATCCTTCTGGGTTACTTCCTATCTTTGCTGAGTCTAGGGAACACATTTTAATTTTTATGTCATAATTCATCTAAACCTTTATTTCCTGAAGATCTGGCTGTGATTCAGCACTGTCACTTCAAAATTAATTTTCTTTTTGTAATGAACTGAAACTGGTTAGAAGGAAACTATGCCAACCTCGGAGATGCTCTAGAACCTTGGAGATGCTCTAGAACCCAGCCACTCCTCCTCCTGCATTCCTTTCCTCGAAGATGCTCCAGAGCCCTGGAGATGCTCCAGAACCTCAGCTCCAGAGCCCAGCCACTCCTCCTCCTGCATTCCTTTCCTCGAAGATGCTCCAGAACCCTGGAGATGCTCCAGAACCTCAGCTCCAGAACCATGGAGATGCTCCAGAACCTCAGCTCCAGAGCCCAGCCACTCCTCCTCCTGCATTTGTTTCAGAACCGCAGCTCCAGAACCATGGAGATGCTCCAGAACCTCAGCTCCAGAGCCCAGCCACTCCTCCTCCTGTTTTCCTTTTCTTTCTGTCTAACAAATCTTCAATTCTTAGAGAGTTGGTTAAGAAAACAACAACAAAATAAATTCTCCAAGTCGTGGCTCAGAGAAAAGACAGACAAAGGCTCTGTGAGATGCGCAGGCACAGGGCCGTATACTCTGAACGGTCAGCCTTTGTCTGCTTGCTTTGTTGTCCACTGTTTATCTTCCACACCAGTCCAGCTTTGATCTCCTCCTCTGCTGTTTTCACTCTCTCTTTATTGGGGAGTTTCTGTCCTGGGCCCTTCTGCTGGCTTAAAAACCACCTAACTCTCTCCTCTGTTACTCTCTAGCAAAACATTAGAATTTAGATTCTATTTAATTGGCAACTTTTATTGACAGAGATCTATTTAGCAGAACTCACTGACTATATTAACTACACAATCCAGAAGAGACCCCATTCCTATGGTTAGGTAACATAGGCCTCCTGGTATTCTTTGTGTGTGAACGCTAAGGTCCCAGGAGAAAATGGGGGCATTTCAGGATAACACCAGACAATATAATCACTACCTCAGTATAAAAAAAAAATGCAAGGATTTGATATCTGGTCTACCTCTTGGGCAAATATTGCAACAACAAACAGTTCTAGGCTATCACAAAAATATTACAAAATAAGTTTAATTGACATACAAAAAATAACTAGATATTTTTGAAAATGAAGAAGAGATGATTTATATAATCTATAAAATAATTATGAGGGTGGAAATACTAATGGACTACTTTCCTGCGATCTATGTATTGCTCCAAGTGTTTGAGAGTATTAATTGTTTCCTATAACACTCTAGCTACTATGTTAGCCCTCATTTGTGATTAAGGCATCCAGTTGTAAAGACTTTAAGTGTCTTGTTCAAATAACTGGGAAATGTCAGACCTGGAGTCTGAATGCAGGGAGGCTACTGTAGATTTGGTTTAGTCTTAGTTTCTAGAGCTAAGCGCTTTGCTTTCCTTTTAGCATTCCTGAGCGGACTCTAGAATAAAGTGACACCAGCACAGTCACGGGCCCATGTGACGCTGGAAGATTGCAAGAGAGGTTTTGGAGACTGACGGACTACCTCAAGGTTTATACATCCCAATTTACAGGAAACTGGAAGGAAAGAGAAACCAGAAACTAATCAACAAACCTCAGACCTTTGGATGAAACCAGACCCAAGAGCAAGATTTTCTTCCTTACTAGCTTTTCTTATTTCTTTTATGATTGATTTTTGAGGGAAGAAATTGAATCATTGGTTAGTTAGTATCGAATAACTTGAAAATGTTGACAGACATAAAAGTGGGTAAAGCTTGGTGTCTGTATAAACAAAGCCGAGGCTCGCACAGGACAAGGTGCAGTGCTGGCTTCCAGCCTCCCTCCACCCTCCAAAAGTGGGCATGCATCGCAGGAATGAAGGAAGCGAAGCTAGAAAGCATACCCCGCCATCTCATGACGCTGTCTGGTGGGAATGAGATGCTGATGTCACAGGCAGAGACAGCCCTTGTTACGCTGTGCCCTGACTGACAAAGCTGATGCTGGGGCACCCTGAAGCCACTCATGCTCAAGAGAATTATCGTATTTCGGGTTGGATGCTCAGAAGTTACATTCTGGGAAAAAAATTGCATCTCTCCTCATACCTACTGAAAATCCAATAATGCATGATGCCTGATCAGAATTATAAGACAAAAAATATCCCTTTTGCTTAGTGCTCTAATTGGTAATGGAACCTGGGAGAATGGAGCCTCAGACTGAGGCTGACTAAAGGCTCACACCATAGCTGACTTTATTTCGGGGCATCAGATAATTTCTATTCCGGGGTTAAGAAAGGTCACATGAGCAAAGTTCTCACAAGTTCAGGCTGGGTAAGGTCACAGCACAAGCTGCACTCTGCCCGTCTCTCATTTCTCCTGCAAGGCAGTCCAGGAGAGAGTCAGCCAGCAGAGGCAGGACGCCCTGCAATGTTTCTCAAGACACCCCTGCCATGTCCCCAAGATACCACCACTGTCAGCTGGAAGAGACAGACAGGACTCAGATAAGTTATTCGCATGTCATTTGTATGTAGTCGGAGGTGGAACCACAGTTTACACTCATGCGCGCTGGGGGTAGAATTTCATTGCTACGCCCCCGTAGTTCCTCACATGATCTCTGTTCGAAAGCCCCATATTACCTAACTCATGGCTGAAGCCAAAGGGAAAACACTGCCATTTTATAAAGTTAAATACTGTGGGGACCTTGTCAACCCATCCAGCTAGCCATGATCACCAATAACGAACGCTTTGAGTGCAAGCTTCCCAAAGCAGGCTTTCAGCCAGGCAGGTGTGTGTCTCTGCAGCACAAGGTGCTCCTTCCTGTCAGAACCTATTTCTGCAGAGCCCTGCAGGTTGCAAGCTGGGGACACCTCCTGCTTCTGCCTCCTATGGGCTGTCTGAGGAGGCCATGCATATGCATTAAGTTATTAAGCGGTGGTATGGGTTCTCACAAGTTCAAACACAAAGCATGCTGGGTCTCAGCTCCAGCATCTCCAGGAGGGCCTGGATTAATAGGAATGCAAATGCAGCATCTGCACAAGGCCATATGATTAGAGCCTCCCCCTCACACCTCAGAGTCAAGAGCAGAGAAACGCTGCATGCCAAACACAACAGAAAACGGTGGTGCGGGGATGCAGTATGCAAAGTCTGTCCCCCATCGCAAAAGCAGTCAGCAAAGCCTCCTACTCAGACCTCTCCCTCGCAGCAGTTCTGCCCCATTCCATTGTGTAAGCTACTGTTTCTCATCTCGGATAAAAGGGCTGTTGGGTGTTAGAGTCCCCACTCATTGCTTTACTGCTCAGAACTCTGCTTACCACTGAAGAGTCCATCCCAGAAACATACTGTCACACGGAAGAGTTGGGCTTTGGTATTTTATCTCAATTCCTTCTTTCTGGGATAGAAATACAAGCGTCCCCTGGGCTAGCCTTCCAGCCTCGGCCCTGGCATCACCAGGCTGGTTTGCTACCGTGCAAGTCACAGGCATTGCCTTTGGATATTGACAACCCTCTGTATACTGGCATATAACACTCTGACTTCTCAGGACAGAAGCCAAATCCCAGTGCCTTGCCACAGTAGCATTCTGGATGTGATTTGGGGATGAGCAGATGAAAGAATATAAGTTAAAAGAAAAATCCACTTGTCTCCCATCTCATGCTACTGGCAGGGCAGTGGGTGGTATGAGGGTAGCTGGCCATGCCCACTGAAAAGAAGCTCACGCAGAACTTACACCTTCGGCCTGTTTTGTCTCTCACCATGCTGCTGGGGTCGCCTCGCCTGAACCCAGCCGCTCCTCTCCTGTAGATGGCTGATGTGGTTTATGGATAGCTAAATGATTCTAGAAAACTAACTATGACCTTATGACATTATCTAGCTGGGTGAGAGAAGCACAATATTTTGCTGTCCCAGAGAAGGAAGGGCACCTTTGTGTGAGTCTGGATCATGTCTAGGGATAGGCTCTGAAGTGACTCTGACACCTGAATAGTTGCTCTATTTTTGCATGTGTGTGTGTGTTGAGTACTGGCCTGCAACAGCTCGTGACATGACACAATCACAGCAGATGATATGCAAATGCGCGTGTGCGCACTTGTGCGTGTATGTGTCACAGGATATCTAGATGAATGTAATTAAATAAGAGATCAGGGACAAACTCGGGTGTCATTCCTCTGGCACAAACTACTTTGGCTTTTGAGACAAAGTTTGTAAGTGGCATAGACTTTCCCAAGCATGATAGATTGACTGGCCAGGCAGCCCCAAGAGATTGCTTGTCTCTACCTCCCCAGAGCCGGGGTTATAAGCACACACCATCTCACTTGGAGTCTTTTTAAACCATGGGTTCTGGGGCTTGAACTCAGGTCCTCATGCTTACCAGGTAAGCTCTTTGTCACCAAACTACCTCTAGAACTAACGTTTGTTCGTTTCGATGTTTTTGTTGTTTCATGTTCTGAATGACAGCTGAGTTGACAGAGATGTACTCATCAGACGCGAGGCTTAGATCCATGGTGGACGGGTGTCCGGGAATAGAATTTGCGAGGGGCATGCTATGGCATTAGATTATCTTGCCTTATTTTTATAAAGAATCCCATCCCGACCACTTTCCCCAGTAGACTGGCACTGTCCCCACACCTCTCTCTTATTCTGTCCCTGTCCCAATACACCCTTTCTCTCGTTCTTCTGGCTGGTTGCTGGGCAGATCTCCAGAATTTAATTACAAGGGTGCAGACTCCTTCCACAGCCATCATTCCGAAGTTGAGTTCTGCCTTTGCTTAACCCTTTCAGCAAGTTTCCTTTGCCTAACAAACAAAACACAAGCTGCTCTGGGCAGAGAGGTTCGTGCCTCACTTGGAGGTTTAGGGAGGAGGACAGCACAGGGTTTGAGGCCAACCTGGACTATACAGTATGTTCTTGGTTAGCCTGGGCTACAGAGTGAGACTCTATTTTTAAAAAAAAAAGTAAATAAATAAAACTCCCAACTCCTTACCCAGACACTGTCTCATCTCTGTTTGTGCCTTGCAACATTTCAAACTATCTGGACTTAATTTAAAAGATAAGATTGTGTCTTTTCTTTTTAAATCCCAAAGACTGTTCATTCCAGTGAACACTGCTCTTCGGAAAGCATCTGTCTCCTGCAGGCCCCACTCACCACCCCAGTGGCTCCTCTGTGTATGTGCCTCCAGCACACACCCACTCTTTGGCTGACACCCACGTTCCCTTAAATTCTAGGTCACGCATGTCACTCTGACAGTTCCTCAGCACACGGAAGAATGTTAAATGAGTGTACATCTCTGACTCACCTCTCCCTGAGGAGCTCAGGTGGACCTGAGAAATTCCACGGATTATGAGCATGCTAGACCTCTGGATCAGAGACCTGCACGGGGATCTCCTGTAGCCCTCTGTTCTCTGTGGGACCGTGGGACAAGCTGCCTGTCGTCTCTCTGTCTAACCTTAATCACTGTTTGTAGAAAGCACAATTTTTCATCATGGATTTGTTTGTCCGTCTGAGTATTCCTTTGTCCCTAGAAGTGCTGAACAGGCAGGCACTGCTGTTTTACAGCTAGGGAACGGTATCCTCACATCAATCCTGGTATGAACTGACATTGTACACAGCACAGACCTGGTAAGATTTCAGTTGAAAAATAATGAGTCAGGTGGGCATTCCACGATCTCGCTGGCATCTACCCCATGTGGCAGCGGAGAACAATGGAAACCACCTGATTACTTTTAAACAGTGCCCATTCCGATAGCTTCACTAATTTGGAGACCCAGCGAGAGAAGGGACAAGGGGTCGACAATGGGGAATTTCTTGGGGTAAGAAACAAAAGGAGAGAGAATCCTACAGTGACTTCTCACATCTGCAATCCTAAATCTGTTTTAGTATTAGTGTTTCTGACAGGAAAAGAAAATTCGGGGTAGTTACTCACACTTTTGAAGGTTTTATTTGGTTTAACTTCAGAAATAGCTGTAGTGATGGAGCCCAGTGCTCACTGATGTGGGTGTCCTTTCTAACATGAAGGACTGGAGTCTCTGCACACTGACACACACTCTGAGCCGCCATGAGGGCCTCCCGAAGACACCTCTAACTACTCGCTATGTTAAAACACAAAACGTCCCCTGCCCTCTAAGTTTTCCTTTTCTCTGGAACTCTTAGATTGAGAAAGCTCACTGATCGTGCGATGGATTTGACTGTGATGGACGCTGTGATTCGAGGCTGACACATGTCCCCCTACCAGGGTGCACTAGTCGCCTTCCAGGGTTGCGCTTTGTGCCCTAGCCACTTGTGCCCTAGCCACTGAGTTATGGAGAGTAGTCCACCCATTTCCCAGGCTCTCCTGGAATCACTTCCCAGTTATTTACAGTACCACCTTGCTCTTTCTGGCATCTGTCCTTCTCTTTTGAAGGTCCCTCTGGCCTCTTGTCAAACTATAGCAGTACACATAAAACAGGAGGCACACTCATTTTCCTGTTGGGGGGGGATGAGATAAATAACAAGAAACCATCAATCTTACAGCAAACACTGCAGGTGTAAGAATGCCCTGGGCCACAGCACTGGTAAAAGAAATGGGTGTGCCTGAGTCTAAGGTTCTGTGGTTGTGTACGTTCATTTGTGTCCCCTGCCTTGTCTGATTCCAACCCAATGAGAACTCTGAAGAGGAATCACCAGTCTTTGTACATTTCATGATATTTATAAAGTGCTTCCCACAAAGTTTTAATATCAAAGTGAGCACCCCTACTATTTTTATTTACTAATGGTAAGAATGGAACCAGGCTTTAGGAGTTAAGTCACAGACCCCCTGGAGGCCCTCGGTGCTGTCCATGGTTCTTGGATATGTGAAGGTGGGGCCCTCTATCCTGAGACAGATGAGAGCCCTAGAGGTTGGATACAGACGAAAAGCCCTGCTAAAAGTCAGGGAAGCCCATTCTGGGAAAACTGGATGAAGAAGAATACCTAGGAAGGAGTGGGTAGGCCCACCCTGTGTCTCGACACTGATACTGGAATTCAGGGGTTCAAACAAAGGGAAAGAGTTGGGGCACAGTGGACCCTCCAAGTCACTGGAAAAGGGCCCCAGAGCAGGAGAGTTGTTCTGTAGCTGTCATTTTGGGTTGAATGAGTAGGCTTGTATATTGGATTGCAAATTTGGATATGCTAAGCCTTTGGACAGACAACACTCAGGAGGTAAAGGAAATGAAATGAAGAAGGGTTTAAACAACAAGGACAGAAAATAGCACTGATGGTCACTCTAGAAATTCCTTGCTCCTTTCTTACCTAGTCTGTCAGGGTTGGCGTTGGTTTGCTGGACAGGATCTAAAGTGATCAAAGAGACACATATCCAGGCATGTATTTTTAAAGATTTAGTTTTCATTTTACTTATATGTCTCTGGAGTGTGTGTGTGCGTGCGTGCACATACACACACATACACACACACACACACACACAAGAGTGCTGGTGCATATAGAGTTCAAAGGAGGCCGCTGGGTCCCCGCTGGAGTCATAGCCAACTGACTAAGACACTGGGGACCAAGCTTGGGTCATCTGTGAGGGTGTATTCTTTTTCAACCTCTGAACCATCTCTCCAGGCTTCTGTTATATTTTATATTATTTATTTCTGCATGTATGGTATATGTATGTGTTGGTGCAAGTGCGTGCAAGTGAGCATGCAGGTGTGTGGGTGTGTATGTATTATATGTATTATTTGATCTTTCTCCACCTTATTTGTGGCAGGGCAAATCTTTCACAGTACTGGGAGCTCATCAATTCAGTTAAGCTAACTGGCCAGTAAGCTCCATAGATCCCTGTGCTCCTGTCCCCACCAACTCTGGGATAACAGAGCTGAAGTTGGGTCCTCATGTTTTCATGTAAGGCACTTTCCTGACCGAGCCAACATCCCAGCCCCTTAGTTAATATTCTTAATTAGTAAGTGTTTTGTTTTAAAGCTGTTTTACTATGTGACAACCTTCAGTGTTTAGAAAGATGGTAGAGGAATTAGGTGAATAAAAGCTTAGCTCAGAGCACTAAGACTCTTTTCTTGGCAAAGAGTCCATAGTATTAATTGTCAAAAAATAAATCCAAACAGAGCAGGACAAGTAGTAGTACTGATGTCATTATTCATGTGACATGTCATTATTCATGTGACATTCTTTGTGAGCTTGTCACTGAGTCTTGAGTGCAGTATATAGACCTGGAAAATTGCATACCAGGAATGTAGGACCTAAGATCCCTAGTCCAGGATTTGTTTTTCTTTCTTTCTTTCTTTCTTTCTTTCTTTCTTTCTTTCTTTCTTTCTTTCTTTCTTTCTTCCTTCCTTCCTTCCTTCCTTCCTTCCTTTCTTTCTCTCTCTCTCTCTTTCTTCCATCCTTCCTTCTTCCCTTCTCTCCTCCTCCTCCTTCTCCTCCTCCTCCTCCTCCTCCTCCTCCTCCTCCTTCTCCTTCTTCTTCTCCTCCTCCTCCTTATTCTGATGGAGGCATGTGCACACAAGGGTCTGTGTGCTTGTGTGTGCATGTGGTGTACATGTGTTCATGTGCACATATGCTTCTGTGTTTGTACATATGTCCTTGTGTTCATACATGTGCAGAGACCAGAGGTCAATTAGTTAACATCATAGTTACATATGTCTAACTCTTTGACACTCAGGGACTTGAAAAGCCTCATGCACCGTATTTCCAAATGACAGCTTATGTCACACAGGCACAAAATGGTTGGAATTATAAAATGAGAAGCTAAATCACATTTCACACTAATAACTTACCCAAGGAGCCTGTTCTAGGAAACTGTCTAGAAGTAGATTTTCAATAGGTGTATGCCTGACCATGGGACCTGGTTAATTCTGCCATGGGAAGTGGGGAGTAGTGGGAATCCCAGAAGATCCTCATGTCACTGATATGGGGAAACAGTGACTCCTACACACAAGGAAACCTTTACTTGGATTTCTCCAGGAGAGGATCCATTGTCCTTTTGTTTTGAGACAGGGTCTTATGTAGCCCAACCTTGGCTCAAACTCCTTATCTACCTGCCAGGGTATCCTGAGTGATAGGACTCCAGGCATGTTCCACAGTGCTTGACCTGACAAATTCTGACCTACATAAGGGGTATTTTCCCATCTTACAGACAGGTCTATGATAGTTGTGTGTTCTAAGTCACAGATTGGTGCCAAAATGCATCCTTATTCCAACTTGATCCTAAGATGCAATTCATGTACTCATGTAATATATGTGCTTATCACAAAGCCACAAAACTAGTAAATATTAGGTAGAAGTGAAGATTGACAGCAGTGTGAAATGTACTTTTGAGGAGCCCCTTGATTTCCAGAGAACATCTGGATAATAATTCCATCTTGACACTTTCTGTGGAGACATCAATTTCAGCTTGACCTGGCAGGGGAGTAAGGACATGGAGGGAATAGAAACTCAGGTATAAGGAGATGGACTGGAAACTGGACAACTGCCAGTAGGGAAGTGGGAAGTCCAAGCAGTGTCTTGAGGTGTAGAAAGGCCATGATAGGTCACATGTGGGCTGAGGAAGCTCAAGGTGGCTTCTGGCAGAGAGGAGAGCCAGTTACCAGTGTGAGGAATATGCAGATGTGCAAGAGCACTGAAGAGAAGGTTTGCCAGGGATGTAGGACCTAAGATCCCCTTGTAGTTCAGGATTTACGTCTCTTTCTTTTTTTCCTTCCTTCCTTTCTTTTTTTGATGTAGGCAGGTGCACACATGGGTGTATGTGCTTATGTGTGGACATGGTGTGCGTGTATTCATGTACACATATTCACTTGTGTACATATGCATGCAGAGATCAGTGTTGATGGAAGTTTCTGTCCCATCCAGTCCCATAGCCATTCAGTCCCAAAGAAACACACAGAGGCTTATATCAATTATAAATGGTTTGGCTGATTGGTTCAGGCTTATATTAACTAGCTCTTACAACTTAAATTAACTCATAATTTTTATTTATGTTTAGCCACATGGCTTGGTACCTTTTCTCAGTAAGGCATTCTCATCTTCCTTCCTCTGCTTCTGGATCATGACTGTGTCTCTGCCTTTTCTCTTCCCAGAATTCTCCTGTTCTGGTCACCCCACCTATACTTTCTGCCTGGCTACTGGCCAATCAGCATTTTATTAAACCAATACAAGTGACAAATCTTTACAGTGTACAACAGCATTTTCTCAGCATACCAGAGGTCAATGCCAAGTTTCTTTCTCTGTCACTCTACTTCCCACCTTAGTTTTTTTGTTTAGATGAGGACTTTCACTGAACATGGTACTCACTGGTGAGGCTGGTTATCCAGTAAGCTCCAGAGAGTCATTGATCTCCTCAAAACTCCATCACTGGGATTATGTTATAGTATATGTTGCCACACTCAGTGCTGCAGATCCAAACTTATGTTCTCATGCTTTTGTGGTTAGCACTTTACTGACTCAGGTAACTTTCCAGTTCCCTGGTTCTTATATTACTTTAAACTCACTGTCTTAGTTATTATCTCAGAATGTCTATCCACTAAAACACTTGTCATTCCTTAATATTTTCTTGAGCCAGACTGAGGTACTTTGTAATCCAATTAAGCAAATACTAATCCTTCCACAAAGATAGCCAACACTTCTTTTCTCAAGAGAACAGCCAATAGCACTCAACATCTGTCATAGAGCATGACATCCTTAGAGGCAGAGAAAACATGGATGCCTGGTGGAGCCACCTTCTATCACTCTACTGATTGGTTGCTCAGGTATGTGGTATAGAGGTCCTTCTGTCTTTGTATTGCTTTCGTTGCTTAATAAAGAAGCTTCTTTGGGCCTGTTGATAGGGCAGAACTTAGGTAGGCAGAGAAAATTAAATAGAATGCTGGGAGGAAGAAAGCAGAGTTGGAGAAATGTATGGAGCTGCTAGAGTATAAGACATGCTGAATCTTTCCTGGTAAGCCACTGCCATGTGGTGATATACAGATAAATAGAAATGGGTTAAATTAAGATGTGAGAGCTAGCCAATAGGAGGCTAGAGCTAATGGGCCAAGCAGTGATTTAATTAGTACAATTTTTGTGTGGTTGTTTTGGGGGCTAAGCTAGCTGGGCAGCTGGGATAAATAAACGGGCCTTCTCCTTGCAACAGGTATGCTTTTTGGTAACTGGTATAGGTTAGGGCACCAGAACTCATATTCCTCTGTTGGCTCTTATTCCACTGAGAAATGCGTGGAAACACGTGCCAAGCCTTACCAAGGGTCTTGGTGGTTTCTCAGACTTCTGCACAGAGGTGGGAGAACTCCACTGTCTAGCCATTGGGACCCACAGGAGATCATAAAATCAGAACAAAGGAGGGAGGAAGGAGAAGACAAGAATGACTGCAGATAGTGTTATTGAGCTTTAAGACGCTGGATAAAGTTCTTTGTCACTCAAATGTCTTGGCTAACAGGCAGACTGAGCCAGGCACTCCAGTACCAGGGTCTGGAACTCTTCAGCTTTCCAGAGAGAGCTGCAGCTTATTGTCAAAAGGAGGGGTGAAGGAGCTAAAGGGTGGGGGTAGAGGACATTACAGGTGAGCAGATTTGAAAAAAAGCAGCGCGTCCTTCCCACATGAATGTGCACACAGTGGTACTCTCCTGCTGGGCCCCTGAAATCGGTGTCTTTTGCTGATGGATGACGAATCCCAGGCATTTCAGGTAACAAGCTACCTGCTGTCTGAGTGGAAGTATTTAAATGCCTGCTGTTTTCCATCATTCAAGTCCCCCCCGCCCCCATACTTCTTCTGCTAGCAAGCAGGGCTGCCATATGTACAGGGCCACCTGGCTGGGAAAAAAACCAGGTGGAGCATGCTCGGTGTTGGAATTATGACTGGTTGTGATCTCCCAGGCCTTGTGGGTATCCTTGCTTTGGCAGTTCTTGGAGAGACACTGTCATTGCACCCTAGCTTATGGGACAGTCACTGGGTTCTAGTCTCAGCTGGAAGTCAGGGGTCTTAACAGACACTTGGGGTGTGAGAAGAGCTTGGGTCCTGGAGATCTGGGCTTAGAATCATGCTCTGCTTCTGGGACTGTGGGGCCTGAAGCAAATGCTCTAACTTTCCTAAGTCTTGGTTTCTCTATTTATACAGTGAGGCTAAAACAGTGTCTCTCTCACAAGGCTAACTGAGGCTAAGTGAGGTAGCACGTGTGAATCCCTTGGCCTTGTGCTAGCATTCAGTAAATGCTTAGTCACACAGCATGTGCCGGACGCGAGCGACTGGCCACCTCCGACCTTCCCCCGCAGCTCCATCACCTGGTTGGCCATGTTCAAAGTGTTAGCTTGTAGGAAAGATGTGCGATGATTTTATACTTTCCTCCTTAAATAGTTTAGGAAATCAGGGTTTGTAAGATTCGTGCCAAATGCAAAATCGTTCAAAGGAGTGTCAACGCTGGTCTTCACCGGCAGCCTGACTTTTATAGATCGCTGAAGCTGAGGGAGAGGTGAAGGTAGCTGTGATCCCCGTTTCCTGTGATGAGCATCTCGTTTGCAGCTGTCCTTGGTTTCCTGTTGGTGCATTTCACCGTAACAAATTTCTTTCACCTACTTCTTTTTGGTTCTACTAGCCACAACCCGAGTTCAGGGCATAGACTCGAACACAGAACCAAAGGATCCTTGGTTGAAAGGAAGGTAGTAGGTTTGTCATAGGTGACCTGTCCTGTTGCAGATGCTTAGCGCTCACCTTCAACCTGTGTGGACTTAGTAAGGCAGTTCTGTGTGTGTCTGTGGGGCACACAGTTTCCCAAGAGGCTGAGCTGTGTAGGGAAGTCCTACCTTGGCTATGGCTGTCACCATCCTGTAGCCCGGGGTGTATTCTGAATAAAAAGGGAAAAGGGGGGACATGAGTGAACACTAGCAGTGATTCCCCTGGTAGTCAGTCACCCTGGATTGCTGCAGCAAGGCCTGTTTCTGCCTCCATGTCTTCCCGGGAATGGTGGATGGAACCCTCATGGTCCACGCTTTTATCACAGCCATGAGGTAAGCAACGTGTGCTGCTAATTCCAGAGAGCTCACGAGGGAGGCAGGTGAAGAAGGCACCAGGTGAGGAGCTGAAGGTGGGTGTAGATGCGGAGGCACAAGCAAGTCTGGGAGCTGGGGCAGGGAGACGGAAGGGATCTCATGTATCTGAGAGAGAAGAGAAGCTTATGGCTAAATCAGATTACCACATGAAGTTCGCCGAGGGCAAATAAATCATCTGTAGATGATCTATATATCTCTAAGTTAGGGATAGGTGTATTATCCTGTTACCAAGTTTTATGTAGCATATAGAGGACAGGTGGGGCACCCTTTGCTTTTCAGAAGGCCCTAGAGAAGGTGCGTGATGTTTCTCTGGTGAGATGCATTTAAAGCTATGGGCGTTGTGAGCCCTGAGCTCTGCTTTGCCAACATTGGTGACCTGTAATCCGTGATCCTTCTGCCTCCACCTCCCAAATGCTCAGATTAAAGGTGTATGACATCATACCCAGCCAGGTCGATATTATTGTCTTACTAGTTTTCTAAGTAGAGAACTTGTCCACAGGTTGTGAGAGTCATGGTGTCAGGAATCACACAACCATCAAGATACTGTTCTTCTGTGAAAAATCACAGCAACAGTTTGATAGGAACCAGAAAATACAAAGCGAGGAAAGGATGCTCTAGTTTGTCCTTCCAGACTGGACAGCAGAGACACTGGCTTCTTCATGGCTAGTTCCAGGAGAAACGGGAAATGACGGCAGGTTTCTGTTTGTCTCCACAGTCAGCCACAGCCAGAAGAAACAGACCACACGGGCAGTTGTAAACAAGCTAATTATTTTATTTATTAGACCCATAAAACATGCATAAAACACTGGCCTCATTATGTACAGAGGATCACACCATGGTAGCAAAATTGAGACTTTACTAGCGGAAGAACATTTACATGTCAGGAAATCTATATGTGTAGAAGCAAGGAATTTAACCGCTAGAAAATGAGGCGTGTGACTGAGAAAGCTGCCGGCTTGAGCCCACGGAACTACTCTCTGTGAAGCAATTACTGTAGATGCAGCAGGTTAGCCTTGCAGCCAACTTAATTCTCCTACCCAGAAAACTTTCTAATTATAATTGTTTGGCTTAGCACTTTTCAGAATGCCCAAGGAAGAGAATGAAGCCATAATCAAGAGATCTTGACGAGAAAACTCTGTAAGAGAAGCCATTTGACAGCTAGACCAGATCACTGGGGGTGAAAATTTTTCACAAGAGCATATATTTTCAAATAAGGAGGAGGGTATAAATCTGGGCACATGTTTTAGAGATAGCCATCTAACTAATTTAATTCTAAATGCCTCTTTAGAAGGCAGGTGAGAATTCAGGATTTAAGTCACCTCAAGGGGAATATTGGTCTGAATTGATACTATAAAGTGATGCTTCAATGAGCCTTACATAGTGCAGGCATTCAGGGAATCCACGACAAAGACTCTCCCTTCAACAGACTGAGGGAGTGGAGCAAGGAGCAAACGTGTTGACTTCTTGGTCCCCTAGTCTTCCACTTAGGTATGGTAGCCACCCGACTTAAGAAGTATTTGGTATCCAGAGGCCCAAAGAGCTTCAGCTTCTAGAACCGAGGGTACAAATGCTGGGAAGCACAGCTGAACTGTAATCAAGGACCCTCTGGCCCTGCAAAAATGTTAAGAATTTCTGTTTCCAGTCCCTGGCAGGGGCACAATTTCTGTTTTAAGTGCTGAGGTGCTGTCGCTGCTAATCATACAGAAGACACCGTGTTACTTAGCTGCAGGTAACCTGCTTCTGAGTGGCCTCTCTCAGCTGGTTTATGGGCTTTCTGCCTCTCCCTGTCCTGTAGATGAGGAACTGGCTGACTGAAGTTGCACACACTTAGTGGAAGCCTCAACTTGGGTTGGAACCTGGATCTTTGCATCCTAAATCTGATAGTGTCACCTGTTCCATGAAGATGCTGCTGACTCAGCCCTGTGCAATGACCTTTAAGGACATTTGCATTGTATGGTATAAGATGTAAGGTCTTGAACCATAGTAAAAGACTGTTTTAGCATCATAGGGCAGATGTGCAGATATATTTTGGGGTGGTAGATTCCCTCAAGCTTTCCTAAAACCAGATGCCCAATACCGTGTATAATTTACCACCCTTATCCCTCTCCCTAAATCTGAGCCTAGGATTACGGTGTCCTTGCCAGTTTGCATGTGCATAGATGTAACGTGCTCATTCATGGGTGTGTGGGTGTACACACAGGCACGCCATGAATGGTGTCCGTGTGGAGATCAGAGGACAGCCTTGGCTGTTAGTCCTGTTTTCCAGTATCCTAGAGCTTCATCATGAAGGTCAGGCCAACCTGCCCAGAAGCTTCCAAAGACCTCCCTGTCTGTCTCCCCAGCAGCATAAATACAGGCATCTGCCACCTGCCTGGTTTTTATATGGGCTATGAGATCCACACTTGAATCCTCGTGCTGATGAGGCAGGCACCTAATGGAATGAGCCAACCCTTCACCTTCTCTATGGATTTTTTTTTTTTTTGATGCAAGCAGATGAGGGGTAATAAAGGAACAAAAGGAACTAATTCCCCAGAAGAAACTAGAAATTAGGGAAATAACACTGAGAGTGCAGGCTTTGTAAAGGGCAAACGTGTAGGTTCAAGCTGTCGGCTTTCCCAGCTGTGGTCTGTCTGCAGGACTCTACACACTACACGCAAAACCAGAAAACTTCGCCCACTTGAGTAGAAATCCTCATGCTCAGCCCGGCTCGCTGTGTGCTTAACAAGGAAAATTCCTCCAAAATGGCTTTTTCCCCGAGTGTTGCTGGCATCAAAGGTAGTTATTTATATGTTTTCCATTTGCTGCTTGATTTATTTTAGAGGCTGACACTTTTACAAGCTGACATCTCAGCACACAGACACTTTCTTTGCTTTGCGGAATGCGGCCGGTGCTACTTACTTGACGCCATGCCGAGCGAAGCCTAGTTAAAGGTTCCTCTTGGTGCCACATCCATCCCTCCCCTTCCAGTTCTTCACTGGAAGAGTGTAAACCGCCTCCTAATTCTAGCATCTGTTACCTGCCTCCTGACTGCTCCCTGTTGCTTCCCGAGATCGCTCTGTCAGGTAGACACTTGAGGATTTCACTACCACCCACGAGTGCAGCAAATTCAAAACGATTTAATAGGGGTTTTTAAAGCTCCTATTGAGATAGTTACAACGGGTGCATGACTAATAGCGAACCAGGTATTAAAATAGAAACTTGATCATCTATTTCGAGTCAGTTATTCACTTATTTATTCCATTAGAATATGTACGGTTTGTTTACAATGCACCACCAGATTGAAAGCAAAAATGAAGTCCTTGTCCATCAAGACATTCAGTATCGTGAAAAACCATTGAGCGATCTGTTTAGCTCGCCATGGATTCAGCTTTCCACCCCTGCCTATTCTTTCTCTGCTCCACAATCCACCAAGTCTCCGTGCTCCCTGCTTTTCTGTCTTCTTTTCTAGTACCCAGCATACATTTGGTGTGGGCTTTTGCCTGAGTGTGAGTTAACCCGGTGAGCAGAGCCAGGACTTGTTCTACGTTTTTTAAGGGCCATGAACTTCTTTAAGGGTCTATTTTAGGTTGGGCTGCTCTGTCAGAGACTGAAGCTCTGAATCATGAATCACAGGGTAAAATGACTTCTCTCTTGCTGAAATCTGAACTAGCTTCTGTTGCAGGGAAGTGGTGGAGCTGCGTTCTGGAAGGCAGTCCCCGCCTCCCAGACAGTCCCCGCCCCTGGCTGTTTCCCATGAGCCACCATTCTTCAGGGCATCAACCTAGCTCATCCCCACAGAGAGCCACTGTCAGGCCAGGCTCTCATCCCTGTCTGTGGGATGGGATGGGAGAGTAAGCAGCCTCCTTTACGAGTTCAGCCCCAAAATTGTACCAACCCTGCTTTCTTTAAGTGCTATTGGCCAGGATTGCCTTAAAGGTCACACAGATTTTAATGGAATGCTGGGGAATGCAGTGCCTAACGGAACAATTAGATAGCAACTCCTAACTCTAGAGAAGATTCATATGAATGCAAACACAGGAAAGGGGATGTGTCTGTGTAGACTCTTTCCTAAGGGAGGGGGCATATGGACCATCTCCGCGTCTGGTGATAAAAGCAGAAAGAAACTCCTTGTGTATAGTCCATCGCTGCTGGAAACCAATCATGCGTGGATGGACTGCGGGCACATTACTCTGCTCCTGTCCCTGTATTTTTAGAGGAATACATGGGTTCTAACAGTATCTATTCTAGCTGAAATCAGCGCGTTAACTCTTTAAGGGCTCGACGGCCAGTTCTTAAGGAACACCTGAAATTCTTTACTGTTCCCTCTACAGCACTTGCGTTTATGACTAGCTGGGCATTTCTTTCCAGCTGATTGGAAGCCACCTTCATCCTAATGATAATTGCTTATGACCCCATTATGGGTCCCATTTGGAACTTAAGTCTTTCTAGTCCGATTTGTCCAAAGCCCTTTCAGCGCATGTATCATGGACGTCTACCATGAACGGTACCAGGCACCAAGACTGTGAAGGCAAGAAAAGTGTTGTAATAGGGAGCAGTGGCAGGCTGTGTCCCGCCTGGCTCCCAGTGCCGGTGGGCTTACATTACATTTGAAATAACCACACGTAAATTGTATTAATTAAATTACTGCCTG